>LPNX010530570.1:97466-267919 GCA_001517045.1 Pseudotsuga menziesii
TCACCTTTCCTTGTTATGGTATTCTTCATGTTCACACAAAATCCTGTGGGAAATTCAGTTTTCTGCATGACTTCATTTACAACATTACTTTGTTGCTCCATAAACATCCATGGAATTGAGCTTATATTAATTTGGTCTCCATTGCTATGAAGTTGAATGATGTCTTTCATTGCATGGTTTCCTTCTTGAATGTCTTTGCAAAATTTCACAATTTTTTCTTTGTCGCTCCTTAGCTCCAATAGTCGCCATAATGTTTTAGTCACATTCTTTCCAATATGCATTGTATCAAAAAAATGACCATTTTGTAGGTGCTCATAGTAGGGAAACCTATTGAATTGTTTAGGATAGCTTTTCATTCCTCGTGGAAACCCATTAATGGCTTCATGATCATGATTAGTTTATAAATAAATTACAAAAATCAATTATGGCCACTATAGTAAAAAACACACAATAAAAAAATACGTAACAATTCATATACCATGATCGATACGTACCAACTTGACTATTTATATGATATTGCAACTTCCAAAGGTGAGGTGTCATTCTCTGTGGTTTTAATCCACTCTCAGTTTTCCCATTGAAAAGATTTATTTTTAGTTGTTATATACCTGTGATTCTTAGAGAGGAAGTGCTTATACTCATCAAACACCTCCTTTCTTAACATTTTTGAGACACGATATTTGATCTTAGGACCACAAACTGGACATGAAATTTTTTTGTTTGTTTGAATAGCTACAATATATAGATATGGAATATCTATCTCAATTATAATTATATACACTACATGTTGGAGTCATTATCCATCTTACACACTTTATTTGGACAGTTTTTGCCTAATTACCCACTATCCTAAGTTTAATTGATTTTGTTAAGTCAGGAACTTGTTTCTTCAAATTTTATGTTTGATTGGCATTTTTATTCCAAGTTTGCTCATTTGCTTAAGTTTGTTTTTCTACTTCTTTTAGGAAATTTTTGGTTTTTTTAAGCGAAATTTTGAACTTTGCCTTCAGATTTTTATTTATTTTTGTCCCTTTAGGTTTTTGAAGGGTTCTAAAGGTCATTATGTTGAATAAAGGACTCACAAATAACATCTTGAGCATAGTTTGTCACTTAAATTTCACTCAAAATGGAAAAAAGGGTTAAAATAGCGCCAAAATTCAATTCAAATTATTCTTGTAGCGCAACCATGAAAAATTAACACAGTGGCGCTACAAGAATATCGCGCACTTTGAAATCACCATTTTTAAAATTGAATTTTCGCATGATCTTGATTCCTAAGTGACTAATCGCATGTTTTAAGGATTTTAATACGTGTTGCCCCAGTAATCATCATGAAAACAGATGTGATTCATGTCGTGGAAGAGATCGTGATAATCATCAGCTTGAACTCAGCAGATCATGATAGATAGAGGCATAGACCGAGTTTGATGTGAGGGAAGTTATTCCATACATGCATTACCGAGCTGAAGACTTAGTGGAGCAACTACATTTGCCTAAAAATCGGAAGCTGCAGTTACAGAGGAGTTTTTGGGTTTTCACGGTTACAGGGAAAATTAGGGCTTTCCCGTCCTACTAGCTGGAGGTAAATTGAACATCTAAAGACACCTGTATACTTCAATTTAGCAATTAGACAACACAAGGAGTGGTTTTAAGCAACTACAGTAAGACATAAGTGAGGTATTTTGCGATAACCTATTAGTGACTACTAATTTGGGGCTTTCTCAGTAAAGTCTGTTTTGTCAAAATTGGTTAAACAGAATGTTAATGTATGCTTTAAACAACATTCCTGTCGAAGAGATAAGGAGATTAGAAGTTTTGGTGAGTGACTAGTTGAAAAATAGAAGTTTTTATTGAGCATGACCTTGTCAATGCCTAAAAATGTGATGATGTGAAGAGTTGCACAGTCTGTGGCGACCTAGGTTTCATGGATTCGATGGTTACTTGTAACTAATACAATTAGTGAGCTGAGAATATCAGATGCTTGAAAACCTAGTCTTATTACATGCTAGAAAGCTGACTGGTTTTGTTGTTAAATCCAAGTTGGGGCTAAAAAATGAACAAGACATAATTTGCTCTCATTTTCATTATAACACACGGTTGGCTTTATATAGTCCAGAGAGGGTCTAGTATCTGAATGAGTAGTTTGGATGATAGCTAGTTTCATCAGCAGTTTTAATGAGGAGTTTGGAGCACTCTGTGACCTAAATCATTTGAGCCTGTGGTAAATCTTATCCTGCATTAAAAAACAAAAAGAAAACAGTCAAGGAAGATTGAGGAATGCTGATTAGCAAAACCCTAGAGGCTTGAGGAAGAACAAGCAGCTGTTAGGTCATTAACAGAACCCTAGAGGTACACAGAATTCAACCATTGAAAGCAGATGGGTAAAAGTGGCAAAACAAATAGGGTTGAGCCCACTGAATTAAGTTGGATTGATAAATTCCTTGGTTGTGTAGAGCTTTTCCAGAATGTTGGGTGGCTAGACTTCTTCAAAAAGATCGATGGCTACAACACTCAAGTTTCTTATCAATTTTCCAAAAGCTATAACCAAGACATGATAGTTTTTGATACACTAAGGTTCAAGTTGACTGTGGAGCTGATTGCTGAAGCTACAGGAGTCAGAAATGAAGGTGAAATGTGGTTCAAAAAACTGCCTTTCACCTTTAATGCCCAAAGATACCTTCTACCTGGCACTACTCCTGACTGGAGCAAAGGAATACTTATTCATAATTTCAGAGAGGAGTGGGTGGAGCCCATTAGAGTCCTCCAAATCTATATCACCTGTGAAGGCAGATATGCCTATGTCTTCAAATACCATTTTAGGTTCTTACATCATTTGGTTGGTGAATCTAGAATGAGGCTTCCCTTCTTTTTGTTTAAAATTTTACAGAAGATGTCAAGTAGAGTCAAGGGGCATCAAGATCATACTTCAAAATCCCTCTTCCACCATGGTTTGATTAAGCTCATCATCAGTACTGCTCTACAAAGGGAAGGGAAGAAATGGAATTATTTTCTTTTCTGGGCTGGTTTTCAAATCAAGCAAGAGGAGCAGCAAATCAAAAAATAGGTGGATAAAGGGAAAACCCTAGTTAGGAAACTAGGTCAGAAGATCAAGTCTGAAGACAAGAAAGAGATTAAACTTGAAGAGGCACCAGAGCCCTTGAAGGATGACAATGAACCTCAAAAGTTGTTAGCTGATAGTAAAGGTAAATATTCACTATTTACACAAAAGGAGGATCAACCTGTGCAGGATAGGGAAACAGTAGAAGCTGTCATGAAGGAGAAGACTGTTGTCACATAGCAGATTGCTATTAAAGAAGAAGACATCCAGGTCAGGCAAATAAACCCAATCACTATCTTATCAGAGGATGAAGGTTATCTTTTAGAGGAAGATGAATCCATTGCCAAAACTGAAGCTAGGGTTAGTACATGCAAGGAATTTTCCATTCTGGAAAACAAGACAGTCAGACCTAGAAAAAAGAAGAACAGGATTGAAGTCATGGAGTTTTCTACAGTCAAACACCAAGGAAGAAGCTTGAAAATGATGGGAGAATTGGCTTCAGCTTGGAGGCCTAAAACTAGGCCAAGAAATAAGTTAAGGTTGAATATGAAAAAACTACTTAACCTTAGCTTGAATACCAAAGAGGTGACTGTTCTTGATGACATTTCTTCAGATGAAAAACCAAAAATTGTCAAAGAGAGCAGTAAAAGGAAGAAAGAAGCAGTTGTAAGAGGTTCATCTCTTCATCCTACAAAATAAAAAATGCCATTACAGTCAGTAGAAGATTCAAGTCACACTGAGACTAAGCTATCTGGAATATTTGTTGAATTAAGAAATGAACTGTTAAAACAACAACAGGAAAAAGAAACTGAAGTTTCTTATGATGAAGACCAACTGAAAATAGATGAAACTATACCTAAGGAAATAGACACTCAGGAAAACCCTAGTATTCCTGATATTTCTGAAAATTTGCTACAAGAAGATGAAGATATTTTCAGGAAACTAAATATACCATGGATGCCCAGTGATGTACAAGATACCACAACAGGGAAGGTTATTGATTTAGATAGGGAGAACATGCAAATAACTATTAAACAGTACATACATCAAATGGATTACCTATAGGAGACTAATGATGGCCTCATCCTAGAAAATAAAAGGCTCAGGGAGGATTTACAAGAGGTAAATGAACATTATCAAGAACTAATAGCAGTTTCTAAGGAGGCCCTGAAGAGAAAAAGAAGCACAGATGTGCAATGCACAGAGCTGAAGCAGACTATCAGAGACTTGCAGCAGCAGAATGAAGAACTCACAAAAAGGGTAGCTGATTTGGAAGATGAGCAGAAGAGAGCCAGGAAGAAATCCCAATCTTTGGATGGAATAGCCTTGCTAGCTAAAGCTGCAAAGGACCTTTGAGTTTGTCAATTAGTCAATTATGTCTTTTTGAGAAATACTTTAGTTAGTCAGTTGTTTACTATGTTTTGAGAAATATCATATTTTGTAAATTGTAATTTAACTTTATCCCATCGAGTAATTAACTGAAAACAGTTAGGGTTTAAACCCTAACTGATTTTTGTTGAGGAATAGTATTTAGATAGATGAGAAAGAAAAAAGGAGGGTTGGATTTTTGGAGGACTTCATGAGGTCTTTTGGACTTATTTGTGAGCTAAGTATCATACCTCTTATATGTATTTGATGACAGATTATGAAATATATGATCCTTTTCACCCTTCAGTATATGTTTTGGCTTCATTTATGAATTGTTTAGTTGCATGACTGATAAATTCATTGCTGGTTCATGGTTTCTTTGCTGGTAGTGCTTATCTTTTGTGAATGAACTTCATTATCATGTGCTGTTGGATTCTGGTAATTATATTATGCATATTTGTCTTTCCTTGCTTATGATTCAGTTCTTGTTTAGCTCATGAGTGTATTCCCTGTTTGTCACCAAATTTACAACCAAGAAAACATTCCAGAAACCCTAAAACCTAGTTTACTTTATTGAGTTTTTTGAGATTGTGTTGGCTTGTTTCTTCATAGCCTTGGAAACAATTTCTGGCACAAACAGACTCAATTGGCATCAGATGAGCACACCATGACATCAACATGAGCATGCCCACACCTTCCTTCAATAAAGGAGGCCAACTAAGCCTTATCCTTTAATCAGGGAGGCTAATTGGGCTTCTTCCTTCAATTAGGGAGCAATTATGGGGTGATATGAGTTTTATAAGTCCACCTAATAACTAACTAATTGTTGTTTCACCTAAAAATTAGTTAAGTTGAGTTGTAAAGGCACCTCCATATTGTCATTGTCTATTTTGGGCTGATTGGGATAAACTGGAGTGACTTAATGCACCTCCAACCACTTCTGATGACCAGTATCACTTCAATTAACTTCATCGAAGCTGATTGGAGTTAGTGATGTGCTACCACCTATTGATTGAAATGCATTTAAATGTGTTTGAGTTACATTCAGTTAGACTAGATCATATATCACACTCTTATTCGTTTAGGACTCAATTAGAGTTAATCATATCTATATTAGTGGTTAACTAAGTGTGTCTAGTGTTTCTAACATTCAGTTAAGCTACACCTATCCATGCAATTAGAAAGACCTCTAGTGAATTAGAATTGTCTTGGAATTCATGCATTCTACATGACATTGCATTTTATTATTCATTCCATTATTGATTATACAGAGTTGTAACCTCCTATTGCAGTATCATTATGTTATTTCATGCCTAGTTTTTCTTGAATCTCTTGTAAGTCCATGATTTGTATTAATATTGTTGTGACAAAATTAATATGGTATCAGAGCCACGGTGGGACAAATCTCATGCTTCAGAAAAACATGATTTCTCACAGATCTAGCATGCAAAATTGAGCAAAAGCTCAAATTCCATCACTGCACCAGAAGCCAAAGGTTTACCACTTAATACCCCAAGTAAAGGAATTGTTGATTAAGCTTGCTTGATCAATTATGCTGGGTGTGATGAAAAACTGAAATGTGCAGGCTGTCCAACCTTACGGTGATTTTTTGTGTTGATTGCAAGTTTTTACAGGTTCACTCCATTTGCTACAGAAGCCTAATAATGGATTCTTCCATAGATCTTCTTACTCCTTTCAATTACCACCAATGGAAAGGATACATGGAGATCCATCTATGTTCTAAAGGACTCTACAGAGTCACTATGAACACCGAGGAAGAGCCAAACCATGTTGTGGACAAGGATAGATTCTTTAACAAAATGGATGAATATTTTGGGTTTTTGTGTCTATCTATCTCTAAGGATATTCTATTCCATCTCATGGGATTGAATACTCTGAAAGCAATTTAGGACCAAATTGCCTCCCTGTATGACAAACATGATGATTTGAGGATTTATCAGCTAGATAATGAGTTGATTTCTCTTCAACCTAGCAATTTCAAAAATTTCAACGAATTCTTCACAAAATTCAAGTATCTAGTCTTACAATTGAAGCAATATGAGGTGAAGAAGGAGAATGGTCAGATCATTCTCACTATTTTCTCAAAACGTGGTGCAGATTACTCAGTATTTTTCTCCACTTTTTATTCTGGGAAGCTCACAACCCTTGGATGTAATATGCATTCTCTCAATGCCTTCATTGAGTCCCTAACAAATGAGCATGACAAGCTTGTTCAAATGGGAATCATTTGATCCTCAAAATATCAAGCTCTATTTTCTTTGGGGCCTAAATATCTTAAGGTTAAAGGGAAGAAGAATCAAAAGATTAAATTTGATGCACCAAATCCTAAAGAAAAGAACCATTAGTAAGAAGAGTCTTCTAGCTCAAAGAAACACAAGAACAAAGGAAACCAAGGAAAAGAGAAAGTCAAGTGTTCCTATTACAAGAAGGGATTCCACCATAAACATGCCTACATGAAGAAGAATCTTGATGAGATGACTTCTCTCCTCGAGAGAAATAATATCAATCTTCCGGAGAGTGTTCGGACGAGAGATAACCAATATTGAGATACCCAACAAGAAAGAGGACATGTTCTCATGGAAAGCACCTCAAAGCCAAAATCTCTTGTCATAGACTCTGGAGATTTGAATCACATGATTTAAAGAAGAGATTCCTTCTCATCCTTGGTCACTGAAAAAATCATTCCCATCCACATGGGAGATGATTCTACCATTATTGCAAAAGGAAAAAGCTACAGTAAAAAAATATTGAACATGGCAGTTTTTTTTTATGTTCTGTATGTACCCTCCTTGGCCTCCAACCTCCATACTATATATCAAATGAATCATACTAGAGTTACCAAGTGAGTAAAATTCAACCCCAATAATGTATAAATTACTGAAATTGCATCCAGGAAACTTGTTGCAACAGGCTTATCAAACCATCATGCTAAGGCATATGAGTTTTCGCATTTTGTGGCAGATGCAAAGCCCACTGCTCTTCTAACTCATGGAAATGAGGTCAGTAAACCATGACATGAGAGATTTGGTCATTTAAAATTCAAGTAATTTCATCAAATTCAGAAACATTCCATGGTTGAAGGCCACCCAGCAATCAAAACCACCACAGGAGTTTGCAAAGGTTGTATTGTGGGAAAACACTCTGAGCACAAGCTTGGTCAGGGAAAGGCAAGCTCTGCATCAAGTATATTGGGGATGATTCATTTTTATATAATATGAACTATTCCCACCACATCCATGAATGGATCTCGTTATGTACGCACCTTCATAGAAGATTTTTCTAGATACACTTGGGTTTTCTTCATCAAGAAAAAATCTAAAGTTTTGGAAAAATTTATTGAGTTGAAAGCACTAGTTGAGAATGCCTATGGGAAAAAGATTAAATATATGATATCTGATAATGGAGGGGAATATATCAGTTTTGAATTTCTGCATATATTTTTATATAGTGGGATCAAGATCCAACATTCCATTCCCTACACTCCTTGGAAAAATGGTGTAGCGAAAAGGACAAACCGCTCTTTCAAGGAGATGACCACCTGCATTTTGGAAGAAAAAGGATTGGATGAAAATTTATGGGCTGAGGACATGAATGTTTCTGCACACATTCAGAAAATATTACCTCACTCTTTCATTAAAGGAAAGACACCTTTCAAATCCTATTTTGGACACAAGCCAGATGTGTCAAATTTCAGGGTGTTTGGGTCCACTGCATGGGCCCGAATTCCACATGACAAGAGGAAGGATTTGCAAATGAAAAGTGTTGAATGTTTTTTCATTGGATATCTAGCAGAATATAAAGGATTCAAGATTATGAATATCAGAACCAAACAAATTTTCATTGAAAGAAGTGTCCTATTTGAAGAGCCTCTCCAAGAGGTAGAACTAGTCAAGGAGAAAATTGCTGAAATTCCCTCCTATTCTGAATTAACACCATCTGATGCCAAATGAATATTAATATTACGGGGTGCTTCTTTAAAGTGAGGCCACTTTTCCTCCATATCTCTAAATGTAGAACCATCTGCAGGAATTCAGATAACATCATCTTGACTTCTGTTCCTTGCATGGTAATCCATAATTTGCGCTATGTTATTGCACCTGAATATTCAATGCAAACATGGAATGATGGAAATATAATGAAGAACCTTGTTACTCATATCTGTTTGATATCTATTTATATGACATTCTGGACATTCTGTTGCAAATTCATGCTAATTATAATATATAACATGGTCATCAGGGCATGCATGAATTTCTTCATAATGCATTCCAATCTCTTTCATGATGGAAGATAAATCTCGATATGTGCAAGGTAAAATATTTGATGGTGGTAACAAAAATTCATCTATTAAGATACATCAAATAAAAATAAAAATACAGTTAATATAATATATAAATAATATTAACGAAACATATTTCATCCGTATTAATTTGAATTATATGAATTAATAATACAATTATTAAAGGAACAAATATAACCTTTATCACGATCATGTATATGTGATGGATTATTTTACATACCTCAACATCCATGTGATTGATATGTTTTAAAGACCATTCATAACCTTCAAGTTCATTATCAACAATATAGCAGAGAGGATATTTGTTTTGGATCCTTCATAAAGGGGTTTGTATGCCTTCTCAAGAAGAATTATATCATGAACACCATCAAAGTCGTCAATATTTTCATGATCATCATCATCGTCATCATCATCATCCATTCCAACATTAAATGAATAATGCATCAATGTATTTGTACCATCATCTTCAACTACATTATCAGTATGATCATATTCTTATTAACTTGTTCTCCATTAAGCATAGCTCCATGTTCCTCTAGTACTTGTTCTAAAAGAACTTCCTCTGGATGATATGCCGTAGGATGTCTTTGCTTTATAATTACATGAAGGAATCAATAGATATAATTTAATATAGGAAATATTGAAATAATACATACATTTAACAAAGAAAAAAAATCTAAAAAACTTTATAATTCTAAATTTACAAATGGACGATAATTATTCCCCCCCTTAACATGTCCATGTTCCCTATAATGTTTGGTGGCTGTTGTGATCAATATTCTTCTCCTCTTAAAGCCTGTGCATTGACTACATGGACAATAACATTTCCCATCATCCCTTCTTTTCACTGCATTCCACAGTCTAGTAAGCAATTGTCAATTTTTTTCGTTTGGATAAGGAATATTGGTATTTGACATTTTGTCACAAAAATATTGAATGGAGACTATCAACAACCTTAAAAAAACAAGGTCCACACATCACTATTTATGCAAACAATGGTTTGTCAAAGAATAAATAATTTTTACAAACTGTCTATCAATAAAATGATGTCCACAAACAGTCCATCAAGAAATAAAATAATTCCACAAACCTTCCTTCGAAGAATAAAACAATTCATAAAACCATCCCTCGAGGAATAAAATTATTTCCACAAACCATCCGTCGCTTCTATAGAAAACATGTCGGAATGTTTATGTGATTTAAATATTTAAAAATTCAGTAGTCGTTGAATTACCAACGATATTAACCTAGTTACTATTGCAAAAGGCCTAATTACCATTGCAAAAAAAAATGGAAATTGCGTCGTGAATTCGAGAAGATTGGTGTCGGAAATATGACCTACTTAAAGTCGAATATCCGATAAGCTAGAGTTGAAAATTTGACAGTTAAAAAAAAACATCGAAAATTCGACAAAAGATTCTACAATCTAAAAACAATTAATCCAAAAATTCGACATTTCAAATTGAAATCAGACAAAACAATACTTTTCGTTGGATGTCATCGGATTTTCCACTTAATACATATACAAAATGTGTCCCTTCCACTAATGAAATATTCTAAGTCTTTAACAAATTTACACTTTTCTTGTAGGAATCATGCCGAACCATGACAATGAACAAGACAATGCAAGAAGAAGACTTGTATATGCACAGAACATAGATAAAAACAAGAAGCAATGTCTTATTTATAGATCTGCTTGTCAACCTGTGGATATGGATTCTTCATTTTCTCTTGTCCAACCTTTCGACACACTATCCCTTCAATCCCCCATGCTAAATCCATCCAACACCTGCTTTGATGATGCAAATCAACGATTTTGTAAACAAATGAACTAACTAGCTGACATGAAGGTCTGCTCGATTTGCAATTAATGTTACCCTGGTATTGCAATGAAAATGTTCCATGGTGCATATAGATGTTCTCATTGTATTCTAGAAATAAATTCCATTGCTTTTCATTGGAAAAGAATATGGACCCGAGCATCCAACCACCTATCCTTGTAGTACTTACACAAGTTGAATAAATGTTCAATAGTCATGCTAACCCAATCCTGCAAGTCACACATTCCCGTGGTGGTCAATATAAATATTCTAGCCATACTATTTTATTCCCCCAAGACATTTCCAATATTTCCACATCCCTTCCCCATTTAATATCAGACCTTGACATCCTTGTTGTTCATAAATGCAACCCTACAAACAATCCATATGAACTATTTTTTAGTTGAACATGTCATTAGAGGAAATTTCAACTCAAAATGGGCCTCCTAAAATGAACTAATAAAATAATAGTTAAAATAATAAAATAATATTTATTAATTTTGGAGGAAGAAAAGAAAAAAACTACTTTTTTGTTTGTATTTTTGACATATCTCCCCGTGTTTTTACTCGAATTTCGATCGGGAGAGCTCGTTGTATGCGGAATTAAATTCCGCATCCAACGAGTACCCACTCGACATACTTTTGATGGACCCTGCTACCCCAAAAACAAGAAATACTTGAAAAAATGAAATGGTGATGTCATCATTCTGTTTTTTTAGGTATTTCTTATTTTTGGGGTAGTGGGGTCCGTCAAAAGTATGCCAAGTGGGTACTCGTTGGATGTGGAATTTAATTCCGCATCCAACGAGCTCTCCTGATCGAAATTTGAGTAAACACATAGGGAGATATGTCAAAAATACAAACAAAAAAAGTAGTTTTTTTTATGATACCTATCCCCAAATTTATATTAAAAAAGTGTTTAATAACTATATGGTATTTCAAATTTAAAGAAATTTCATTGGCTAACACATGATGACATGGAATTTGAATAAAAGTTAAAAGGCCCATTTTGAGTTGAAATTTCCTCTAATGGTTCTTACTTCTCTTAAATACAAAATGACAAACGATTGTACTACAAGGATGTACGAGTCAACCCAATTACATTAGTTTCTTTGCCTCTTGTTTTAATAGACATTTCACCTTTGATTCACCATTTTAATAGAAATTATACATTATCTCATCAGAAAATATTGTCCTCTACAATCCAACCACCAAATTCAGTTGAACCCTCTGAATTAGAAGCATCCTCGTTTATTTCAACACAAAGGAATGGTAGAACCGAGGTTGAGCAAATTAGATGCTTCTTATGCACACCATATATCCCACTACCACCTTCCATTGATTCCCCCCCTATAGGAATATCCCCTATCAATGAGCACAACATAGAATGCCTTCTTTCCATGGATTTCAGTTCCAACCTTGTTCCCCATAAGTGCAACAATGCTTAAACAACCACAGATTCATCAAATTGATATGAAGGAATATGCACTTCACCTCATTTACTATCATGATAACTGATTTGGGAAACATCCTCGCTTCTGGTACTACATATACAATCTAATCATGCATCATCAAAGTAATGCTATTGCTTCTATTTTTGTCAAAATTAACCTTGAAGATACACTCCCTCTCACAATACTGGAGCTCGTTAACCAATTTTAAGACATGCATAATGACAAAATTGGTGAAAGGGTCGCACTATTTGGGTCTTCATTGCATCAACCACACTCGTATTGGAACAAAATTAGAGTTGAAATCACAAATATGATGAATCAACAAGGTACACCAATGTTCTTCTTCGTCCTTAGTGCAGCTGACACAAAATGACTGGATTTACATGCTCTAATTCCTAGTGAAAGCCCTACCAATTTAGATCAACACCATCAATGGAATATTCACAACATCATATCAAATCCACATATTACATCACAATACATGCAAAATAGATTCAAAATATTCCTTTAAGAGGTGCTTCAAAAAGGCCTTCATATAACGGATTCTTGGTGCGGGTGTTTTACTATCTCTTCCTTCTTGTCCTTCTTTTCATGGTTGTCACTTTATCAGATTGATTTCTAATATATTAATTTTCCTCCCATGTAATTTTGAATGGAAACATAGGGGATCCACACACATTCATGGTCTTATTTGGTTGGCAGATGCACCAAATATGGACACCTTAGATTGGGAATATTTTCTTGCAGTTGAAGCTACAAAACACTTTTTTAACACATATGTTACAGCTTGGAATTCTTGTAATGACCACTTGTGCACTTTTGGGTTACATCATTCTACAAAAAATGATCCATGCAATCCTTCATCACCATCCATATTTGCATCAAACTACTCATTTGACTATGAAGAACTTGTAAATTGTGTTCAAAGGCACACCAGATGTTCAGAATCAACTTGCCTTCGCAAAAAAGGAACATTTGTTCAATGTCGCTATGGTTTTCCCTATGACCTACAAGCTACGTCTTCCTTATTCATTTATGCAAATGGGCGTAAGACCTACAATCCTGTAAGAAATTATTCCTTTCTAAATATTCACAACCAAGCCATGCTTTCAATATGGAGGGCTAATGTTGATTGCCAAGTTGTTCTTTCTAGACATGTTGTCCTCAAATAAATTTCAAAATATGCATCAAAAGTAGAGCCAAAATTAGAAATCTACCATGTTATTGTCTCTCTCCTTGCACATGCAGCACCAAGTGATGGTCCCCTTCTTCAACCAATCAAGCGATTCCTTGCACAAACAGTTGCAAAACAAGACATTAGTGCACAAGAGACGTCTTACATGCTCCAAAAACTCCCTCTTGTTCTTTGCATCCATCATTATTTTTCACTAAATGTGAGCTACAGTTTATTCCGTCATCTTTGTAATGAAACTACTAATACCCCTACAACCTCCCACCCCCTCCCTTCATATTTTCATACATGGAAAGACCCCTTGCTCTTGAACATCTAACCCTACTTGAAGATGCTCGTTCTTGGTCTTTCACAACTAAAAGGAAAAAATTACATGGAAATAAAACTTGTGTCACAATATTGTTAGAGTCTTTCCACAATTCACTTCCATTCCTCCCTTTGATTCTTCAACTTTTCAACCGTTTTGTTGGAGCGCATTTATTCTATACAAACCTTTTTGTTCCCCCCCTGAGGATATTGGAAAAACAAGTTCTGAAATTATTTCTCATTGGCATCGCATTAAAGGAACATATGTTGTGTGGCACATTGAATGCACACAAGAAGAACACTCTACACCTCCACTTGATGATTCTAACTTCGATCCATTTCCATTTCCCTTTCCCCATACCATGGATGAATGGGAACTTATCTCTTAAATACAACTAGGAAACAACATCCATATCGATGACCTTAAAATTCTTGGACATTGTGATTTTGACAAAAAACACACTTGGACACATAACAATATACCCACCCATTTGCATGAAACAATGATATCATTCATTGACCTTAATCACTTGTCCACCCAACTACATGAAGACACCATCTCATTGTCTGTTTCACCAGATTCCTTGTCTCCCACACAACGCATAGCCTTTGATATTGTCATTTCCCATTTTATAAACACTACACCTAGTCAACCACTCAAAATGGTCATTCAAGGTACTGCAGGCATCGGAAAATATTACCTTGTATCTTTCTTGAAATATACACTTCAAGCTACATCTGGACAAACTGCATCCTCGCTGCTTCTCCTAGCTCCAACTGGTGTTGCTTCCTTTAACATACATGAAATTACAATACATTCTGCTCTTTGAATACCAATTTTTGAAATGCACCCTCTTGAAGGACAATCCCTTTCAAAGATTCAAGAATAACTATGGCATATTCAATATATTCTCATCCATGAAATGAGCTTTATTGGCCCAAAAATGTTAACTCAAATTGATTCACGCTTAGGTCAAGATTTCCCCTCGCATTGTACAATCTCATTTGGTGGATGTTCCATGATTCTTCTTGGTGACTTCGGGCAATTTCCTCCATTAAAGGACATCCCCATGTATGCAGGCTCATCCCTTGGAACTGCTCTCTAGTGTAGATTTGATACTTTTGTCACACTCAATACCATTTTACGACAACAAGGAGATAATGCTTCTCAAATTTCCTTTCACTAACTTTTATTAAGCCTTCGAAATGAAACACCAACTCTTGAATACTAGGCACTCCTAATGAAAAGAACAACCTCATCCCTTTTACATGCAGAAAAATTTTCATTTGAACAATCTACCCACTTGTATGCCACTCATAGCTCTATTGCACTGCAAAACAAACACATGCTCAAACACCTTAATATGCCAATTGCACATTTCCTTGCATAACAAAGGAAAAAACATGTCTGACAATCCATATATGATGAATAGTTACCATTATAGGTCCTTCTTGCTATTGGTTAGCAAGTCATGTTAACTGCTAATTTATGGCTTGGAGTGGGCATTGTTAATGGATCACTTGGAAAAGTCATTGACATTGTCTACAACTCTAACGAATATCCTCCTATCTTACCATCCTTTGTTGTTTTCAAATTCCTCCACTACAAAGGATCCTTATGGGATGATTCTAATCCTACTTATGTTCCCATCTCTCCCATAACAAGAGGAATGTGTAGGCAACTACCAGTTTTTATGGAATGGGGTTTACAAATTCATAAAGCACAAGGTATGACCCTACAAAATTAAACAATATATATTGGAAACATTGATAGATAAGGGCTGACGTTCACTACAATATCAAGAGTTAAATCTCTTTCAGGCCTTCGAAATTCTCTAGCTTTCTTTTTTTCTAGATACTCTCACATGCAAGACAATCCACATGTCCAATGTAGGAAAAAATAGGAAAGCTTACTTGCTTCAAAATATTTAAAACCAAATTATGCTTGAAGCTTTTCATTGTTTGCTCTATAGATGTACTATTTTTCATCTAAACATATAGTTGCAGTCGTAATACTTATTCTATTGGTCAGACTTATCTTGTTCCCATTATATAATGTATTATTGCAATTGCAAAGTAAATACAATATGCTTCTTCTTGAGATGTATCATTTACTTGTATGTTTCCCAATTTATTGGTTCAATTTAACAAGGAAATTAACCACTTAATCACATATTCTTTTGTTAGCATCAAACTCAAATTTGTTTTCATGGTGGTAACCAACATGATTGAAATTAAGATCACTTGACATAAAGTAATGTAAATAAAATAAGAAACATTACTTGTAGCTGACAGTTAGGTCATTGTAGTTCACTAATGACTATGAACATCTCAACCAATCCTTGAACCTATCAAATAACGTAACCAAGCCTTAATGTTTGCATGAACATTTGGATAGAAAATAAAATGATACATGAAAGAGAAGATAAAAAAGGTACCATGGGGAATTAGTATACTGACAAAAGGAAGAACACATGTTAAAATTAGCTATATAAACTTTTAGAAAAAATGTTATTAAAATATTTTTATTTACAAGATATAAAATGAAAATGAAAACATTATCTATCTAAATATATTAAAATAATTTATGTATTTTTTATAGAAATAATTGTCAAATATTAAAGAGTGGAGTTGTATTAAGAGACGTTGAGCCCTCTACTCTGAATTTGAATTAAGGGATGGCGAGCGCATTTTCACATAAAGGACGGTGAGCCTCATAAATACTCTCTTCCCTTTCCTTCAACTATAACCATTGATAACGAATCTTCGGGAGAATGAGAAATGATGGAGTGGAGGAAACAACTAAGGTGGAAACCAACTCTCTAAATTCTGTGGACTGGAACATTTCCTTCCAACCTTTGCTAACTACACGAAATGTCACATTTATTTTATTTATTTTTCATTTTCGTAGCCCACATTCCGCAATCCACAATCCTTTTTTTTGGGGGGGGGAGGGGGGGTTTGAGATCGATTTCCTGCATTCCGCAACCTACAATGCAGATTGTGGATAATAGAATTTTATTGGTTCGATAATGCTTGTATTTCTGCAACCTGCAACCTGCAATGAGCCTTACATATTGTGATAAGTCTTTTCAAAATAAAGTTTTATCTTCTCGAGTCCTCTTTCTGCATTTCGCAATGCCAATTGAGGAAAGCAGAAAAATTGTTTTATGCATGATTTTCCTTTTTTGATTCCACAAATCGCAATCTGACATTTCCTACCCACAACCTGCAACCCGCAAATATTTTGCGGATTGCAGATTGTGGAACTTTAAGATATTTTTCTTGGTTACTAATATAATCCTGCATTCCGCAACCCACAATGTAGATTGCAGAAATCATGAGATATTAAATTTTTTGGTTGTTTTCATCTCCGCATTTCACTTTCTTGCTCTAATATCAACCATCAATTTTTGCGAGATCTACGGCCCAGATCTATTCTACCATTGAATCTTGTCTTATTTAATTCATTCGAATTTACAAATTCTTTACCATTTTCACTTGCAATTTCTACTGCGTTCGAGATTTTTAATGCAGATTTTTCTCTTTGATCTCATTGATCCTTTCATCTTCAAGCTTTCCACCAGTAAGTTTCTTACTCTTAGCGGTTGTTTTTATTTTATTTTAACCGTGGTAAATTTCTAATTGTGGTAGCTAAATTTTTGTTCGAATTTACCTCCAATACAACTAGTATGTCTAGAATTACCAGGTCTAAGACTGCTCTGAACAAGCAGAAGAGAAAGGACCCAAATGCTGGAATGTTCACTGAAACCAGTGGAAGAGTATCTGAAACCCTCCATCTTGACTTGTCTAGGATTTATGCCATTTTTGAAAATGATGACTTCTCTACCATTACCCACAACCAACCTGCATATTCCAAACTTAGAAGCTCCGAGCTCCACTACATTGCAGGAAGACCCCATTTCATGTTGTATACAAACTTGGTCAAGTGGGAATTTGACCACACAATCCCCAAAGAGAGGCCTTTTGGAAACCATACTAGAAATCCGTTGACCTCTTTCCACCCAGATTTATTTATGAGAGCATATGCTCTTAGACCTCCTCAAAAAGTTCTCACAACCCAATTTCTCCATGCGACCATGACTCAATTCAATTTTGAGGAAGAAATAAAATCCTAGATGGATAACCTAGCTGAATTTATCCCTAAAGTAGACAAGTCCTACCCCATTTCATGGTTTATAGATCCCTTCTCACTACTAACAGTCATATTTTTCCGGCTTTATGGGTTACCTAACTGTACAGAGTTCAAAGTTGAATGGGCTCCCATAGCCCATCACATATTACTTACAGGAGAATCCTTCAACTGGGAAGATATACTGTCAGTATTTCTCAAGGAGGAAATTGAAAAACATCAGAAGATTTCAACAAACAGGAAGCTGACTTTCTACATTTCAGGGTATGGCATGGGCGTTTTCTGTGTGACTTCTTCATTCCCAGCCATGGCCTAGAATTGGACTAGGACATCACCACCGGTCGACATTTACTGTTAAGGCATGTGGGAGGATAACTTTGTCCCCCATATATATAAAATTTGTGACCACTTTATAGGGTCAGTGTACGAGATGATTTTCAAGGGAGACGCCCCAAATTTTTCAGAAAGGGCTAGAGCTTTGATTTCCCTAATGGGGGATTGGTATGTAGGTGAGTAATTTTCCTACATCCGCATTTTGGGACGTAATACAGTTCATATATTGCCAAGGATTGTTTTGGATAGAATGGTCTTACAAGAGATTTCATATCATACTATTATTGATGGATTTTTCCCAAAGCCCACAACAAATAAGAGGAAGTGTTGGACTAAGGCCCCTTTGAACTTGGGATTGTTGACAGTAAAAAATTATACTCATGCTGTAATTATGGGCAAGGCCATAGCAGAAATGAAGATAGTAGAGGCACCCAAAAAAATGCATGATCCCAAGTCTTTGTTGGAAAATCATTTTGTCCAAGAGCACACTAAAATTTCATATGCCCATCAAGATGATCCTGATGATTCCATTTATAGAGGGGCTATTGAATTTTCAGAGGTAGTGAGCAAGATTCCCAATCCTTTAGAAAAAACTCACTTGTTCCAATATCATAAGGAGTTGAAAACTTCTTCCCTACATTTCAGAGAGCTCTGGTTGAAAGTGAAAGAGGACGCATGCAAACAAAATGCAGAAAAGGAGGTCAGTGAAGAATTGGCCAACTCCTCAACTATCCCTACTAAAAAATTGATGGATAAAGGAAAAGCTATTATTGAGGGCCCCAAGAAAGCACAACCCTCCTCCACATTGGAGATTTTACATAGGGAAACAAAGTTCAAGAAAGGTTTGTAGAATCTTAGCTCGGAAGTAGAATCACAAGCAGCTATGTCCAAACCTATAGCTGAAAGGAAAAAATTGACAAGGCCATTCCACCAGTACATCCATAGGAAGAAATCCCTCAAAATCCACCACAAGAATTCAAAGGGTGGAGAAACGTGAACAAAAAATCCTACAAGTGCCTCCAATTCAGCAGGTAGAACCTTTCCCCCAAGCCAACATTGAAGTACATGAGATCCATAGTGATCTAGATGAGGAAAAAAGTCCTTCCACCTGTCTTGTTAATGTATTCACTTCCACGAACTCATCCGCTACCACCACCCAGTTGTCTAGGAGCATTTTTTATTCATCATTTTCCCAATATTATTTTTTCTTAGATCAATTTGTCTCAAATTTTTTCTGCTACCACCAGCATGCCCTCGGTACTTCCATGCATTCCTATTTATATCCCTCCCTCTACTTCACCCATTCTTTCAACCTCATCAACACTTCATATCACCCCAATATCCCCACATTCTTTTATCCCACAACTAGATACTCCTTCCATCCCCACAATTTATTCCCCTGAAGTTTCCACACCCATTCCCACTTCTATTTCTTCACCCACTGCACCTATTATTCCTACACATTCTACCATTATTCCACTCCTCAATATGGAAATTCCTATTCGTGAAACCTCCTAGACTGAACCTTTGGTTAGTGTTCATTAGGGAACCATCTCAACAACTAAGGAGATGACATATTTTGGCAAGGATGCAGTGGTTTCTCCGAGAAAATACTTCTAGAGAAGGAAAGATAAGGTTGTGATGAAAAAGGGATCCAATATAACAATGGAAGGAATATTCAATTAGGGGGAATTCCCACACCGAATTATTTGGAAAAGGTACTCCTCTGATACCAAACAGGAAGCTTTGGATACAGTAGCTTCCGTGGGGGCCTTTGTTGGGGACAATTTTGATTCAATATCTCAACTGAACAAAGAATTGGAGGAAAAAGAGCAAGAGATGCAAAAGATCAAACATGACCTAGTGCATACAGAGGACTACCATAGACAAGAAATCCAACATTTGAAGAACAAGTATGAATAAAAGCGAAAGTAACTTCATGGGAAGATTGACTATCTCAAGTAGTAGCTTGAGAAAGAAGATCACCTCACTCAGCAATAGGCTGACTAGATTGCTATCTTCGAGCAGGAACTGAAAGATCTCAAACTTGCATATAATTCATATTCCTTCTTCAAATTCATAGGAGAAGCGTTTAAACAATTAGCCTTCAAAATTAATGATGAGACATATTATTAAGGCATGGTTAATTTGTTTAAGGGATTTAATGAGATGCAGGGACTGTATAATGCATTTGAGCACTGGTCAGATGCTCTCCATGATCATCACAAAAAGAGAAAGGAGAATACTAGAGCTTATGAACACATCATAGATTGGTAGAAGTACATCAAAGAAAGACCATATGATATGCCAATCTTAGATAAGCTCAAACTTAAGAAAATTGAGGTGAAAATTCAAACATGGGAAGGTAGTTGTGATCTGGTAGAATACATCATCAAAGATGGAAAAGTGGCCTGCAAAAGGAGGTGGTTTGACTTAATGACACTCTTCAGCTATCTGGATCTACCACTCTTAGATCCTACTGATGACTCTATGCCTCCAAAATTGAAGTTGGAACAAATTGAGAGGAATTTCACCAAAGTCAAGGAGAACATATTGGAGATAAATCAGCTTACCATGGATGAAATCAAGCATTTGATTGAGACACCTCTTTCTTCATTAATGTAGATTCATCTGTTCCTCAAAGAATGGACGAATATCAAGAGAAAGGAGATTGACTTCTTAATATGTAAAGACAAATTGCATCTAGAGAATGCCCAATTTAAGGACATCCAAGATTTAATGGATTCTTTTACCAAGTGGCATTCCTCCCTTGGCAAATCATGAAACTGAAATATTTTGCAATCCCACGTCTTGGGAATTGTCTTTCTTTGTGTTAGTTTTTCAACATTTAAGCTAGCATTATGTTAGAATCTTTTCACTGAGAGAATAACAAGCACAACAAGAACATAAGCACATCACAAGAGACAAGAGACACAAAGAGTTTTGATTGGGGAAACCATAAATGGAGAAAACCCCGCAACTTCCTCTAAGATAGTATCACCACAAGATGTGAAACCCAAAACAGTAAGATGCACTCCCAACACAGCAATAGCCTTCTGTCTTCTGTCAAGCCAAAGTATTTCCTTCTCCAATAGTGCGTCACACTTGAGAAATCAAGTGATGTATTTCACAAGTGATAAATAGAGAGACTCTCACTCTCTATTTATATTCATCCGTTCACTTGAATTACATTTTCACACGTAGGCTTGACCTAATATTACTTACCCGAGCCTACACCTTAATTAGTTTATAATAACTCAAGTGCCCCGAAACTATGGGGACTTATCTAATGACTTGATATGACTTGATTACATTATTAATCCTCCCGATCGGAACATCGGGGCATGACCACATGACTCAAATACATAATAGAGACATCCCGGAATAAACATCGGGTTACAATATACATAGAAGAATACATTCCGAAGTTACATATACATCAACACTCCCTCTTAACTAGGAAGGTATTCTTTCGACACAATTTTCAGCACTGGTCTTCTTGTCTGTATCAACTGGATCATCTTCGTCTTCGAGTCATCTTCATCTTCAAGTCATCTTCATCTGGATCATTTCTCGATCTGGATCATCATAGAACATCATCACTGGATCTGGATCATCACTCGATCTGGATCAATATCACTGGACTAGATCTGGATCATCTCTCGATCTGGATCATCACTGCTGGATCTAGATCATCACTCAATCTGGATCTCTCGGAGTCATCATAATTGGATCTAGATCATAGCTCGATCTGGATCATCTCTGGTCATCATCATGTGTGTACTATCTCGACATAGGAATTTCTACAGAGCCAGCCTTTTTTCATGCTGGTTGTAGGCCTACCCTCATGTAGGTCTTCGCCCAGCACTTACATCTAACGTACTCGTCAGAAAGGCACGCCCAACACTCATATCTGATCATGTAGTAAACTACAATCACATCAGAAATGCCTAGCACTCACATTCACCAACATGGTAGGCACATCAACTACCGTCTGTGAAATGGCTCTGCACTTATATCTGAACTACTCGTCAGAAGGGCACAATCCCATCCAGGCTGGAACCTCATCCGCCACAATGATGAAAGAACCCTGTTCTTTTGACCCAGGCTGGAGCCACGTCCGCCACAATGATGGAAGACTTTCAACCAGGCTGGAACCTTGTCCACCACAATGATGAAAGAACCCTGTTCTTTTCACCCAGGCTGGAGCCACGTCCGCCACAATGAAGAAATATTTCTGCACTTACATCTGACCTACTCGTTAGAAGGGCATGCACTCACATCTGACCTGGTAGGAACTAAATCCTACACCCTCGTCAGAATGGCCCCCAGTCCCAGACTGAGCTACCTGGTAACTGACCAGGTTCCTCCACTCTCCCAGAGAGGGGCAGTTTCCCTTACATCTGTCCTACTCGACAGAATGGCCAGCACTCATATCTGACATGGAAGGAACCAATCCTCTCACCATGACAGAATGGCTCAGCCCTTACATCTGACCTGCTTGTCAGAATGGCTTTGGGTCTCATCAATGTCTCTGGGAGGAAGCCTCGATCTGGAGAACACCAAGTCTCTCTCTGAAGTACTCGAACTTCAGCCTAGCCAATGGCTTCATCAATACATCAACTATCTGTTCCTCCATCGCAACATACAGGAGCTTCACTGCTCCTCTCTGCACCATATCCCTGATATAGTGATACTTGATCTCGATATGCTTCGACTTGTCATGGAACACTGGATTCTCTGAAAACTTCACGCAACTTTGGTTGTCACAATATATACAAGTAGCATCCAACTGGAGATCAAATATATCAGATACTAGCTTCCGCAGCCATACTGCCTCACAACTAGCTGAACAAGCTGCGACATACTCTGCTTCAGCTGTACTCAGTGCCACACAGGATTACTTCCTGCTAAACCAAGAGATCACACCTGATCCCATACTGAAGCAACATCCCAAAGTACTCTTCCTGTCGATGGCACTGCCTGCCCAATCTAAATCAACATAACCCTCTAGGTTAATCTTCTGATTCGCATCGTACTTGAGCCCATAATCAATTGTACCTTTTAGGTACCTCAGAATATGCTTTGCAGCAATCAAGTGAACACTTCTCGGATCTGTCAAGTACTGGCTCAAGGTGTTCATAGCAAAGAAATTATCTGGTCTCGTGTTTTTCAGGTACATCAATGACCCAATCATCTGACGATACATCGTAGCATCAACTGACTCTGACGAAGTATCACTCAATAGCTTCAGGTTTGATGCCATAGGTGTGGCCATAGCCTTGCAGTCTGTCATCCCAAACCTCTTCAGGATCTCTACTGCATACTTCCCTTGTCCAAGGAAGATCCCATCTGTATTCTGCCACACCTCCATACCTAGAAAGTAATGCATCATCCCCAAGTCCTTCATCTCGAACTCGGCAGCAAGATTTCTCTTCGTATCAGCAATCAACCCATCTGTACCTATCAGAAATAGATCATCTACATACAGTAGAAGCATCACTGGGTTTCCATCTTCAACCTTGTAGTAAAGGTTGGAGTCTGCTTTACTCTTGGTAAATCCCAAACTAGATAGAAAGCTGTCAATCCTGCCGTACCAGGTCCTGGGTGCCTGTTTCAAACCATATAGGGCTTTCTTCAATCTGCATACATGAGACTCTCTGTCATGTGTCTCAAAACCGAGTGGCTATTCTACATACACTTCCTCTTCTACTACACCATTCAGGAAAGTAGTCTTGACATCCATCTGGTGTATCTTCCACTTCGTCACTGCAGCCAGAGCAAGTACTGATCTAATGGAATTGTATCTGGCTACAGGTGCAAAGGTTTCTTCATAGTCTACTCCCTCTTTCTGAGAGAATCATCAAGCTACAAATCTTTCCTTGTACTTTTCAATGCTACCGTCTGCAACATGCTTGATCTTGTAGATCCATTTGGAAGTGACAACTGACTTCCCTTTTGTTCTTGAGACAACATCCCAAACATAATTCTTCATGATCGATTGATATTCTTCGATCATAGAATCCTTCCATTCTTTCTGATTTGCCTCTTCTTCATAACTGGAAGGTTCTTTATCAATGAATCCACATAATAAAGCTACATACCCGGAATTTGATCTGGTCCTCTTTCTTTCTCTGTGATTTTCTTCTGAAGCTCCATATCTTTCTGCACCTTGGATAAGTTCACGTACCCAAGCAGGTTTCCTCTTATGAGGATTCTTCTACAGAGGTGGATCTACAGGTCTTTGTGGTTCCTCGAACTCTCGATCTTCTTCTTGAGATTCTTCATTCATGATTGTATCATGGATCCTGGGTGCTTCTGTTTTTGTTTCTTCAGGTTCTTCAGCAGGTCTCTTTCTGGATTTGTTGTAAGCTGTACCTTCATCAAATGTCACATCCCTGCTGATGTCAATCTTCTTGAATCCTGGAAAGTAGATTCTATAAGCCTTCAAGCTTTCAGAGTATCCCACAAATATACCCTTCTTTCCTGAAGGATCTAATTTTGTTCTCTTCTCTTTTGGAATGTGTATATATACAGGACAACCGAATATTCTAAGATGAATGACTTCTGGTTTCTTGCCGGAGAAGAATTCTTCAGGAGTCTTGTTCTTGAGTACTTTATGAGGAGTGCGGTTCTGTACATATACCGCTATTCTAGCAGCTTCATCCCAAAGATGCATAGGTAGATCTTTATCATGAAGCATAGCTCTTGCAGCTTCCATGATAGTTCTGTTCTTTCGTTCTGCAATCCCATTCTGTCGTGGATTATAAGGAGTGGACAAATCCCTCTTAATCCCTGATTCTTTGCATAGCTCCTTGAATTCATTTGAAGTGAATTCTCCACCATTATCTGATCTAATGGTCTTGATCTTCTTTTCAGTATGGTTCTCGATCAAGGCTTTGAATTCCTTGAACTTGCTAAATACTTCATCTTTGTTCTTCATAAAATAAATAAAAGAAACATAGTATGCATACCCGCTGAGTGAGTTTGATGACATAGGACCGCAGACATCGGAGTGGATGATTTCTAGAATGCTTTTGGCTTTGCTTTCGCTGCTTGGAAATGTCTTCTTTGTATTCTTTCCTTTCGCACATCCTTTGTAGACCCCTTCATGTTTTGCTTGAATTTCTGGAAGACCTTCCACTGCTTTACTTGCAATAGGTAGTGCTCTGTAATGCACATGTTCAAGTCTTCTATGCCAAAGTTCATTTGGCTCTACTGTGTCATGGATCAAGGCTTGTTCTGGATGACCCTTCAACTTGTGCAAGCCTCCTTCTTGTTCTCCAATTACTACCGCATCATCGATAGTCTTACCTTTTGGCCACATGATGACTTGACCATCTATGAATGCAACCCGCATTCCTTTTGCATCCAATGCTGAAATATATAGAAGGTTCTTCTTGAGTCCTGGAACAAACAATACTTCTTTCATTGTTAGAGACTTACCAGATTCTAGCTTGTATGAAGATTCTCCACTACCTTTTATTGGATATTGGTAGTCATCTCCTAGTTTCACCTTGTGGGGTGATTTATGTTCTGATAGTATCACAAAAGATTCTTTGAATCCCGTCATATGTTTGGAAGCACCACTGTCTATCAGCCAATCATCACTCCCATGAGTAATGTTACCTGTGAGGGCTGATATCAAAACATACTCATCCTCGCTTGAAGAATCTCCACTTTCATATTTGGATCTCTTTCTAGAAGGTTCATCATCCTCTCAAGTATGAGCATGATGTCTTCTTTTGCTGCTCTTCTTTACTATCTTCTGTTTGTTCGGACAATTCCTTGCATAGTGTCCTGCTTCTTCACAAGTATAACATATGATCCTAGACATATCTCTTTTAGGATTATCTTTGTAAGAATGCTTACCTCTTGAACGATGGAAGTTCTTTCTTTATGACTTGGAGTGAGACTTGGAGTGTACCGTGAGAGCTTGGTATTCACTTCCCATCTTCTCTTCTCGAGCTGCTATTCGAGCTTCTTCTTGAGAGCATTCTTCCCATAGTCTGCTGAATTTGACTAACTTCTTTCTAGCACAGATTCCTTGAATGAAAGCATCCCATGACCTAGGGAGGCCATTCAAGGTGGTCATGACAATCTCTGCATTTTCCACTTCTTCATCAACAGCTTCTAATTGTTCCTTGATTTGAGAAACCCTTGTGAAGTATGACTGGATAGTTTCTGCATTCTGAATCTTCACATTCTTCAACTGGTTCCTCAGGGTCATCTTCCGATTGATGTTCTTTCCTTCAAACAATTTGGTTAGGGCATCAAACATAGCTTTAAATGTCTTGAGAGAGGACACCTGAGGGATAAGATGATCCTTGATGGAATCAGCAATGATCCTCTTTGCCATAACCATCTTCTTCTTATGTAAGGCCTTTGCCTCATCTCCCTCTAGAACTGGAACCTCTTCATGAATGTAGGAGTCTAATTCATTCTCCTCCAGGACCAGGGAGATCCTATACTTCCAAGATCGGAAGTTATCAGCCCCCTCAAGCTTTTCATCAAGATTGGTATGATGAGACATCTCTAAATAAGAACCTCAAATGGAAGTACAAAAGATTTTAGATCTTACCAGGTTCAAGATGTCAAATTTGAAGCTTGAGCTGAAATCCTGCAGGGCTGGTTCAGGAGCAACAAGGGTTTTTCTTTCCCGGAGTTCTATCCACCCAAATGCCTTCAAATTTGTTCCTAACTTCGATTTTGGGGAGGAGATCAATCCAAGCCTGGGCTCACTGAAAAATTCCTCTTCTGTAAAAAGCCCTAATTTCCGACCCTAGTGACAGGTCCAAAACTGAAAAACCTCATAATTGAATTATGTTTCGACAGAAAGATGCGCCCTAGGGAGGAGAGTAATTCCACCTTACTTTTGCTGAAAATCTATGGAGAAAAGTCCACAAACTAGGAATCCCTAGCCTCCACAGCTGCAGAGTGTCTTCTTCTCAGGTTTGCTCTGATACCATGTTAGTTTTTCAACATTTAAGCTAGCATTATGTTAGGATCTTTTCACTGAGAGAATAACAAGCACAGCAAGAACATAAGCACATCACAAGAGACAAGAGACACAAAGAGTTTTGATCAGGGAAACCATAAATGGAGAAAACCCCGCAACTTCCTCTAAGATAGTATCACCACAAGATGTGAAACCCAAAACAGTAAGATGCACTCCCAACACAGCAATAGCCTTCTGTCTTCTGTCAAGCCGAAGTATTTCCTTCTCCAATAGTGTGCCACACTTGAGAGAGCAAGTGATGTATTTCACAAGTGATAAATAGAGAGACTCTCACTCTCTATTTATATTCATCCATTCACTTGAATTACATTTTCACACGTAGGCTCGACCTAATATTACTTACCCGAGCCTACACCTTAATTAGTGTATAATAACTCAAGTGCCCCAAAACTGTGGGGAATTACCTAATGAATTGATATGACTTGATTACATTATTAATCCTCCCGATCGAAACATCGGGGCATGACCACATGACTCAAATACATAATAGAGACATCCCGGAATAAACATCGAGTTACAATATACATAGAAGAATACATTCCGAAGTTACATATACATCAACACTATGTACAATTTTGTAATATTATATAAATGAAAGACCCTCTATTTTTAGAGAGGGGTGGTCGACCTGTTTACCCTTCTAAATGTTATATATTTCGGCCTCTTCCTAAGAGCTAGTAGCTGGGTAGCTAGTCACCGGCGAATAGATTTTGTAAAATTTTGCTCAAATTTAATAAAACTCTATGTTCAATTATGTATGCATGTTTCAGTCTTTTGTGAAGTAATTCGTTGACGTAGACTAGCCTCTGATTGCTGAGAAGGGCCCCTCAACAACTGGAGGTTCCATTTGTACATATTCAGCATTTATCTTTTGTTTTTGCAAGATAAGTAATTTTGTTTTTATGTACATATATTTAGTTTTCCTGTAGATTATTTTTGTTGTTGATAAATTGTAATTTTCCTGAGTTTTTATGCAATTTTCCATACAGCCAACCATTCGTCCCTCTCTGTAGACTGTGTTTTCCTGTTCGTCCCTCTATGTAGATTGTTTTTCATCCTTCTATTCACACCTTCATCCAGTCTATCTTCCAGCCTTTACTTCGAATTTAGATAGAATTTTACAGAATTTTCATTCATTTCCAGAATTTCTAATATTATGTTTTGTGTAGAAATAATTAGCTAGGGTATAGGTTAATTTTCCATCATTTTATTTTGTTTTGTAGTTAGTGGGGATTCGAATCCATCTTCAGCATTTCATAATCAATTTTATATTAATGCATAAGATTTATTGTTTCAGTTTTAATTATGATGAAATTCAGAATATAAATGAGTGTAAATATTCTCTTCTTTTAAATGTTAATTTTGTATCATGTTAATAAAGTAATTTGAATTGGTTTATAATTATTTTTTAATATAGGTTAAAGTGTTTCTTTATAATTGAATTTATTTTATGTTTAGTTTAGTATATTTAATATACAAGTGAGAATTTATATAATTGTATTATATTTTTATATTTAATATGTGTATTGTATTTATTTTGTATTTTGTATTTCTTTCATTTATATTTTTTTATTAAATTGTTTAATGTGTTGTTGAATGAATGACACCATGAATAGAGGGTTATTTCATGATAAATTTGCTTTAGGTTATTTTAATTAATCAAGTTTATTTCCATTAATTCATTTAGTTTCATTTTAGTTTAGTTTATGAAATTCTTTTAGTTTAGTTTAGTTTTATTTTTAGCGTGAATCCTATTTATTTGCATTAGTCTAATTTATTTTATTTTGGGGTTAGTTTAGTTCCCTTTATTTTTATCTTTAACTTTAATTTAGTTTTATGCTTGTATGAATTAATAAATTTTGCACGATAGATTTTGAGCATTAGGAATAAAGGTTGGTTTAAATTGTTTTCATTTTTTCCTTTATATTAGATGTATTCGTTTTATCTTGAAAATTCTCATATCTTAGTTTACTTTCTAAATTCATAGATTAGTTGTTGATTAAATTGGATTTGTTAAACTAGTTTTCTTACATTAGTTTATGATTCCTCGCAAAGAATTTGTTTACACTTGGTCCTTAGATTAGTGTATCAATTTGTTTTATACGATTGCACATAAGTTCATTTGCCAGAGTAGGATAGTTGGTTAGTCTGCTCTTTTGAAAGTATAGAGTAGCTTCGCTCATAGAATAGATAAATTAGTTCCTCTTTTCACTTATAGAATAATTTCCTGTTTTATAGTAATTAATTTCATATTTTCTTTCGTAATTAATTTCAGTATTTGCTTTCATAGTTAATCGTATGGTTAATTCTCATCCCTGCATAAGCATATAACTCATGCATTCATGAAATAGTTTAATTGATTTGTTTCCCATTTTGAATAGTTAAATTTACTTTCATTCAATTAAATTGCTTTCGGACCAAGTGACCGCTTTCCTAGATTAGTTATTGCAATTTCATTTTGTTGGGTAAAATAACTTCTGATTCAATTTATTTCATAGCCAAAGCATTTATTTATACATTTACAATGACTCTTGGTTACAATCTGAGAGTCTTTTCATCTTCCTATTATTTACACTAACGTATAATCCTGACGGATTATATTCCAACAATCCCCCGCTTAATCCGAAAGGGTGTTAGTAATTCTGAGCATGTTTCTGAATCTTTCAAACTTTTCTCGTCCAAGCGATTTGGTGAAGATGTCTGCAACTTGATCATTTGTGGAACAATGTCAAAGATGGACTGTTTTGGCCTCTACATGATTTCGAATCAAATGATACTTTGTGTTGATGTGTTTGGTTCGATCATGGAATCTGGGATTCTTAGCTAGCTTGATTGCAGAAGTATTGTCGATCAATAATGGAGTGGAGTTCTCTTGTTTTTCTTGCAAATATTTAAGTATCTTCCTGAGCCATACTATTTCTTTCGTTGCTTCAGCTATAGCCACATATTATGCTTATGTTGTTGAATCTTCCAGAACCAACTGTTTGCGTGATCTCCATGAGACATCTGTTGATCCAAGACTCATAGTGTATCCAGAAGTTAATACTCCTGTCTCCTTATCGCCATCAAAATCTGAGTCTGATTACCCAAAAATTTTGAATTCATCCACTTTAGAGTACTTGAGTCCAACGTCTTGAGTCCCCTTCAAGTATATGAGAACTCTTTTTGCAGTTGACTAGTGTCCTTCACAAGGTTTATGCATGAACCTTGAAAGTATGCCAACAACATAAGAAATATCTGGTCTAGAGGTAGATAAGACTTCCTACAAGTTGTCGATACTTGGTCGCATCCTCAAATTCTTTTCCTTAGCTTGATGTGAGCTTCATTTTCTGTTCCATTGGAGTAGAGATAGGGTTGCATTCTGTCATGCAAAATTTGTTTAGTAGTTCTCCAACATATTTTTTCTGAGATAGGAATATGTACTTAGGATTTTGAGTGACTTCAATTCCTAAGTAATAGTGGAGATGTCCCATATCTGTCATTTCAAAGATCTTTTTCAAATATTTATTTATGGATGCTATACATCTCTCATTGTTCCCTGTCATCAAAATATCATCTACGTACACCACAAGATACACAACAGATCTTCCAACTTTCTTTATAAACAGTGTTGCATCATCAAGATCAAAATGTTCGAAATTTAACTTCAAAAAATTCTCGGTTAATTTTTCATACCATGCGCGAGGCACTTGTTTTAGGCCATACAAGGATTTGACAAGCTTGCATACCTTTTGTTCTTTTCCTTTCACAACAAAGCCTTCTGGCTGAGACATGAAGACATTCTCTTTCAAGTCTCCATTCAAGAAAGCAGTCTTCACATCCATCTGATGAACTTTCCACCCATTCTGAGCAGCTAAAGAGAGTAAGGTACGGATGGTATCCCATTTTGTTGTAGGAGAGAACGTTTCTTCATAGTCAATTCCTTCCTTCTGTGCATAGCCTTTTGCTACAAGCCTCGATTTGTGCTTGTGAAGTGAGCCATCTAATCTGTATTTGTTCTTGTATGCCCACTTGCAGCCAATTGGTTTGGTTCCAACTGGAGGGTCAACCAACTTTCAAGTTCCATTCTTCATGAGTGCAACATACTCATTCTGCATAGCTTCTTTCCACTCAACTCGAGTAGAAGCTTCTTCAAAGGAAGTTGGTTCAAAGTTAACAGATAAATTAAATTCACAATCAAATGATACATCCATGTCATCACCTGAATTATCTGCTTCTCCTCCATCTTCATGTCTTTTTGAACTTCTCGTTCCCGTCTTTCCAACTTCATCCGGATGGACACTTTCAAGTTTCTTTGTGGCCCATTTAGGAATCTTCCGTGATGGTCCTGGTTGATCAGCCGGTGGTGCTTCATCATTGATTGAGAGTCTTCCAATTCTCTCAGTCACATCATCCAGTTTAATCTCTTGTTCAGGTGAAGTCACAAGAACTTCTTCATGCGGGGGAGTTGGTGCTTCATATGGAAATTCCAAAGGTTGATCCAGAATAGGAATTCCCCCTTCAAGGTTTGGAATTTCATATTCATTTTCAGAATATTTATTTGGATGAGGATATTTTTCCAAATGATCAAGCTGTCTCTCAATGGAATGGTCATTTTTATTAGTCTCAAGAAAAATGACATCTCTGGAAATAACAAACTTCTTGTTTACCTCATCATACAGACGGTATGCCTTGGAGTTTTCTTCGTACCCCAAGAAAATGCATTTTCTGCTTCGAGAACCAAGCTTGTTTCTTTGCTCCTTTGGAATCAAGGCATAACAGGTGGAACCAAAAAATCTGAGATGCCTGACTGAAGGGAGATGGACAAACCACATTTCATGTGGATTCTTGTTATCAAGAGCATTTGAGGGACTTCTGTTTCTCAAATAGGCTACACATTTCACTGCATCACCCCAAAACATTAGTTTTACATTCTTGAAAAACATCATTGAGCGTACCATATTCATTATGGTTCTGTTCATTCTTTCTACTACACTGTTTTGTTGAGGATTGTAGGGAACTGTAGTTTGATGTGCAATTCCATGTTGGCGAAGATAATCTTCAAAAGCATTTGAAGTGTATCATTTCCCATTATCTGTATGAAGTGTACCAATTTTAGATTGTGCTTGTTTTTCTATCAATGCATGAAAGTCCTTAAATGTTTGAAATGCTTATGATTTTGTCTTTAATGCATAAATCCAGCACATTCTTGAGTAGTCATCAACAAAGGTCATAAAGTACTTATTCCCATTAGTAGAAGGAGTTGGCATTGGGCCACATAAATTAGAATGCACTAATTCTAATTTCCTACTTTCTCTGAAATTAGATTCATGGAATGGCAGCTTACTGTGTTTCCCTAATATACATACATCACATTTGCTCTTCTCTTTGGGAATGGTGGGAAAACCAAATACACCATTCTTTCTCAACAAATGAAGACTGTTATAATTCAGATGACCAAATCTTGCATGCCACAATAAACTTGATGACAAATTACCTTCTCCATGCTGAGAGAAGTAGGCATAGTTCTGAACTCTTACAGATAAACCCTTTAGCTTCAACAGCTTCCCATCTTCGTATCCAGTCATGATGACTTGGTTGTCAGAGGACTTTCTTATTTCCACGATTCCATCAAATATGTGGATGGAATGGCCTTGTTGTCGAATCTCCACCAAGGACATCAGGCTTCTCTGCAACTCTAGAAGATAAAGAACATTCTTCAACAAGAAATAAGGGAATCTAGGCATCTTCAGCCAAATGGTGCCCATTCCCTTTGGTTTAAGACTTGACTTATTTGCAAAGTAAACTATGCCATTTATTGTTTCATTAAGTTCTTCAAAACAGACTTTTCTAAAAGTCATGTGTGATGTTGCACTAGTATCAAGTAGCCAACAATCTTTGTAAGATGAAAGTGAAGTCATTTCATTAATTCCAAGATTACAATGTGCAACAATACAATGAGCAGAATCAGAAGATTTACTAGCATCTTGGTTTTTATTGTACTCTTTCTTCTAGTTATGTCTGTCTTTGATGGAGTCCCATGAATCCCAACACTGATCTGATGTGTGTCCAATATTTCCGCAACGCTTGCACTTCAAATCTGATCTTTTGCTGGAGTTGTTTCTGCCTCCTCTACCTCTGAAGTTTCTTCTTCCTCTGCCTCTCTTGCCAGTGAGAGTGGCACCAACTATAGATGCTATAGATTGCATCTTTTGCAACTGCTAGTGTAATTTACAATAATGAAGTTAATATGACAAAGAGAATGAGATAATAGAAAAAAAATAACCTTGCCGGTCTACAGCCTCTGCCAAGGTGATTTACAATCTTAATATGCTGTCAATAAGTTCATAAATTATGTTGTCAATATGCTGTCAAAAAATTAGGATGCACTCCACACAAAATATAGGGTTTTGAACAGCACCAGTCAACGATCTCAGCTATATGAAAGAAGCAATTCTAATTCTCTGCTACTTTTTACAATACAGTCCTTGTAAAATTACAGCTGCACTAGCTAGAAACAGTGTCTTAATAAGATCTATTCACTATGCAGGTATATGTCGCTACCATAGTATTTACGTCAAACTAAAACAATTTTGCAACAGTACAATTTATATGGTAAGTGCACAGATTTCATAATGACCATACACAATTATGCAGCACTTCAAACTTAAATAGCAATCACCTTAGAGGTCGTAGCAATCTTCTCAGCTCTCTGGTTCACGCTCCAGCAGTATGCAACTCCAGATTCAAAATGCTTATTCAGGCTGAGTCTTTACACGTTCCACCAACAGTATTCTAGTGGAGGATAGCATCAGTTCTCAACTACAATCTTCAAGTAGTTGTGAGCAGCTTCATGATAACACTAGGAATTCATATCAATGTTCTTCACATTCAGAAGAAACAACTCATAGCTCAATCTTCTCATGCAGTGGTTACAAATTCATTTTCAAATCACAGCTACAAATTGAATGGAGAAAACATAGCAATTCCATGCTATATCATTCATAGACTCGTACAGAGCAGCGATTCATAGAGGAGAAAATTCTTCATGCAACAGTAGCAGTTTTCACCAAGTTTGAGGAAAGGCGTGGAAAGACGTTGTGGAAAGACATGAATCTTCACTGCAGTCTTCAGAAATCGCAACAGCATATCACAGTAGCATATCACGGGTTCAATCTTTTTATATTCTTCAATACATGTCTTGAACTCATACGTAGCATATTATTTCTCCATCAAGTCAAATACACATCGATCATAACTCATAAGCCGCATCAAAACTTCATGCATAAAACTAGGGAAAAATTAGGTTTTATGCAGTCTCCAATGGTTAGAAATAATTAGACCAATATTTATGCACACAGTCTTCAATGATATCATGAGTTAATAGATTTAGAGTGAAGCGACCCACGACTGAAGCAAATGGATCACACAAACTTTGTCAGGCCACATGTGTGAATCTCAGTCTTCAATATAATCTGCAGAATACGAGCAGCTTCATCATTCAACAAAGTAGCTTCAGTATTCAATAGCTTTAGTCTTCAATACGAGATGCAAAATACGAGCAGCAGTAGTCACCAGTCTCTAGGCACTAGTGCATTCACTGGGAATTCAAAAACATGTACAAGGTCACAGTCGCATTCTCAGTTAACATCTTGTTCTTTATGCTGGTCTCGTTTCTCTCAAAGCCAGGGTCGCACATGCTCTTCACGCCGGTCTTCTTCAATAATATCTCCACACAGTACAACACAACAGAGGAGGAGAGGAGTCTCAAGAGGGGTCTCACTCGTAAAACGCAGCACACACAATGACAAACACACTAGTTCGTGGGATTAGGGTTTCCACCCTTTATGCAGTCTTAATGTAGAGATCAGATGCTTCACGGAGTCTTCAATTTTTAAAATACAGCACTACGAGTTCTCAATACAGGAGATTTTTCAAATAAAGAAGTCGCTTTTCTCATACAATATTAGAACTCACATACAACATGTGAAATTTTCCAGAGAAAACACACGGCTTTTGCACTTAACGGCTTACCAATTAAACTCCACGCATAGTTCTAGGGTATAAATTAGGGTTTCTGTAGTTCCCAACAATCACAAACAATTGCAACAAAAATTGTAAAAGGGTTTTACCTCCACGCAGCTGAATGAGGGCATGAATCTTCACCTCATTCTCAACGCAAGCCTGGACTTGTAACAAACACAATGAATGTATGCAGGCAGTAGGAGAAATGCTCGGATGTAGACTCACAATGGGCATGGAGTCTGAAACGAATTGACAAAGGGCAGAATGGAGGTCAGACTGGTGAGCAGAATGGAAGGCAGGAGTTATGGAGCTCTGATACCACTCTTGGGTAAAATAACTCCCGATTCAATTTATTTCATAGCCAAAGCATTTATTTATACATTTAAAATGACTCTTAGTTACAATCCGAGAGTCTTTTCATCTTCCTATTATTTACACTAACGTATAATCCTAACTGATTATATTCCAACACATTTCATAGAATAGATTAGCATAGCATTAGACTTATTAATTTGTTTCCTGCCTTTATAGAATAGATTAATATAACATTAGATTAGATTTGAATTTACAGTTACTTTTCAAGTTCTTAGTTAATTTTCTATTTTTATAGATAGATTAAATTCTTGCATTTAACTCATGATAGTCATGCATGTAGATTAAAATCATATAGTTACATTTTAATGCATCTACATATTTATTCATCTTAGGTTAGTTCAAGCCTTCAAATCATGCACATATTGTGTTTGCATCTCACAAGCTCCTTTCTCGAGTTGACAAATTAAGTGTTGAATTAAATAGTGCATATTTTTCCCGACAAGGTTGTGGGATTTGTTGTCCTCCATTAACATCATGTTGATCTTGAACATATTTGGTGCAGGTCAGATCAACCACAACCAACCAAACCAGCATTTACAATATCTAGTCTCTCCTACACTTAGCAGGATTACCAAATTTATCCCTCGGCCAAATTCAACTTTAAATTACCTCCCCACAATTTCCTTCCTGCAACAACTTTTCTGCAACTCTGTTTCTGCAATAGGCTTTCTGCATGCAGGATACAGGATGTGAGATGTCAACTTTCCAAGTTTTTCCTGCACAAATTGTCTCTCAAATTTTTTTTACAACCGTCTGACCTGTGCGGCCTTCACCACAACCATCAATCTACTCCTTGATTCAGATCTCATAGATATTTGTTGATCCATTATTGTCCTCACAAATTCTAATGTGGATCTCTCCTGGACCATCAAATATTCTTATACGGCTTCAATCCCCTCTTTCCATTCTCGGTAAGACAGATTAATGGCAGACAATCTATGTTATGTGCTGATTGATCAGTGAATCAGTCAATCCAAGATTCAATCTTCACGATTCATTATCCTGACACTTCTATGCATGCATCTACAGCCCATTTCAACTATTCAAGGAACAATTTAACATGTGAATCAAAAATTTTATAGAAATACATAGACGTTTAGAAAACCTCTGAAGTCGACTCTGCATAGATACACTATTCAAACAACACATGCATATAGGATAACAACACTGCAAACAAACAGCTAATACTTTTATTAAACAATAGAACAAACACACAACTAGGCTCTCCTTCTTCAGTCTTTTTAAAATATTTACAAGTGGAACCAGACACAGGTCTGACCTTCTCTTTGTAAATTGGAATTCTCATGCTGAAGAGCAGAACCCCTCACACTTCTCTAACCTACCTATTTAAGATAAATTGTTACCTCCCCCACCGATTGGTCCTGCAACTGAAAGCAAACAACTACAAAGCATGATGAAATGTCCCTATCACAAAAAAAACTTGAGGCTTGATCTTCTTGCAAGGATTCATGATTCGTCATCATTCCTATTGGTGCTAAAAAACTGTGAATCAGCAAAACAACAAAAAATATGCCACAACATGTGACCAACTCATCACATTGGTGGCATGCCACGATGCTCTTGCATTAGATTCACAAGGGTGAAAAAATTACGAACCCCTATTCATTAGATCAACTACAGTGAAACCCTTGGCTTCCAACTCTATAGTTCTCATCCAAGTAGAATCCTCTGTTAGTTGCTTCTTCCATTTGATCAAATACTCCAAATAGTTCTTCTTCCTTGTAGTCTTTACCACTTTAGTGTCCAAAATGTCCTCACCTTCCAATGCTTGTGCCACATACGATTGCCTCACCCATTGTAGGTATTCAGTAGGATCTTCACCTTCTGCAAAGGGTCCATTACCACCTGTAACATAAGGATATAGATCCGCAACATTAAATATTGGTGAAATACCCACTCTGGTAGGCATCTCTAACTCATAAGAATTTGCTGAGAATTTTTTGATTATCCTGCAGGGTCCAATCTTCTTCATATTCAATTTATTAGACTCTCCATTTGGAAATCTTTCTCTCTTTAGATATTCTAAGACCAAATATCCTACTTCATAGTTCTTCTCTCTCCTTTTGGAATCTACTCTGGCCTTGTAACCGATGTTACTCTATTATAACCTTGCTTTCACTTGCTCCTGTATTTCAATGATCCTTGTTGAAAAATCTTCTCCATCAACACTCATTTTCTCCAATCGACCTAAGTCATGAATTTCACACACTCGTCTTGGATGCATTCCATACATAATTTGCAATGGAATCATCCTTGTACTTCTATTTGGTGAATCATTATAGGAAAACTCAGCTTGAGCTAATACTCTGTCCCACTGCTTTGGAATCTCTCCAATCATACTCTGCAACAGGTTCACCAGACTCCTATTAACTACCTCTATCTATCCATCAGACTATGGGTGATATGATGAACTGAATTTTAGTCTGGTACCCAACTTCTTCCATAAGTTCCTCCAGAAATAAACTGTGAACTTCACATCTCTGTCTGATACAAGGCTTCTAGGTAAACCATGTAGCTTCACAACTTCATTGAAAAACAAGTTAGCAATGTGTGTAGCATGACTAGTCTTGTAGCATGGAATGAAAGGTGCCATCTTAGTGAATCTATCAACAACTTCGAAGATAGAATCATGTCCCTTATGGGTTCTTGGTAAACCCAGAATGAAGTCCATACTCACAGAATCCCAAGGCCTAGTTGGAATAGGAAACAGTGTATACAACCCTATGTTATGGCTTCTTCCTTTAGCATGCTGGCATACTCTACATCTTCTTACAAACTTCTCAACTTCAGATCTTGTCCTTAGCTAAATATAGAAATGACCTAATTTTCCAATGGTTTTATCACTTCCAAAGTGACCTGCCATACCTCCATTGTGGTTTTCGTGTATCAAGTTATCTCTGATGGAACACTTTGGTATACACATTTTAATGTTTATAAAGAGTAAAGCATCTTGTAGTGTATACTACATCCATGGCTCTCTGTCCAACTCCACTAGATTCTTACAAGTCTTGTGAGCTTCTTGGAAATCAATGTTAGTCTCATACAAATCTCTTAAATGCTCAAATCCCAAAACTTGGATCTGATTCTCTTGCACAATCAGTAGTCTCCTACTTAAGGCATTAGCTAATCTATTTGGAATTATAGTTATGGTCTTCAACACAAAGGTAAAGCTCTGTAAGAACTCAACCCACTTGACATGTTTCAGGTTCAACTTAGTTTGCTGCATAATGTACCGCAATGCATGGTTATAAGAATATAACACAAATTCTCTAGGAATCAAATAATGTCTCCAATGCTTCATTGCTTGAACAATAGCATAAAAATATTTGTAATAAGATGAATACTTATGCTTTGCATCATTTAACTTCTCATTGAAATACCCTATAGGCATTTCCCCCTGACTGAGCACAACTCCGATTGCTACTGCATTGACGTCACACTTTACATGGAAAGGGTGTCTGAAGTCTGGTAACTTCAATACTAGTTGTTCAGTCATCTTCTTATTCAAGAACTAAAAAATCCTTTTAGCCTCTTCTATCCATTGAAATGGTTGTCTATCCTTCTTGATTGTCTTGACAATAGATTCATAAAAACCACTGAAATTCTTTATAAATTTCCTATAAAAACCTGCCAATCCATGAAAACTTTATAGAATTGAGACGTGCTTGGGCTATATGGATTATAACTCTGAAGCGAGGAGCCAACATAAAGCTCAATAATTCAAGAAAAATTCATGATATGCACTTTACAACTTAACATAACTGGCATCCCCTATGGGAGATGACCAGCATAAATTTTAAGGAAGAATATGAAGTTCTTACTCAAAGACATGACATGAATACAAGGGGATCCCAAACCCAAGGGAGGACTCACAACATGGGTACCAAATGGAAAATTAGGATCTATCTAGGGCACCCATGAATAGGAAGGCTCTACCACTTACGCAATGCCACTTCTAGTATCAGTGTGATGGTTTTGTAACATTACAAAGTGAGTTCATACCTATCGTTGAGGTGACATGGTCATAATGTGATGCATAATGTAAGAGAACATGTGATCCTAACCTATATGTCAATTCGAAATTATACCTTTCATGGGCAAGAATGAGTCAAAGCCTCAACAAGAGTATACAAAAAATGGACCCTACATGACAACAATATTAGTCCAAAACGACTAGAAACAGTTAGTAAAGAATCAAAACTATAGGATATAGGGAGGATTGATCATGACAACTGCATTTAAAGGAAACAATGCGGTGGATGATGGGATATAATAAGGAATGTAAGGTGTAGAACCAACATTCACATATCCACTACCACCCTCATGAGTGTGAACACTAGTTTTAAGACTGGGCAAAGGGAGTGAAAATCATCCACAAAAGAATTAGAGGGTGGAATATGACCACTCCTGAATATATGAACAAGGTAAGGGGTTGTGGTGCCACCATTCCAACACACTACAACAAAAACCTATGATTAGCATCTCTTTTAGCTTCCTTTTTAGTGTCCACTATCACTTTTAGTGTATTTTTCATCATTTTTTGGACAAAGTGGTCGCTTTTCCATGGGATGGCACTTTTAATGGCATTATTTGTATCCCTTTTTAAATCCGGCACCATTTTGGATGCTAATTAACATCCTAGTTAGCGTCCCAATTAGTTTCCCAATTAGCGTCACAGTTATCATCCCAATTAGCATCTCAATTAACGTCCCAATTAGCATCCCAATTAGAGTCCCAATTAGCGTCCCACATAACATCCCAATTAACATCCCAATTAGCGTCCCTTTTCAAAAGTTGGTGTTATTTTGGACAATAATTAACATCCCAATTAACATCCCAATTATTGTCCCAATTAGCATCACTATTATCATCCCAATTAGCATCCCAATTAACGTCCAAAAAAAATCCCATATAACGCCCATAATAGCCTCCAAAAAATGTCATGAATAACATAACACCATATATTAATCCAAGTTTAGAGATAGGAATCATGACATGAATTTCAGCAGGAAAAACATCCAACATAACACCAAGTATAGAGCCAGGAATTGCACCTAGAAAACATCCAACATAGTTCCAGGTACAACGCTTGGAATAGCACCAGAAATTTTGAAAGGAACCGAGCTAGGAATTGCACTAGGTTTGGAGCTAGGAATTGTGTTTGAAAAATGCCTGACATAATTTCAGATATATCAATGTCAATGTCAATGATCATGATTCATGTGATAATGTCAAGGATGGCTATGACGACGATGATAATGTTGTTGACAATGAGGAGAATGATGACAATGATGATGATGATGATGATGGTGATAATGGCAATGGCGATGTTGATGATGATTACGATGGAAAATAATGAATTATGATGATGGTGATGATGACAATGACAATGATGATGAATACAATGAGAATGATGATTTTGATCAAATTAAAAAATAAAGTTGTTATTTCTCATGCATAAATTGTATGTGTCCTCCATGACCCTTTTCCACTAATCACATCTTTTGGGTAGATGCTATATATTATGCAAAAGGTAATGATGGATAACTGATGACAATGTCAATAATGATGATGATGATGTCAAGGACAATGGAGATGATGATGAAATGAATGATGATTATTCAGATGATGATGACTATTGTGATAATCATGATGACAATGATGATGATGATGATCATCATCATCATTTCCATCATCGTCATCATCAAAAAAATCATCACTGTCATTGTCATCTAGTTCATCATCATCATCATTTAAATCATATGGTTACCATTTAAAGCATGCATAACAAGTGTGATATGGTTACAATTTTAAACATGCATAACTTATAACTATGATTGAGAACATTTTAATCTTGGAGCTTGTAGTGAAACTGGGTTTATTTACCTCTACCAACAATTTATTATAAGGATCATCATCATCATTCATGTTATTCTCATTTTTATCATCATCATCATCATCACCATGATCATCATCATCATCATCATCATCATCATCATCATCATCGTCATCGTCATATAATCACATCATTGTAAATTCCATTATCATCAAATCCATTACATTTATTGTGTCCACTTTAGCACCCCAAATCAATTACATTTATATTCTCCTTATGTTAGGTTGTCTAGGTGTAAAACTAGGTGGAGGGATGGAAATTATCAAAACACTTTGGCATCATTTCTCATGGATTTATTAGAAGTTTGGATTTGTAAGGATTGAAATATATTCATTCACTTATGCTATTGTTTTATATTGTATTTCATAGAATCCCTAATGATGAAAATTCATATGGTTAATATTTGAGAACCTGTTGAGGCCTGGAAATTCGCAGGTGACAACAGAAAGGGATTCTCCCCAATCAACGTTCCCAACTAGCCCGTTGACTGTTTGGAATAGGGAATCCGTCCGGTTTGCAGTCCGGCTACCATAGGTCAAGGTAACAAAACAAGGGTTTTACCGGTTGCGGCCCGGTCCACCGAGTTTTTGTATTTTTTGACTTAAAAGTGAAAAGAAAGTGTTTTACTAAATGCAGGGTGGTGAAGGATGCAGGGAGCGGTCAAAATGTGATGTGCAGGTTATTACCTCTCATCTTAGGCTCACCAACATCTGAATCACACATGCAGAAATGAACTGGAATAACTATCTATCTATCTAACTACCTATCCCCGGGGAGCAAGAATGTAATTTATGTATGAGTAATGTGTATGTGCATGCATAATAAAAAGCAATTACAGATAGCTGATATTCCTTATTACAAACATGAACAATTGAAGGTATTTCAACAACCAGATAGCTAATTGTTGTATGAACAACATTCATTACTCATGGTGGTCATTTCATCAAAATAAATCAGAAGTCATTCATACAAAGACATAGGTCATAGAGTTAGAACGATCTCACGATTCATGGACATCATACTGAAAAACAAAATAGTTCATCTTTCAATTGTCCACGGCACAACATTTGAAATCCCACCGATCTTTCTTCAACAGGAAAACCAAATATTTTATTGTAAAGAGAAGTAGTTCTTCTTACAATAACCTCTCCAGTCTAACTGGGAAAAAAGTCCTTTTTCTTTCTACGCTTCCTACTTTTATACAAAGAGGTAAAATGGTTGGGCTGCCCAAAGTGACCTTCAAGCTTCCCAACCTTTTGTCTTCCCAATGCTTCCTTTTCAAAAAGCTTTTACAACTTATTAAATTATTACAAAGTTGACCGGTCCTTTATGAGGAGGGTCCCGCCTGGGTATCTAAGAACTTCTTCCACGCTGCTGCTTCAGCAGCAATGCCTTCAAATGCGCATGGCTCCAAGAATTGAATGTTGATTTCAAATTTTTTAGCTTGGTTCCTTATGGCCTCTATCCTTGCTGGGCTCAGCCAAAGTTGATCTTCTAGAAATTGTATACTAATGGCTGGGTGACCCACTTCATTCTTCAGAACTAGGTCATCGATGACCTTGATCTGTTGCATTCTGGCCTCTGCATCCTGATATATACTCTGTAAAATTTCTACAAAGGCCTCACGGTCCGGGAACTCTTCAAGCCTATGCTCAGCCTCTGTCTGGAATCGGTTGTACGTATTAAGGAGCCTTCTGAAGTATTCTGAACATGCTACCTGCGTCCTTTTGACAGTCTTCTTGAAGTCTTCAGCGGTGCTGATGGCGAACTCTACTAGGTTATGATCTCTCTTGAGGGCTTGATGGTATTTTTCTAGTAGCCCTGCTGGAGTCTCAGCATCATCTTTTGGCCTCGCCATTCTGGCATTCAAGACCTCAAGAACATCCTAAGATCGATCAACGAAGTATGAGGAGGTTTCCATGATCTCCTCTAACCGTCTTTCAATCTGAAGGACTTTGCACCTTTCTTCTTCCATAGCAACCTGCAGCTATAGCATTTTAGCCTTATGAGCCAGGATATGTTCTTTAAATGGCTGCAGATCGACTTGCTGTTCCTTAGCTGCCTCCAAATCAGCAGTCAGAGAAGCTAGCTGCTCTTGATGCTTTTTGTTCAGATATTGGGTGTGTACATCATTGGCCTGCAAGAGGATCCTCTGTTGTTCTTCTAGTTCTTCCACCTTTCCCAGCAATTGCTCCTTCTCCTTCTTCAGCTCTTGATTTTCTTCTTGCAATTGCTCAAGGCGTTCTTGTGTAGTACCCTGAGACTGCCTCTCTTCATGTAGAATCTGCAATTCAGCTTCAGCAGTCTTCATTTCCTTCTGTAAGTGTTCAAATTTCCGTTTCAATTTGTTTCCCTCCTCTCTTTCTTTCCTCAAGGTATCCTTCAGCTGAGCCGAGGACTTCTTAGATGACTTCAATTCAGTCATTACCTTGTTTATGTTATCTGCTGAGGCATCGATCATTGCAGCCACGACTCTTAGCGTGAACATAGGATTGAGGTTTGTTCCTAACATGACAGTTGTATCTATCACCATCTTTCCAGATAGATCTTCTGCTTCAATTTTCCTTTCTATCCTCCTCATTATTCTCTTGGTGGCCCTATCATAATAGACAGTATTTAAGTCAGGGACTTCTTCTCCCTTTTTCTAGATGAAAGGCACTAGCTGGAGCGTAGGGGCCACAGGGGTGCTGGCAGCAGGTACTTGCAAGGTCTGCACCTCTGGGTTTTCCTCCTCCTGGGTCTGCCCTGTCGGTGTTTCAGAAACTGACTGTTGTGTCGACTTTATTCTTTCAGCCTCCTGCTTTTGGATCTCTTCATCAAGCTTTCTCTTTGCTTCTTCAGCTGCTTGTCTAGCTTCTTCCTCTGTTTCTCTGGCTGCCTCTTTTGCTATCTCAGCTACTTCTTGGGCTGCTTTCCTTTTCTCTTCTTCTCCCATCTGTAGCCATTCTGCAGCCTCCTTTTCCAACCTCTGAGCTTCCTTATTTCTCCTTCTGGCTTCTTCTGTTGCCTTCGCCTGTTCGTCACCCTTTCCACCTTTGGTAGTGATTTTATTCTTAAATCTTTTGTTTAGTGCCGTCATGTTTGGGGAATTTCGGAAGACAGATTCTTCCTTATTGAAATTATGGGTATATTTGAAAAACACCTTATGCTCTTTACAGTGCTCAGCTATTTTACCAAGAGTATCATTTCGTCGGAAAGGCATCTCACCAAAATGGAACTTCCCTAGTTCCTCTATGAATTCGGCAGCTTGTTTCACCTTGGTGAATTTGTAGCTACCCAGCTTGAATGTTAAAGGAGGGTATGCAGTCTTCTTGTGTTGGAACAAGAAACTACCTATTTCGTCAATGAACACCTACCTGACTGCCTCTTTATGGACTATATAATCCGTTGCATATTTGGGCAGCAGTAAAGGTGTCTTCGATCCTCCATACATTCTGAAATACATGCCATTATCAGTCAAGAAATAATCTGCATGTTCTTCTATTACCTGCATGACACCTTCTGACATACAGTCACATTCCTTCCAAAAAATGAGAGTGTAGAGTGGCATAATGAGGTGCTCACAGACCTCTCTATAATAACTATGGTACTGGTGCGCCCACAATGGTCTATAAGTGGCATACACATGCATTATTTCCCTGTCCCAGATGCACTTGAGACTGGGGAAGGGCTGGCTGCACAATATGAAATCTATCAATATTGAACTCATGTAAAACTCGGACCTTTTCTGAGCTTCTCCTCCCAAGGCTGCGGCCAAGCAAGAGGAAATACTGCTTGATACAAGGCTAGCCCAATTGAAGACTGTTCCTTGGGTTGCCACATGAAAGATAATGGGTATCCATTCAAGCTTGAAGAGTCTGCCATGAGCTCTCCCAAAGATCCTATTAAGCATCAGAGCTATAAACTGGTAGGGGGCCCTTAAGCTCGCCGTATCATACTCACCTGTTGCTCTGTATCGATAAATCTTTCCCTACAAGAGCATTTTCTTAAGGGTTTCCACCAGGTCCATTCTGATGTTGTCCAGCCAATCGTCAGATAAGAAAACCTGGGCCTCTGGTAGATGATAAGCCAATGCCACATATCCAGGGCTAAATGCAGCATAGCCCTATCCTTCTACATTTACTATGATCATTGAGGCTGTATCGGCTCAGGGCAAAATCCATCCAATTACCTCAGAGCATGGGAATGGCTCTGGTCTGGTGGCAACTTTCATGATAAACGATTTCTCTATGTTAGCATATAGAGGTTCTTCTTCGAGGCCCATGTCGGGAACCTCCCCGCGGGAAATCAATCTATATATTTCACCCCATTTGTACTGAAGTTCCACAGCAGAAACACATTGAGTGTCTTCATATATGTATTTAGTCTTTGTTTCAGCTTCTGCTTCTGGCACTTCTTCCACCACTGGGGCCTTCTTCTTTTGTCTCTTGGACATGGTGGACTAGGCTTCTTCCTACCATATATAACATTGTAATATTAAGGCATCCAATGTGCATACATTTACATGACAGTGTGCAGCACTTTATTCTTTCTATGTATACCATGGCAGCAGCTAGTAGATGAGACTAAGATATAAGTTTGCATAACTTGGCTAACCAAATGCACACTACTTAGTGCTCTTGTCTATATCTTAGCATGATGCAAAACATTTCTGTGTGATATTAAAACATCCCATCAACCATCTTCTAGACTGCAATAAAATTACATCCATATGCAAAGTGCCATTTTCATGTGTTCAATGTGGTAGCAAGTAGAGAAACAAGTGCATCCATGCACGACCCAAAAAATGCCCTGACTATCAGAACAACTGAAACTAGTGTGTAGTCTTCCATGACCTTATCTATACCTAGCATGAAGCAAACTCAGTCCTGTGCAATAAAGCTGCATAATACTAACTTTATCAACCATACTTGAGCCAATACTAAATCTACATTACTATGAAATATGCCGTTTCTCCCATGATAGCAATTCATGAAGCAAACATAGCTACATCAAATGTAAGGTGCAACATTCATCAATTTGGTCTATTGCACAGCAAACGAAGAAAAAAGGGGGGGGGGTTATATCAAGATCATGCTAGCCTCCCATGCTTTCCAACATTGAACATTTTGACAACATAGCTTTAGCAGGGATAACATCGACAATGACTTATGCTGCTCGTGGAAGATAATTACATTAACTCGACTATACGCTGCGGGTACTACTGTCATTTTACTGCAAATGGTGCTTTGACTAGAACCATTATCCATGAGATTCCCATCGAACAAACTAAATCAATGCCTATCCCTTTAAATCAGTTAGGGTTTTAGGTGACTGAGCATAATTGGGCTACGCGAGTTTGCAAGGGAAACTACACGCGACGGCAATGATGCTTATGCTCATGCGCTCATGGCTACCCACTATAAGCTGCAGCGAATCCTCTCCGACAAACCACGGGTCCAACAATCCATGGCAGGCCTGAATCTTACCCACCATGACTAACCCATCATGACTAAGCAGGGTGGTTTGGCGCAGACGGCTTTACGGCCGTCCGCACCGAAACCCTTGAACTGCTATGCGCGCGAGGTAGCAAACTAAACAGTGGTGAAAAGACAAAGCTGTTCTGAAAGTTAAACTCCCTCCCATAGTTAAAAAGATAAAATTTTCGCTCACATAAGCTTATAACCGAGCTGGATGAGGAAAACTGCCGGGAACACCCAAACTACGGGAGAAAACCACTAACAGTTTACGTGCAACGGGGACAACGATGAAAAGGCCTACCTGGTAACCCGATGAATATGGCGAGTCGATGACGGTCGAGCTTCTACCTCTGCCACCTGGAAGCTAGTACAGCGACAGCGGGGACCTTCACTTCCTTCAAAAGACGACAGCTCAACGGCGACAGTGCTCGGCAGCAAAAAATATCAATATAAAAAACCCAACGTCATCCCCGTATATATAAACTCTCACACATGCGAGGAGAAAATAAATCGGGCATCGGAGAGCTTTTCGCATCGGAAGTCGGGAGCAATCTGCCTTCCGCAACGACGGACGAGAACAACGTATGATGGGAAATAATCAAAAGATCGGACGAGAAATAATTTTGGATCGGAAGGTGAGAACTCACAACCTTCCGCAACGGTGGAAAGCCACAACATCAACCCGTCCGCAAAGGTGAGAAAGGCACGCGAAAATAATGATCGGACGTCAGCGGACTTTTGAGTCGGAAGCCAACAGCTTACACTCTTACGCAATGGTGGACACTCATAAAAAAACACCATCCGCAATGGCGTAGAGAGCGATGGTAAAAGGCTCCGATACACAGCCAAAATAAAACCAAAAACATAAGTCAGAAAGAAAGAGAAAATCAAAACCCAAACCGATCCGCAACGGGGGAGGCCAGAAGCAAAGATCCGTCCGCCACGGCGGACAAGGAAATAATCACACCTTCTGACGTAGAACCTGTCAAGTTTGAATTTTGTTTCTTCAATTTTGGTTTGATTTGCTTTACTTTATTTTGATTTTTCTCTCTTTTAGGAAATTTTTTAGTGTTTTTATGAAATTTTGAGCTTGTTTTTGAAATTTTCAATTTTAAGCCATAGGTTTGTTTTTTGTTGAAGGATTTTTAAAGTCATTATATCAAATCATGGATTCAAAAATGATTATTCTGAGCTTAATAATGCATGATCACTACTCAAGCAACTTTTAAACTTTACACCTAATGCCAAAAAGCTGAAAAGCCGCGAGAAAATAGCACTAGAATTATTCTTGTAGCATTGGGGTAAAAAAATAATGAAGGCGCGCTACAAGAATATCACAACCTTCATTATTCCCGGTTTTCTAGAAAATTTTTGTCATGATTTCAAACGATGAATGACTAATCCCATGCTGTGATTTCTTTGCTACATGTGAACTCCAGAATTATAATGATTCCAAGTGTTTCCAGGTCGTGAGGCAAAACGTGGTGATTATTACTCATAATGCAGTTGAGCTTGACAGGTAGCCGCATAATTTGGTCTAATGCGAAGTGAATTGTTACACACATGCATTATTGATGGTAGAGGACTTAATAGAATGATGGCGTTGGCCTAAAAGCATGGAGATTTCAGTTGCAGAGTTTGGTGGAGGTTTCATAGTCGCCCATGAAACTAGGGTTTCTTCATCTTGACACTTGGAGTTAAATTGGAGCTTGAATGACATCTGCATCTTCCAGAATGATTCATAAATGGAAGGAGGAGTCGTTCAATGTATCTACAGTCAACCAATTAAGAGGTATTTCCCAATAAGTTAGTATAACTGCAGATTTGGGGCTTTTTCGGTTGGGACATTTTTATTAAAATTGGTCGAGGAAAGGGTTAAATTGTGCTGTTAAATGAAATTTCATCCAAAGAGATAGCTGCCTGGGACATGTTGAGATGCTCTGTTAAGTGGAATACTGAAAATTAGCTCTATATTGGACTATGCGTTTGTTGAAAGTTTCAAAGAGGCTGGGCCGAAAATTGTGTATGTCATGATGTTTTACTGCTGCTGGTGCAACATGAGATAAAGGAGCTGGACTTTTAAGACAAAGTGAAGACCTAGACAGCCTAAACACTTAGTTTTTACTGCATGATTAAAGGCTGATTAGTTGGTTTTGAGGTCAAAATTGAGATAGAAAAGGAACTGAGTATGAGATTATCATCCTTGTCTTTTCAACACAAGGTTCCTTTTTTGCAGTTCAAGGAGAGTCTCTTGTTTGAATGAATAATGTACATAATGTCTAGTTTCATTAACAATGAAAAAGGAGCCGAATACCTAAAATTGCAGGGAGACCTAAGTTGTTAGGTGTGGAAGTTTATTGTTTTTGAAAGCAGATGAAGGCAGCAGGGAGTTAAAAGTATGAAGACAGATGAAAACCTAGTATCATTTTGATTCAAACTGTTGAGAGATGAAAGTGATAAGTTTTAGCTTATTTCTGCCTTATATTCCTCTCATCTAACCTCTGAACAGTCTGCAATTAATATAGAAGGTTGACAGCCGAGATTCTTCTTGTAAGCTCTTATTTTGCAGAGATTGTTATACAGGATTCTGGCAGGTTATGGTGCTCAATACACAGGCTTATGTTTCATATTGGAGATGAACAACCAATAATTAAATTGCATGACAGTCACCAGTTGCAGTGAAGAGTTTGGACTAGTTGCAGTGAAGAGTTTGGAAGATTTCAAATGACCTAAGTCTCTTATGCTTATGATAAACCTAATCTGTATTAGGAAAACAAAGGAGCTGTCAGTGAAACCTAAGAGATTTGAATGCAGTAGGCATCTGTCAGATCATAAATTGAAACCTAAAGCCATATAGTTTTCATCCCTTGAAGAAAAATATGGGTAAGAGTGGTAAAATTAACAGAGCAGAACCTACCGATGTAGGGTGGATTGAAAAGCTTCCTGGACGTGTTGAATTATTTCAACAAGCTGGTTGGATGAACTTTTTTAAGAAGATAGATGGATATAATGCAGAAGTATCTTGTAAGTTTGCTCGAGGCTTTAAAAATGACATGGTGACCTTTAATACTCTTAAATTCAAACTAACAGTAGAGCTGATTGCAGAAGCCACGGGGATTAAGAATGAGGGTGAACTATGGTTTAAGAAACTGCCTTTTGACTTTGATCCACAAAGATATATTTTACCAAATGTCACCCCTAATTGGAATAAAGGCATCCTTATTCAAAATTTCAGAAAGGAGTGGGTTGAGCCAATCAGGATACTGCAGAGTTATGTTACTTGCGAGGGCAGGTATGCTTATGTATACAAGTACCACTTCAGGTTTTTGCAACACATGGTGGGGATATCAAAGATGAGCCTGCCATTTTTCTTCTTGAAAATCTTGCAGAAGATGTCCAACAGGGTGAAACGGCAGATAGACAATTCCTCTCAATCAATCTTTCATCATGGGCTGATCAAGCTGATTATCAGCACTATTTTGCAGCATGAAAGTAAGACATGGGATTTTTTCATCTTTTGGTCTGGCTTTCAAACCAAAGAAGAAGATCAGAAACCTAAGAGGCAAGCTGACAAGGGTAAGGTTTTGATGAGAAAATTAGGACAGAAGCCTAAGCCTGAGGATAAGGAAGAGGTGAAAGCCGAGAAAACATCAAAGCAGGTGGAAGAGGATAGTAAGCCCAAAGTATTTTCAGCTAGTAGCAAAGGCAAGTACTCACTATTTGAAGACCAAAAGCAGCTGCTACAGCCTATGGTACCAACAGAGGTCCCTCATGAAATGAAAACCGCTGATACAAAAAAGGTGGCTGTACATGAAGAAGAATTGCAAGTCAAACAGAGAAGCCCCATTACTATATTGTCTGATGATGAAGGTTACCTTTTAGAAGAGGAGCAAGTAGAAAAAACTACAGTTGAAACTGAAACCTACAGAGAAATTCCTACTTCAGGCAGCAAAGCAACAAAACCTAACAGAAAGAGGAGTAAACTTGAAGTAGTAGAGTTGGCTGCTATCCAGCATCTAGGAAAGGAGCTGAAAATGCTGGGAGAAATGACATCATATTGGAGACCTAAAACTAGGTCAAAGAACAAGCTAAGACTGAACATGAAAAACTGCTCAATCCCAGGTTAAACACAAATTAAGTTATTGTATTAGATGATGTATCTCCTGATGAAAATCCAGAAGTTAAGAAAGCTAGCATAAAAGGGAAGAAGCCAGCAGCTGTAAAAGCTTCTCATGTGCATCCTGCAGAAATCAAGAGTTCATCAAAATCATTAGAAGATTCAAGCAAGCCTGCACCTAAATTATCTGAAATCTTTTTTGAAATAAGAAGTGATCTTTTTAAGCAGCCACAATTAAAAGAAGAAGCTCCTTCAGTTGAATTAACAGGTGAGGAAAATCCTAGTATTGTAGACACTCCTGTAGACATGTTAATTGATGATGCAGATATCTTCAAAAGGATTGACATACCTTGGAGACCCACAGATGAACAAGAAGCTATGATAGAAAAGGTCATTAACACAGACAAAGAGAACTTGCATAAGACTGTCAGGCAGTACAAACATCAAATGAGTTACATGCAAGAGGTAAATGATGGATTAATGATGGCTAATAGGAGGTTGAGAGAAGACCTTCAGGATGTAAATGACAATTTCCAGGAGTTGACAGCAGTAGCAAAGGAAGCACTAAAGAGGAAAAGGGATACTGACATGCATTGTACAGAGTTGGAAAGGACAGTCCAAGACCTGCAGGAGAGAAACAAGGAGCTTATCAAGAAGATAAATGACATGGAGCAGGAGCAGAAGAAAGCTAAGAGGAAAGATCAAGCACTAGATGGTATTGCTCTCCTAGCAAAGGCAGCGAATAAGCTATGAGTCAGTTGTTCATTTAGTTAGTTGTTATATCTTTTGATAAACACATATGTTAATGATTTACTATTTTTAGCATATTTTGTAATTTTGTAAGTTTGTACTTTTACTTTACCTCAGCGAGTTGATAGAGGCAGTTAGGGTTTTAGACCCAACTGATTTTGTAAAGAAGCACTATTTAGAGAGATAGGAAATTCATTGAGAGGGTTCTGATTTTTGGGAGCTACAGGAGGTCTGCAGACTGTTTGTATCTTCAGACTTGTTCAGAGCTAAGTATTGTGACTCTTATAAGCATATGCTGGTGAAATTATGAGATATATATGACTTTTCCCCTTCAGTTTTTCTGTGTTGGCTTCATTATTGAAATTTTTTAGTTTCTTAAATAGATATATTCATTGCTGGTTAATGTATATTCGCTGGTAATGCTTGTCTTTTATGAATGAACCTCAGCATAGTGTTCTTGTTGGATCTTGTTGGATATATCATGCATATTTATCATCTTTTTTTATGATTTAGTTGTTATTTGGCTTCTGAATGTATTCCTTGATAGTTCCTAAAGCTTACAACCATTAAATCATACCAAAACAACCCTAAACTTAGTCTGTTTTATTGAATTTTATCTTGAGTGTGTGTTGGCTTGTTTCTCTGGCCTTGGAAACAATTTCTGGAACAAATATCTTTGGCGCCGTTGCCGGGGACGAAGCTGAAGCATATCTTCCCTGGGATACTTATCAGTTTTCCTGGTTTAAGAGGTGGACTTAAACCAACACTTTGAAGGCTATTTTTCACCAAGTTGTCACAGTGGCTTCTAGAGGAATTGGAACCAGAAACAGACCTACTTCTCCATTGCAATTGGGTGTGACAGACCCTGAACAGATTTTAAAAACAACAAGAAAACTCAGAAGGTCTCAATCTTTACCAGCCTCCTGTGACCCTGACCAGTTGGGTGTTTCATTACATTCAGCTAAAAACTCACCTTGGGTAAAACCTACCATCCCTGAGGACACTTTTAAAGTTTTTACTAATCCTCAAACCTTTTTGAAAGCCAAGACTGCTTCTCCTAGTAAAATACCTCTCTTTTAGCTGAAATTTGGAAAGAGCTCTTTTCAAACAATTCCAGTCAAGCTTCATCATCTTCAAAACCTATCAGTACAAAAATGGCAGCCCAAAACCCTCCCATGGATATGATGGAGCGCATGGTTGCAGCCAGGTATGCACCCTTAGTCTTACCTCAGCCTTTACATGCTTTGCCTGGAGGTGATTACCAGAAATATATGCCTAGGTTCAATGGCCAGGGGGAAACCACTGCTGAAGAACATTGGGAGGCTTTCCTCAGTTATGTTGACAATCAAAACATTGAGATTAAAGATGTATGGATGAGGGTATTTGTTTAGAGCCTTGATGGGGATGTAAGGAAGTGGTTTAGAGAGTTTCCTGCCAACTCAATCACTATAATTGAAGAGCTCCATGATCTTTTCATGAGGCAATGGGGAGACACAAAAGACCACACCTATTATATAACTGAGTTTGGAGCTCTCAGAAGGAAAAAAGAAGAGACTGTTGTATATTTTTCCAAAAGGTTTAACAAAATGTATAGTAAAATTCCAGCAAAAATGAAGCCTACTGAAACATTAGCTAAACTTACCTATGCAAATGCCTTTGATCATGAATTTTCTCTATTGCTGAGAGAAAGAAGACCTATCAACCTGCTAAACATGCAAGATGCCGCATTGGAGGTAGAGTCTAATTTGCTGGCTTCAAACAGACTTAAGAAAGAAACAGGCCAACAACTTTATGAAAGAAAAGGAAAGAAGGAAGCTGTTTCAACAAGTGCTGCTCCTCAGTTTGCTGAAGCCAAGATAGATGAGATGGCAAAGCTGGTAAAGATTATCACTGCCAAATTGAATAAACTAGATATTGAAAAGAATTCTGCCAAACCTACTCCAGAAGCTAAAAGGAATCCAAATAACCAAAATCAGTTCAGAAGGCAATTTGCTCCCAGATTTATACCAAGAGAGCGCAGGAACAATGATATTCAGCGAGAAAGGAGAGAGAATGAAGATCAAAGAGTGCCCCCACCTCTTCAAAATAATGTAGCTGATGAACAGCTGCTCTTTGAAGAGACTGAGACTGATAAGGATATGAACCACTTTGGATATGGATTGTCTACAGGTTTTGTTACTGAAGAAGATTTTCTGAATTCAGAATATTACGATGCTGATATGTTTGAAACTGAAGATGATCTAGGCTTGGAAAATACTGCTGTAACTATTGCTGTTCATCAGAATGGACTTAAGAAGACAATAAATCTCATATCAGGCCCTAAACAAGTGGTCCAAGCCCCCAAGAAGAAGACTGTTGTTCCTGCTGCAAATGTTCCTGCTGCAGATGTTCCTGATAAACAAGTACCTGATCCTATCATAGAAAAGAAGCAATCTATAGAAAAATCAAAGAAGAATGCTGAAATTGAAGAGGTAAACAAATCTGTCCAGAATTTCAGTTTGGAGAATGAACTAGGGAAGTTAAAAATTCCTGTACCTTTGACTGAGTTAATAAAGAATCCATCATATAAACAAACAGTTCTGAAAATGATGAATGTACCCAGTAATCAGCCTGTTTCAGATACAGTTAATTTGCAGGAAGAAAGCCCAAGAATTTTTATTGGATCAGCTCTGGTTGAAAATGAGGCTGGTGCTTCTCCTCCCTTTTATGTCGCCTTGACTATCCATGACCAAATGATTCACAATTGTCTTTTAGATTCAGGAGCCTCCCATAATTTGATGCCAAAAGCTGTAATGGAAGCCCTGGGTCTCAGTATCACCAAACCTTACCATGATCTATATGCCTTTGACTCCCGAGCTGTGAAATGTTTAGGAGTAATTAAAGATATGGTTGTCAGCTTAGCTCAGTTGCCTATGAAAAGTATTATAATGGATGTTGTAGTAGCTGACATTACACCAAAGTTTGGCTTACTTCTGTCTAGGTCATGGGATAAGAAGGTTGGGGGAACCTTACAGATGGACCTTTCTTATGCCACTATTCCTGTGTTTGGTGGAGAAAATAGAAGACTGTATAGAGAGCTGCAGTTTGCTTACAGAGTCACAGATGATAAAAACCCAACTAATCATCCCCTATATTCTGTTGACAAAAACCTGGGAATTTGCATGTTAAATTTCAGTGATGAGGATAATTCTGTTGATCTGTTACAAGTGGAAAAAGATCAGCCAATAAAACACAGCAGAGAGGAAGAAGATGTATTGTGGCAATTGTACTTTGATGAATCCTCATGCAAAGAGGGTGCTGGAGCTGGAGTCCTACTCATTTCTCCTGGAGGTGAAATAGTGGAACTCATGTATAAGCTAGAGTTTGTTACCACTAACAATACTGCTGAGTATGAAGCTCTGCTACTGGGACTGAAAGCTGCTAAAGAATTAGTCATTCAGCAAATTGTTGCATTTGGCGACTTCGAATTGGTTGTTCAGCAGGTGAAGAACAACTATCAAGTAAAGCAGGGTTTGCTGAAAGTATACCGGAATGAGGTATGGGATATGCTTGAAAATTATTTTATCGCATTTAATATCACTCATATTCCAAGGAATCATAATGAGACTGCAGATTCGTTATCTTTGGCTGCCACACACTTCAGAATTCCTAAAACCACTCAGCTAAGGTATCCCATAGAAGTGAGGTACAGACCATGTGTACCGGATAATGTGAAGCACTAGAGGGTATTTGAAGATGACATTGAAATCAAAAAATTTCTTGAGCTTACAGATGAGTTTACTAATGCCCAAATTGATCAAGAAGAAGATGAAGGGGATGAACAGTTAAATGAATCTGCTGAAAATGAGTCTGCTGAAAATGAGTTTGATGAAGATGAAATTGCAGGTCATAAAATTATTGAGTTGAAGAGAAACTTCATCCCAAAAGGTTTAGTACCTTTAGAAAGAATTTTTACAAAGGATGATACACCTTCAAAGCCAGTGGTTCAATCTTCAGAAGACAATGTAGTGGATTACAATATTGGTTTTGTTGAACATCCAAAAATGGTAAAAATTTCCAAATCTCTGTCAGCTGAACAAAGAAATAGATACATCAAAATTCTGAAAGAACATGTAGATGTGTTTTCCTGGTCTTATGAAGAACTACGAACCTATGATACAACAATCATTCAGCATAAAGTTCCTTTGAAGCCTAATGTTATACCTTTCCGACAGAAACTAAGAAGGATCAATCCAACTTTGTTTCCTGTGATTGAAAAGGAAGTAAAGAAGCTGTTGGATGTGAAGATAATAGTGCCTCTCAGATACTCTTCCTGGGTTGCTAATCTGGTTCCTGTAAGAAAAAAGAATGGGGAAATTAGATTATGTGTTGACTTCAGAAATTTGAATAGATCATCATTAAAAGACAACTATCCTCTTCCTAAGATTGAACAAGTGTTGCAGCAAGTGGTTGGAGCTCAGAGGATATCTATGGTGGATGGTTTCTCAGGGTACAATCAGATTGCTATGCATCCTGATGACAAGGAAAAGACATCCTTTACAACCCCCTGGGGGACATTCATGTATGACAAGATGCCTTTTGTCCTGATGAATGTTGGAGCAACATTTCAGAGAGCAATGGACATTGCATTTGTTGGAGAAAAAGATAAGTTTTTGGTTATCTATCTGGATGATATTACTGTATTGTCAAAATCTGATGATGAACACTTGAATCATTTAAGACAAACCTTCCAAAAATGCAGAAAATTTGGTTTGTCTCTAATTCCCAAGAAATCACATTTTGCTGTGCAAGAGGGTAAATTACTTGGTCACTTGGTGTCTGTTGATGGCATCATAATAGATCCTGAAAGAGTGAAAGCTATACTGAAGATTAGTTTACCAAGGAGTAAAAAGGATGTTCAATCATTCATTGGCAAAATTAATTTTCTGCGGTGGTTCATTCCTAATTTTGTTGAGACTATTAAACAGACCACAGCCATGCTGAAGAAGGACCAGGAAGTCAGGTGGACTATTGAGGCAAAGGCTGCATTTGAGAAAATCAAGGTGGCACTTACTGAAGCTCCTGTGTTGGTAAGTCTTGATTTCACCAAAGAATTTCTTACTTTTTCATTTGCATCAGAAGACACAATTGCAGCAGTCTTACTTTAGAAAAATAAAGAAGGATTGGAGCAGCCTATTTCCTTTTTCAGTAAAACTCTTAGAGATTCTAAGCTAAAGTACAGTATATTGGAAAAGTAGGCTTATGCTCTGGTGAAGGCTTTAAAATTTTTCAGAATTTATGTCTTGCATTCAAAGGTTATTTCTTTTGTACCTAATTCTGCTATAAAAGATGTTTTAACACAGCCTGATAGTGAGGGTAAAAGAGGAAGATGGATTGCAAATATCATGGAGTATGATGTGGAGATCAGACCTACTAAGCTTGTCAAGGGACAAGGCTTAGCCAAGCTATTGGCTGATTCAAATTGTTAGGCTCTGGGACTGCATGTCATGGCTGAAGAAATAGCTCAAGAAGAAGAGCAAGTAGCACTGAAGAAAGAGAAGATCATGGATTTCTACTCAGCATCTACCTGGTATGCAGACATAGTTTATTTCCTGTTGTTTTTACAATGTCCTGAGCATTTGGACAGGAAGGCTGCCAGATCTTTGAAACTCAAAGCTACCAAGTATTGTTTTGTAGAAGATCAATTGTTCTGGAAAGATCCAGGGGGTATCTTGCTCAGGTGTCTAGATCAATCTGAAATAGGAGAGGTGATTTCAGAATCTCATGAAGGTGCCTGTGGAGGGCACAAGTATTGGAAAGCAACAGCCTACAAAATTTTGCGAGCTGGATATTATTGGCCATCCTTGTTCATAGATGTTTACCAGCAGATAAGAGCTTGCATTCATTGTCAGAAATTTGCTGGTAAACAGAAATTATTGTCTTTGCCTTTGAAACCTATTGCAGTCAATGCCCCTTTTCAGCAATGGAGTCTGGACTTTATTAGAGAAATAAATCCAGCTTCTTCAGGACAACATCACTGGATTCTCACTGCAACATATTTTTTCACAAAATGGGTGGAAGCCATTCCCACAAGGAATGCTACAGATAAGGTAATCATGGATTTTATTGAAGAAAACATCCTGAGTCGGTTTGGCTGTCCACAGAAATTAGTAATAGACAATGCAAAGGCTTTCAAATCCAAGGCAATGGTGGCCTTTTGTGAAAAAAATGGCATCATTTTGAAGCACTCAACTCCCTATTATCCTTAGGGAAATGGTCAGGATGAATCATCTAACAAGAACATCATTCAAAGCATCAAGAAACTGTTGAAGCATAACAAAAGGTCTTGGGATTCAATGCCGAAGTATGCATTGTGGGCAGATAGGATTATAGTGAAGCAGGCAATTGGTACTTCTCCATTTCAGCTGGTTTATGGTACAGAAGCAGTTTTCCCTGTTCAGCTGGGGATTCCAGTGATGAAATTCCTCCAGAATTCTCAAGAGGAACCAGATGATATGCAGAGGAGAATCTTTGAAATGATAGAGTTATAGCAAAGTAGAGAAAAGGTGGACGAAAAAGCACAGCTGTACAGAGCCAAGATTAAAAACAGGTTTGACAAGAACATTAAAGAACATACTTTCTCAGAAGGTGAGATGGTTTTAAGGTGGGATGCAAGAAAGGAGCAAAAGGGTAAGCATGGTAAGTTTGATAATCTTTGGTTTGGCCCTTTTCTGGTATCAAAAGTGTTAGAGAACAATACTTTTATCTTGCAGTCCTTGGAAGGTGAGGAATTGTCCAGCCCTGTTAATGGGTGATTCCTCAAGCATGTCTACATTTTATAAGAGCATTTTCAGTGATCATTGTACATACCGGTGAGTGAATCATAATAAGACTCCATAGCCCAATGGAAGTTTTGCAGATAGGTAGATAGAGGACAGAAGGCACTGGTCTACAGGTTCTTGAAGCCTCGCAGGGAGGTCTTCATCCCGCAGTTGGAGCCAGATGTTAAGTCTGAATTTTGTTTCTTCAATTTTGGTTTGATTTGCTTTACTTTATTTTGATTTTTCTCTCTTTTAGGAAATTTTTTAGTGTTTTTATGAAATTTTTAACTTGTTTTTGAAATTTTCAATTTTAAGCCACAGGTTTGTTTTTTGTTGAAGGATTTTTAAAGTCATTATATCAAATCATGGATTCACAAATGATTATTCTGAGCTTAATAATGCATGATCACTACTCAAGCAGCTTTTAAACTTTACACAAAATGCCAAAAAGTTGAAAAACCGCGAGAAATTAGCACTAGAATTATTCTTGTAGCACTGGGGTAAAAAAATAATGAAGGCGCACTACAAGAATATCGTAACCTTCATTATTCCCGGTTTTCTAGCAAATTTTTGTCATGATTTCAAACGATGAATGACTAATCCCATGCTGTGAGTGGTTTGCTACGTGTGAACTCCAGAATTATCATGATTCCAAGTGTTTCCAGGTCGTGAGGCAAAACGTGGTGATTATTACTCATAATGCAGTTGAGCTTGACAGGTAGCCGCATAATTTGGTCTAATGTGAAGTGAATTGTTACATGCATGCATGCTCGATGGTAGAGGACTTAATAGAATGATGGTGAAGGCCTAAAAACATGGATATTTCAGTTGCAGAGTTTGGTGGAGGTTTCATAGTCGCCCAGGAAACTAGGGTTTCTTCATCTTGACACTTGGAGTTAAATTGGAGCTTGAACGACACCTGTATCTTCCAGAACGATTCATAAACGACAGGAGGGGTTGTTCAATGTATCTACAGTTGACCAATTAAGAGGTATTTCCCAATAAGTTAGTATAACTGCAGATTTGGGGCTTTTTCGGTTGGGACATTTTTATTAAAATTGGTCGAGGAAAGGGTTAAATTATGCTGTTAAATGAAATTTCATCCAAAGAGATAGCTTCCTGGGACATGTTGAGATGCTCTGTTAAGTGGAAGACTGAAAATTAGCTCTATATTGGACTATGCGTTTGTTGAAAGTTTCAAAGAGGCTGGGTCGAAAATTGTGTATGTCATGATGTTTTACTACTGCCTGTGCAACATGAGATAAAGGAGCTGGACTTTTAAGACAAAATGAAGACCTAGATAGCCTAAACACTTAGTTTTTACTACATGATTAAAGGCTGATTAATTGGTTTTGAGGTCAAAATTGAAATAGAAAAGGAACTGAGTATGAGATTATCATCCTTGTCTTTTCAACACAAGGTTCCTTTTTTGCAGTTCAAGGAGAGTCTCTTGTTTGAATGAATAATGTACATAATGTCTAGTTTCATTAACAATGCAAAAGGAGACAAATACCTAAAATTGCAGGGAGACCTAAGTTGTTAGGTGTGGCAGTTTATTGTTTTTGAAAGCAGATGAAGGCAGCGAGGATTTAAAAGTATGAAGACAGATGAAAACCTAGTATCATTTTGATTCAAACTGTTGAGAGATGAAAGTGATAAGTTTGAGCTTATTTCTGCCTTATATTCCTCTCATCTAACCTCTGAACAGTCTGCAATTAATATAGAAGGTTGACAGCCGAGATTCTTCTTGTAAGATCTTATTTTGTAGAGATTGTTATACAGGATTCTGGCAGGTTATGGTGCTCAATACACAGGCTTATGTTTCATATTGGAGATGAACAACCAATAATTAAATTGCATGACAGTCACCAGTTGCAGTGAAGAGTTTGGACTAGTTGCAGTGAAGAGTTTGGAAGATTTCAAATGACCTAAGTCTCTTATGCTTATGATAAACCTAATCTGTATTAGGAAAACAAAGGAGCAGTCAGATAAGATTAAAAGGAGCTGTTAGTGAAACCTAAGAGATTTGAATGCAGCAGGCATCTATCAGATCATAAATTGAAACCTAAAGCCATATAGTTTTCATCCCTTGAAGAAAAAGATGGGTAAGAGTGGTAAAATTAACAGAGCAGAACCTACCGATGTAGGGTGGATTGAAAAGCTTCCTGGATGTGTTGAATTATTTCAACAAGCTGGTTGGATGAAATTTTTTAAGAAGATAGATGGATATAATTCAGAAGTATCTTGTAAGTTTGCTCAAGGCTTTAAAAAGGACATGGTGACCTTTAATACTCTTAAGTTCAAACTAACAGTAGAGCTGATTACAGAAGCCACAGGGATTAAGAATGAGGGTGAACTATGGTTTAAGAAACTTCCTTTTGACTTTGATCCACAAAGATATATTTTACCAAATGTCACCCCTGATTGGAATAAAGGCATCCTTATTCAAAATTTCAGAAAGGAGTGGGTTGAGCAAATCAGGATACTACAGAGTTATGTTACTTGCGAGGGCAGGTATGCTTATGTATACAAGTACCACTTCAGGTTTTTGCAACACATGGTGGGGATATCAAAGATGAGCCTGCCATTTTTCTTCTTGAAAAGCTTGCAAAAGATGTCCAACAGGGTGAAAGGGCAGATAGACCATTCCTCTCAATCAATCTTTCATCATGGGCTGATCAAGCTGATTATCAGCACTGTTTTGCAGCATGAAGGTAAGGCATGGGATTTTTTCATCTTTTGGTCTGGCTTTCAAACCAAAGAAGAAGATCAAAAACCTAAGAGGAAAGCTGACAAGGGTAAGGTTTTGATGAGAAAATTAGGACAGAAGCCTAAGCCTGAGGATAAGGAAGAGGTGAAAGCCGAGAAAACATCAGAGCAGGTGGAAGAAGATAGTAAGCCCAAAGTATTTTCAGCTAGTAGAAAAGGTAAGTACTCACTGTTTGAAGACCAAAAGTAGCTGCTACAGCCTATGGTACCAACAGAGGTCCCTCATGAAATGAAAACTGCTGATACAAAAAAGGTGGCTGTACATGAAGAAGAATTGCAAGTCAAACAGAGAAGCCCCATTACTATATTGTCTGATGATGAAGGTTACCTTTTAGAAGAGGAGCAAGTAGAAAAAACTACAGTTGAAACTGAAACCTACAGAGAAATTCCTACTTCAAGAAGCAAAGCAAAAAAACCTAACAGAAAGAGGAGTAAACTTGAAGTAGTAGACTTGGCTGCTATCCAGCATCAAGGAAAGGAGCTGAAAATGCTGGGAGAAATGGCATCATATTGGAGACCTAAAACTAGGTCAAAGAACAAGCTAATACTGAACATGAAAAAACTGCTCAATCCCAGGTTAAACACAAATGAAGTTACTGTATTCGATGATGTATCTCCTGATGAAAATCCAGAAGTTAAGAAAGCTAGCAGAAAAGGGAAGAAGCCAGTAGCTGTAAAAGCTTCTCATGTGCATCCTGCAGAAATCAAGAGTTCATCAAAATCATTAGAAGATTCAAGCAAGCCTGCACCTAAATTATCTGAAAGCTTTTTTGAAATAAGAAGTGATCTTTTTAAGTAGCCACAATTAAAAGAAGAAGCTCCTTCGGTTGAAGTAACAGGTGAGGAAAATCCTAGTATTGTAGTCACTCCTGTAGACTTGTTAATTGATGATGCAGATATCTTCAAAAGGCTTGACATACCTTGGAGACCCACAGAGGAACAAGAAGCTATGACAGAAAAGGTCATTGACACAGACAAAGAGAACTTGCAGAAGACTGTCAGGCAGTACAAACATCAAATGAGTTACATGCAAGAGGTAAATGATGGATTAATGATGGCTAACAGGAGGTTGAGAGAAGACCTTCAGGATGTAAATGACCATTTCCAGGAGTTGACAGCAGTAGCAAAGGAAGCACTAAAGAGGAAAAGGGCTACTGACATGCATTGTACAGAGTTGGAAAGGACAGTCCAAGACCTGTAGCAAAGAAACAAGGAGCTTATCAAGAAGATAAATGACATGGATTAGGAGCAGAAGAAAGCTAAGAGGAAAGATCAAGCACTAGATGGTATTGCTCTCCTAGTAGAGGCATCGAAGAAGCTATGAGTCAGTTGTTCATTTAGTTAGTTGTTATCTTTTGATAAACACATATGTTAATGATTTACTATTTTTAGCATATTTTGTAATTTTGTAAGTTTGTACTTTTACTTTACCTCAGCGAGTTGATAGAGGCAGTTAGGGTTTTAGACCCAACTGATTTTGTAAAGAAGCACTATTTAGAGAGATAGGAAAGTCATTGAGAGGGTTCTGATTTTTGGGAGCTACAGGAGGTCTGTAGACTGTTTGTATCTTCAGACTTGTTCAGAGCTAAGTATTGTGACTCTTATAAGCATTTGCTGGTGAAATTATGAGATATATATGACTTTTCCCCTTCAGTTTTTCTGTGTTGGCTTCATTATTGAACTTGTTTAGTTTCTTAAATAGATATATTCATTGCTGGTTAATGTGGATTTGCTGGTAATGCTTGTATTTTATGAATGAACCTCAGCATAGTGTTCCTGTTGGATCTTGTTGGATATATCATGCATCTTTATCATCTTTTGTTTATGATTTAGTTGTTATTTTGCTTCTGAATGTATTCCCTGATAGTTCCTAAAGCTTACAACCATTAAATCATACCAAAACAACCTTAAACTTAGTCCGTTTTATTGAATTTTATCTTGAGTGTGTGTTGGCTTGTTTCTCTAGCCTTGGAAACAATTTCTGGCACAAACATCTTTGGTGCCGTTGCCGGGGACAAAGTTGAAGCATATCTTCCCTGGGATACTTATCAGTTTTCCTGGTTTAAGAGGTGGAATTAAACCAGCACTTTGAAGGCTATTTTTCACCAAGTTGTCACAGTGGCTTCTAGAGGAATTGGAACCAGAAACAGACCCACTTTTCCATTGCAATTGGGTGTGACAGAACCTGAACAGATTTTAAAAACAACAAGAAAACTCAAAAGGTCTCAATCTTTACCAGCCTCCTGTGACCCTGACCAGTTGGGTGTTTCATTACATTCAGCTGAAAACTCACCTTGGGTAAAACCTACCATCCCTGAGGACACTTTTCAAGTTTTTACTAATCCTCAAACCTTTTTGAAAGCCAAGACTTCTTCTTCTGGTAAAATACCTCTCTTTCAGCTGAAAGTTTGAAAGAGATCTTTTCAAACAAGTTCCAGTCAAGCTTCATTATCTTCAAAACCTATCAGTACAAAAATGGCAGCCCAAAACCCTCCCATGGATATGATGGACCGCATGGTTGCAACCAGGTATGCACCCTTAGTCTTACCTCAACCTTTACATGCTTTGCCTGGAGGTGATTACCAGAAATATATGCCTAGGTTCAATGGCCAAGGGGAAACCACTGCTGAAGAACATTGGGAGGATTTCCTCAGTTATGCCGACAATCAAAACATTGAGATTAAAGATGTATGGATGAGGGTATTTGTTCAGAGCCTTGATGGGGATGTAAGGAAGTGGTTTAGAGAGTTTCCTGCCAACTCAATCACTATAATTGAAGAGCTCCGTGATATTTTCATGAGGCAATGGGGAGACACAAAAGACCACACCTATTATATAACTGAGTTTGGAGCTCTCAGAAGGAAAAAATAAGATACTGTTACAGATTTTTCCAAAAGGTTTAACAAAATGTATAGTAAAATTCCAGCATAAATTAAGCCTACTGAAACATCAGCTAAAATTACCTATGCAAATTCCTTTGATCATGAATTTTCTCTATTGATGAGAGAAAGAAGACCTATCACCCTGTTGAACATGCAAGATGCAGCATTGGAGGTAGAGTCTAATTTGTTGGCTTCAAACAGACTTAAGAAAGAAACAGCCCAACAACTTTATGAAAGAAAAGGAAAGAAGGAAGTTGTTTCAACAAGTGCTGCTCCTCAGTCTGCCGAAGCCAAGATAGATGAGATGGCAAAGCTGGTAAAGATTCTCACTGCCAAACTGAATAAACTAGAGCTTGAAAAGAATTCTTCCAAACCTGCTCCAGAAGCTGAAAGGAATCCAAATAACCAAAATTAGTTCAGAAGGCAATTTGCTCCCAGATTTATACCAAGAGAGCGCAGGAACAATGATATTCAGCAAGAAAGGAGAGAGAATGAACATCAAAGAGTGCCCCCACCTCTTCAAAATAATGTATCTAATGAAGAAGAAGTTGATGAATAGCTACTCTTTGAAGAGACTGAGACTGATAAGGATATGAACCACTTTGGAGATGGATTGTCTACAGGTTTTGTTACTGAAGAAGATTTTCTAAATTCAGAATATTACGATGCTGATATGTTTGAAACTGAAGATGATTTAGGCTTGGAAAATACTGTTGTAACTGTTGTTGTTCATTAGAATGGACCTAAGAAGACAATAAATCTCAGATCAGGCCCAAAACAAGTGGTCCAAGTCCCCAAGAAGAAGGCTGCTGTTCCTGCTGCAAATGTTCCTGCTGTAGATGTTCCTGCTAAACAAGTACCTGATCCTGTCATAGAAAAGAAGCAATCTATAGAAAAATCAAAGAAGAACGCTGAAATTGAAGAGGTAAACAAATCTGTCCAGAATTTCAGTTTGGAGAATGAACTAGGGAAGCTAAAAATTCCTGTACCTTTGACTGAGTTAATAAAGAATCCATCATATAAACAAACAGTTCTGAAAGTGATGAATGTACCCAGTAATTAGCCTATTTCAGATACAGTTAATTTGCAGGAAGAAAGCCCAAGAATTTTTATTGGATCAGCTCTGGCTGAAAAGACTGAAAATGAGGCTGGTGCTTCTCCTCCCTTTTATGTCACCTTGACTGTCCATGACCAAATGATTCACAATTGTCTTTTAGATTCAAGAGCCTCAAATAATTTGATGCCAAAAGCTATAATGGAGGCACTGGGCCTCAGTATCACCAAACCTTACCATGATCTATATGCCTTTGACTCCCGATCTGTGAAATGTTTAGGAGTAATTAAAGATATGGTTGTCAGCTTAGCTCAGTTGCCTATGAAAAGTGTGATAATGGATGTTGCAGTAGCTGACATTACACCAAAGTTTGGCTTACTTCTGTCTAGGTCATGGGCTAAGAAGGTTGGGGGAACCTTACAGATGGACCTTTCTTATGCCACTATTCCTGTGTTTAGTGGAGAAAATAGAAGAATGTACAGAGAGCTGCAGTTTGCTTACATAGTCACAGATGATAAAAACCCCACTAATCATCCCCTATATTCTATTGACAAAGACATGGGAACTTGCATGTTAAATTTCAGTGATGAGGATAATTCTGTTGGTCTGTTACAAGTGGAAAAAGATCAGCCAATAAAACACAGTAGAGAGGAAGAAGATGTACTGTGGCAATTGTACTTTGACGGATCCTCATGCAAAGAGGGTGCTGGAGCTGGAGTCCTACTCATTTCTCCTGGAGGTGAAACAGTGAAACTCATGTATAAGCTGGAGTTTGTTACCACTAACAATACTGTTGAGTATGAAGCTTTGCTACTGGGACTGAAAGCTGCTAAAGACTTAGGCATTCAGCAAATTGCTACATTTGGCGACTCCGAATTGGTTGTTCAGCAGGTGAAGAACAACTATCAAGTAAAGCAGGGTTTGCTGAAAGTATACTGGAATGAGGTATGGGATATGCTTGAAAATTATTTTATCGCATTTAATATCTTTCATATTCCAAGGAATCATAATGAGACTGCAGATTCATTAGCTTTGGCTGCCACACACTTCAGAATTCCTAAAACCACTCAGCTAAGGTATCCCATAGAAGTGAGGTATAGACCATGTGTACCGGATAATGTGAAGCACTAGAGGGTATTTGAATATGACATTGAAATCAAAAAATTTCTTGAGCTTACAGATGAGTTTACTAATGCCCAAATTGATCAAGAAGAAGATGAAGGGGATGAACAGTTAAATGAATCTGCTGAAAATGAGTTTGCTGAAGCTGAAATTGTAGGTCATAAAATTATTGAGTTGAAGAGCAACTTCATCCCAAAAGGTTTAGTACCTTTAGAAAGAATTTTTACAAAGGATGATACACCTTCAAAGCCAGTGGTTCAATCTTCAGAAGACAATGTAGTGGACTACAATATTGGTTCTGCTGAACATCCAAAAATGGTAAAAATTTCCAAATCTCTGTCAGCTAAACACAGAAATAGATACATCAAACTTATGAAAGAACATGTAGATGTGTTTTCCTGGTCTTATGAAGAAATACGAACCTATGATACAACAATCATTCAGCATAAAGTTCCTTTGAAGCCTAATGTTAAACCTTTCCGACAGAAACTAAGAAGGATCAATCCATCTTTGTTTCCTATGATTGAAAAGGAAGTAAAGAAGCTACTGGATGCGAAGATAATAGTGCCTCTCAGATACTCTTCCTGGGTTGCTAATCTGGTTCCTGTAAGAAAAAAGAATGGGGAAATTAGATTATGTGTTGACTTCAGAAATTTGAATAGATCATCATTAAAAGACAACTATCCTTCCCACCAAAAGAAAGAAAAACATCAAAGCATTAAAGCGAGAAAACATCACCTAGTATTAGGACAACAAAACAATTTATTTATGTACAATAAGAGAAAGAAACAAAAAATGCCCACTCCTGAAAATATTTAAAACTATAGAGCTAAGGAATGAGATGGATTTTAGACATGAGTTATCTAACCATAGTCCAACTGTGCTGTTATTGAAATTGAACCCATATCTAATATCCTGCAGTTATCACGCTCATCCTGAGGGAGTTGAAGGAGCTCAGGCTGAGTGCCCATCATAGAACTGGCCCCTTTTGAGGAATGATGCCCTAGCTTAAGCTCATTCAGATAGTTTCCCAGGATAGAATTAACAGACTCGTTGCCTTCTCCTAACTTAGTGACAGTATACTTCATGTATGGTTCTCTCAGAATTTTTATTGGATTTGGGGTACCTTTGAGAGGCAACAGCAGATGAGACCAATCTGAAGCAAAATAACCTTTCAATCTGGCAGACCAATCATGGTTGAGAATGAGCCCATATCCCCTTGGTATATCGGCCACCATAATGTCAATAAATTGACATATCTTGTTGTTTGCAACCAAACGAATGAGGACGTTCTTCATTTCTCCCACCTCCTTGACACCTATGCAATCTAATTGCGTTACTTCACGAGGTGTGGACTCTAGCTGTCCGTTAATATTTTTACAAATCTCAAGGGGCATCACATTCACTGCTTCTCCAGAGTCCACCAAGCAGTTATGCACATTATAATTCAATATTTCTAGAGTCAAAAGAAAAGGTGGGCTGTCAAGGTTTTCTTTCCAACCTGGTTCTTGGTCTTCTTCTCCTAGTTGGTTTTGAGTAGGTAGATCCTCTTTTAGCTCTTGAGTTTCATCAAGTTCTTCCCCACTAACACCTGTCTGTTCTTTTACAGGTTTGACAGTCTCAGTGATTGGCTCGGTCCTCTGGTTGAGGGTATTGTTCTTATGCATTTTTCCCTCATCCAGTCTCTTAACATTCTCCTACAAATTGTTAATTTTAGAAAATATTGCATTGTCTTGGCCTATGACACCCATGTCCTTCGTGGTTGTAGATGTGCATTCGGGATTAGAAGTATCATCTTCAGTGTCAAACGGTGAAATACCATTCCATGAGAACATAGTATCATCCTCTTTGCCACTATCCTGAGTCAATTTAGGATCCAACAACTTATTCATCACCAATGTCATTGAATGTAACCATTGAGGACACTTCTTCTCATAATGGGGTTGTTGGTGAAAGGTACAGAAATTATCCCCTCCTACTTCTGTTATGTTTATTGATGCCAAATTTGGAGGGGGGACTTGCCATTGGTTGTTATCCTCTCTTTTTGGGTAGTGGGGCTTATAGGTTTTTTGAATGTCCCTTTCCCTTTCCAGATCTATTATTCGGTTGGATAGTTTCTGGAGCATTTTCATCATTCCCTGATAATCAGGTGATTGGTCCTCTCTAGGTTTAGACAATAGTGGTATTCTTCTAGAAGTATTCTTGTCTTCAGATGGCTCAGGATAATCTTCTACACTCTCACTCTCAGCCTCTACCTTTTCAGCCTCTTCATAAGTCTCTACCAGTGTAGGCTTGACTTTCATCTTGGTAAACATGGCCAGCTCAGGCCCTAGGGCTGAGGTGTAATACTCAATTAAAACCTTGTGTGAAGGTTTGTTAACTGCAGAAAAGTTCTTTAAGTACAGTAAAAATCTCTGAGTGAAACTACGTACCTTTCCATTTTTCTCTTTTCTTAACCGACCAAGATTTTTCATCAATGAAGCATGTGTCTTCTGAGCTGTGTATTTACTTCTGAAAACCCTTTCAAAGGTGTCCCAATCAGGAATGGAATTTGCAGGTAGACTGAAATACCAAGATGCAGCTACTCCTTTTAGAGTGTGCGGGAACAGTCTGCAGACTACATCTTCATACTCCCCATCCCTTAGCCCTTCTAATGCTAGGTAGAAGCTTTGAAGGTGATCATCTACAGCAATCCCTTCCTCAGGGTCAAACTTGGGCAAGAGCTTGTCAAAGGCTTGGGGTAGGTTATGCAAAGGAGGCGTTAGGTTTAGAGGTGACCTAGCTATCCATGCTGGCAGAGGGTTGGGTTGATTACCAACCATGAGCAAACGTAAATGAATAAGATGCTGGGAAAAACAGTCCTTCAATGATAGTATCGGAGTATTTAAATATTTTAGTGAGGTTGAGAGTTTCAAAACATCTGCTGGTAGGGTAATTTCGGGAAATTAAGTTCCACGGCCAGCCATGTACTGGCGGCCCTCCTTCTAGCGCCAGAACTATTGAGGCCTAGAAATTTGCAGGCAACAACAGAAAGGGATTCTCCCCAATCAACATTCCCAACTAGCCCATTGACTGTTTGGAATAGGGAATCTTTCCGGTTTGTGGTCCGGCTACCGTAGGTCAAGGTAACAAAACAAGGGTTTTACCGGTTGCGGCCTGGTCCACCGAGTTTTTGTATTTTTTGACTTAAAAGTGAAAAGAAAGTGTTTTACTAAATGCAGGGTGGTGAAGGATGCAAGGAGCGGTCACAATGTGATGCGCAGGTTCTTACCTCTCGTCTTAGGCTCACCAACATCTGAATCACACATGCAGAAATGAACTGGAATAACTATCTATCTATCTAACTACCTATCCTCGGGGAGCAAGAATGTAATTTATGTATGAGTAATGTGTATGTGCATGCATAATAAAAAGCAATTACAGATAGCTGATATTCCTTATTACAAACATGAACAATTGAAGGTATTTCAACAACCAAATAGCTAATTGTTGTATGAACAACATACATTACTCATGGTGGTCATTTCATCAAAATAAATCAGAAGTCATTCATACAAAGACATAGGTCATAGAATTAGAATGATCTCATGATTCATGGACATCATACTAAAAAACAAAATAGTTCATCTTTCAATTGTCCACGGCACAACATTTGAAATCCCACCGATCTTTCTTCAACAGGAAAACCAAATATTTTATTGCAAAGAGAAGTAGTTCTTCTTACAATAACCTCTCCAGTCTAACTGGGAAAAAATTCCTTTTTCTTTCTACGCTTCCTACTTTTATACAAAGAGGCAAAATGGTTAGGCTGCCCAAAGTGACCTTCGGGCTTCCCAACCTTTTGTCTTCCCAACGCTTCCTTTTCAAAAAGATTTTACAACTTATTAAATTATTATAAAGTTGACCGGTCCTTTATGAGGAGGGTCCCGCCTGGGTATCTAAGAACTTCTTCCACACTGCTGCTTCAGCAGCAATGCCTTCAAATGTGCATGGCTCCAGGAACTAAATATTGTTGATTTCAAATTTTTCAGCTTGGTTCCTTATGGCCTCTATCCTTGCTGGGCTTAGCCGAAGTTGATCTTCCAGAAATTGTATACTAACGGCTAGGTGACCCACTTCATTCTTCAGAACTAGGTCATAGATGGCCTTGATCTATTGCGTTCTGGGCTCTGCATCCTGATATCTACTCTGCAATATTTCTACAAAGGCCTCACGGTCCGGGAACTCTTCAAGCCTATGCTCAGCCTCTGTCTGGCATTGGTTGTACGTATTAAGGAGCCTTCTGAAGTATTCTGAACATGCTACCTGTGTCCTTTTTCCAGTCTTCTTGAAGTCTTCAGCGGTGCTGATGGTGAACTCTACTAGGTTATGATCTCTCTTGAGGGATTGATGGTCTTTTGCTGGTATCCCTGTTGGAGTCTCGGCATCATATTCCGGCCTCGCCATTCTAGCATTCAAGACCTCAAGAACATCCTGAGATCGATCAACAAAGTATGAGGAGGTTTCCATGATCTCCTCTAACTGGATTTCAATCTGAAGGACTTTGCACCTTTCTTCTTCTAGAGCAACCTGCAGCTGTAGCATTTTATCCTTCTGAGCCAGGATATGTTCTTTAAATGGCTGCAGATCGAATTGTTGTTCCTTAGCTGCCTCCAAATCAGCAGTCAGAGAAGCTAGCTACTCTTGATGCTTTTTGTTCAGATCTTGGGTGTGTACATCATTGGCCTGCAAGAGGATCCTCTGATGTTATTCTAGTTCTTCCACCTTTCCCAGCAATTGCTCCTTCTCCTTCTTCAGCTCTTGATTTTCTGCTTACACTTGCTCAAGGTGTTCTTGTGTAGTCCCTTGAGACTGCCTCTCTTCATGTAGAATCTGCAATTCAGCTTCAGCAGTCTTCATTTCCTTCTGTAAGTGTTCGAATTTCCGTTTCAATCTGTTTCCCTCCTCTCTTTCTTTCCTCAAGGTATCCTTCAGCTGAGCTGAGGACTTCTTAGATGAATTCAATTCAGTCATTACCTTGTTTATGTTATCTGCTGAGGCATCGATCATTGCAGCCCTGGCTCTTAGCGTGAACATAGGATTGAGGTCTGTTCCTAACATGACAACTGTATCTGTCACCATCTTTCCAGATAGATCTTCTGCTTCAATTTTCCTTTCTGTCCTCCTCATTATTCTCTTGGTGGACCTATCATAATAGATAGTATTGAAGTCAGGGACTTCTTCTCCCTTTTTCTGGATGAAAGGCACTAGCTGGAGTGTAGGGGCCACAGGGGTGCTGGCAGCAGGTACTTGCAAGGTCTGCACGTCTGGGTTTTCCTCCTCCTGGGTCTGCCCTGTCGGTGTTTCAGAAACTGACTGTTGTATCGAATTTATTCTTTCAGCCTCCTTCTTTTGGAGCTCTTCATCAAGCTTTCTCTTTTTTTCTTCAGCTGCTTGTCTAGCTGCTTCCTCTGTTTCTCTGGATGCCTCTTTTGCTATCTCAACTGCTTCTTGGGCAGCTTTCCTTTTCTCTTCTTCTCCCATCTGCAGCCATTCTGCAGCCTCCTTTTCCAACCTCTGAGCTTCCTCATTTCTCCTTCTGGATTCTTCTGCTTCCTTCGCCTGTTCGTCACCCTTTCCACCTTTGGTAGTGATTTTCTTCTTAAATCTTCTGTTTAGTGTCGTTTTGTTTGGGGCATTCTGGAAGATAGATTCTTCCTTATCGAAATGATGGGTATATTCGAAAAACACCTTATGCTCTTTACAGTGCTCAGCTATTTTACCAAGAGTATCATTTTGCTGGAAAGGCATCTCACCAAAATGGAACTTCCCTGGTTCCTCTATGAATTCGGCAGCTTGTTTCACCCTGGTGAATTTGTAGCTACCCAACTTGAATGGTAAAGGAGGGTATGCAGTCTTCTTGTGTTGGAACAAGAAACTACCTATTCCGTCAATGAACACCTGCGTGACCGCCTCTTTATGGACTATATAATCCGTTGCATATTTGGGCAGCAGTAAAGGTGTCGTCGATCCTCCATACATTCTGAAATACATGCCATTATCAATCAAGAAATAATATGCATATTCTTCTATTAGCTACATGGCACCTTCTGACATACAGTCACATTCCTTCTGAAAAATGAGAGTGTAGAGTGGAATAATGAAGTGCTCACATACCTCTCTGTAATAACTATGGTACTGGTGCACCCACAATGGTCTATAAGCGGCATACACATGCATTCTTTCCCTGTCCCAGATGCACTTGAGACCGGGGAAGGGCTGGCTACACAATATGCAATCTATCAATATTGAACTCATGTAAAACTCAGACCTTTTCTGATCTTCTCCTCCCAAGGTTGCAGCCAACCAAGAGGAAAGACTGCTTGATACAAGGCTGGCCCAATTGAAGACTGTTCCTTGGGTTGCCACATGAAAGATAATGGGTATCCATTCAAGCTTGAAGAGTCTGCCATGAGCTCTCCCAAAGATCCTATTAAGCATCAAAGCTATAAACTGGTAGGGGGCCCTTAAGCTCGCTGTATCATACTCACCGGTTGCTCTGTATCGATAAAGCTTTCCCTGCAAGAGCATTTTATTAAGGGTTTCCACCAGGTCCATTCTGATGTTGTCCAGCCAATCGTCAGATAAGAAAACCTGGGCCTCTGGTAGATGATAAGCCAATGCCACATATCCAGGGCTAAATGCAGCATAGTCCTGTCCTTCTACATTTCCTATGATCATTGAGGCTGTATCAGCTCAGGGAAAAATCTAGCCAATTACCTCAGAGCATGGGAATAGCTCTGGTCTGGTGGCAACTTTCATGATAAATGATTTCTCTATGTTAGCATATAGAGGTTCTTCTTTGAGGCCCATGTCAGGAACCTCCCTGCGGGAAATCAATCTATATATTTCACCCCATTTGTACTCAGGTTCCACACCAGAAACACATTGAGTGTCTTCATATATGTATTCAGTCTTTGTTTCAGCTTCTACTTCTGGCACTTCTTCCACCACTGGGGCCTTCTTCTTTTGTCTCTTGGACATGGTGGACTTGGCTTCTTCCTGCCATATATAACATTGTAATATTGAGGCATCCAATGTGCATACATTTACATGACAGTGTGCATCACTTTATTCTTTCTATGTATACCATGGCAGCAGCTAGTAGATGAGACTAAGATATAAGTTTTCATAACTTGGCTGACCAAATGCACACTACTTAGTGCTCTTATCTATATCTTAGCATGATGCAAAACATTTCTGTGTGATATTAAAACATCCCATCGACCATCTTCTAGACTGCAATAAAATTACATCCATATGCAAAGTGCCATTTTCATGTGTTCAATGTGGTAGAGTGTAGAGAAACAAATGCATGCATGCACGACCCAAAAAATGCCCTGACTATCAGAACTACTGAAACTAGCGTGCAGTCTTCCATGACCTTATCTATACCTAGCATGAAGCAAACTCAGTCCTGTGCAATAAAGCTGCATAATACTAACTTTATCAACCATACTTGAGCCAGTACTAAATCTACATTACTATGCAATATGTCGTTTCTCCCATGATAGCAATTCATGAAGCAAACACAGGTACATCAAATGCAAGGTGAAGCATTCATCAATTTGATCTATTGCACAGCAAACGAAGAAAAAAGGGGGGGGGGGGGGTTATATCAAGATCATGCTAGCCGCCCATGCTTTCCAACATCGAACATTTCGACAACATAGCTTTAGCAGGGATAACATCGACAATGACTTATGCTGCTCGCAGAAGACAATTACATTAACTCGACTATACGCTACGGGTACTACTGTCATTTTACTGCAAATGGCGCTTCGACTAGAACCATTATCCATGATATTCCCGTCGAACAAACTAAAACAACGCCTATCCCTTTAAATCAGCTAGGGTTTTAGGTGACTAAGCATAATTGGGCTGCACGAGTTTGCAAGGGAAACTACATGCGACAGAAATGATGCTTACGCTCATGCGCTCATGGCTACCCACTATAAGCTGCAACGAATCCTCTCCGACAAACCACGGGTCCAGCAATCCATGGCAAGCCTGACTCTTACCCACCATGACTAACCCATCATGACTAAGCAGGGTGGTTTGGCACAGACGGCGTAATGGCCGTCTGCGCCGAAACCCTTGAACCGCTATGCGCGCAAGGTAGCAAACTAAACAGTGGTGAAAAGACAAAGCCGTTCTGAAAGTTAAACTCCCTCCCACAGTTTAAAAGATAAAATTTCCGCTCACATAAGCTTATAACCTAGCTGGATAAGGAAAAATACCGGGAACACCCAAACTATGGGAGAAAACCACTAACAGTTTACGTGCAATGGGGAAAACGACGAAAAGGCCTACCTGCTAACCCGACGAATATGGCGAGTCAATGACAGTCGGCCTTCTACCTCTGCCACCTGGAAGCTAGTACAGCGATAGCGGGGACCTTCACTTCCTTTAGAAGACGACAGATCAACAACAACAGTGCTCGGTAGTGAAAAATAACAATATAAAAAACCCAATGTCGTCCCCGTATATATAAACTCTCACACGTGCGAGGAGAAAAGAAATTGGGCATCGGAGAGCTTTTCGCATCGGAATCAGGGAGCAATCTGCCTTCTGCAACGGCGAACAGGCACAATGTATGATGGGCAATAATCAAAAGATCAGACAAGAAACAATTCCAGATCGGAAGGTGAGAACTCACAACCTTCCGCAATGGTGGAAAGCCACAACATCAACCCGTCCGCAAAGGTGAGCAAGGCGCGCGAAAATAATGATCGGACGTCGGCAGACTTTTGAGTCGGAAGCCAACATCTTACACTCTTCCACAATGGTGGACACTCATAACAAAACACCATCTGCAATGGCGTAGAGAGCGATGGTAAAAGGCTCCGATACACAGCCAAAACAAAACCAAAAACATAAGTTGGAAAGAAAGAGAAAATCAAAACCCAAACCGATCCGCAACAGCGGAGTCCAGAAGCGAAGATCCGTCCGCCACAGCGAACAAGGAAATAATCACACCTTCCGACGTAGAACCAAAAACCACTCGCAGCGACGGAAAAAGATAGTGGAAAAAACCTTCGCAACGGCAGGAAATGCAAACAAACCATCTTCCGATTCAGAATGGCTTCAAAGGTACTCAAAAGGCAACGATAAGCTCGATTATGCATGGAATTATTTTAAGCATTAAGGAAAACATCAGATCGATTGATAGATCAACCCAAGCGCTGGAAATCATTCCAAAAGTCCATAGACCAAATAAGGAAGAAAATCAAACTAATTCAAAGTAAAGGAGGGTCCTAAAATTTTTAGAATTTTGGGAAAATTGTTGCAGCTGCAACAGAACCCTATAGTTAAAGGGTGATGAAATATATTTTTTCTTTAAAATCCATTTTTTCATTTCAAATTTATACATTAATCACTTGGAAAAATCCTTATGTAGGGATGTTTCCCTTGGGTTCCATATGTCCCCATCAATTTCATAGAGAACACATATGTCCCCATTAATTTCATAGAGAACCATATCGCCAAAGACATGAGCTAATTTCCTTATACCGTGTCTTAGGAATTTAGAATCATTTGCATATTGTTATACCTTAAGACATATCTCTCTTACATGATAAATATACTCTATGCAAGGATTAGTTGTGGATTCAAGCCTTATGCATGGCCCTCCAACCTTGAAAACTAATGTTATGATCTAAGACATGTAAAAAAAATTGATAGCTCAAGAAATTGTATTCCTCACGATGAAAATATTTACATCTCAAGAAATTTTATCCCTCTCAATCTTAAATAATTTATTTCAACCATTTAAGAAATTCTTGTTGCTGATCCAAATCCATCCTGTTGGACTTACAATTGTTGTTAGACCAAAACTTGTAGGTGTTAATATTTGCCACAATCATTAGAGTTAGGATCTTGAGAGGTGGTTATTCCATGTCATGAAAGTGATGGGGAGCGCTATATAAATAACAACTACATATTAAATAATACCCACAAAGCTGACACTGATATATTGATAATATTAATATATAGGATTATCATGATAATGAGAGTGAGAAGTTTCTATTCCACCAAGTTGCATAGGATTTATACTTGGCTACATACCTTATTTCATTTCATGTGCAAGAGAAGAGGCTCACTGAAACTGAGAATGTGTTCGACATTGATCTCTAGGATCACTGGCAAGATCACCAGCTGCTTCACATGTTGAACGGACCCATAGAGGAAGAATTGGTGCTGGTGCAATTGGAGGAACATGAGCAGGAGGAGGTGGGTTTTTATCCTCGCTATCATCATCAGAAACTAGTGGATTTTCATCCTCCTTGTTCAGTGCAAAAATTAGTGAAATTGTTGTTAACATATTCTCCTCCATTGTTAGATCTTAACTTAATAATTTGATGACCATATTGTTTTTCAACAAGGGCCTTGTAAGCCAATAATAGGTTAAATACTTCACTCTTAAGTTTTAGGAAGTAAACCCAAGTGCGTTTAGAGTAGTCATCAATGAAAGTTAAGAAATATTTGAAACCAAAAAAGGAAGCAGATGGAAGAGGGCCATACAAGTCACTATGCACAAGCTCCAAGGGAAGCGATGCGTGCTAAGAGGAACGTTTGTCAAAAATGTCTCGATGATGTTTTCCGAGTACACAACTAGAAAAAACACCATCCTTGCAAGATACCATCAAAAGAATAATCACCATATTGTCTTTACATAGTTGTTGCAATGAGCGATAATTTAAGTGACCAAATTGCTCATGCCAAAGTTTGCTCAAGTTATCACTATGAGCAACNGATGCCCAAAGTTGTTAAATTTGTACAACCTGGTAATATCATCAATAGTTCCAGTAGCAAGGACATTTTGAGAATTTTTAAAATCCTTTAGTATTTCTCCAATCCTTTTGCATCTTATTGTCCGAGCAACTTCTAATGATAGAATTCACCTCATCCATCGATCAATCCGATCTCTTGTCACAACCGTAGATATTTGCGGCACCTACCACTTTCCATGGATTGAAATCTTAACTTTCTCCACACTAGTTCAGTCCATGGAATTGTTTTAGACCGCAGATCTATCTCCACCCTCATCTCAACCATCCAATTTTCTCTCCAATTTTACCTACTCCACAAATCTAAAAACTGCACTCTACCTTGCATCTCCGATCCATGAAATGTTTTTCCACTATCGATCTGCACCATCTTGAATATGAACCATCAATTCATGACTCTCTTTACCTCATTTTTTCTACTGCTTATTTCAAAGGTGGAACGATCCACCACCATGGATCCAAACCATTTCATCATCTAATGATCCATCATGAATGATCATGCATCCCTATTAACTTAAAAGGCATCTCCATAATATTTTCAAATAAGGTCAATTCCCAAACCCTTCAATACTCCAAATTTTTTTTACTATGGTGCTAACAACTGGCTCCACTAGGGATGCTATCCTCTCTATGAGGTAGAAAGAGCCCCGTAGACTAGGTGCCAAATCCATTGGGTTGCCCCAAAATCTTTCTCTAAAATCCTTAAGTTGTCTTGACATATAACCATCAACTAAAACCATTATGCGTACAAATCCCACTCTGTCAACCTGTAACCTGTCACCTGGCCATACTCTGAAGACGGAAAGCAACTGTAACTGCAAACCTTAACCTGTAATTGAACTGTACTGGAAACTGAAACTAAAGTAAAAACTACTGAAATAAATGCTCTCCATGTCAATCTTATTCATACCTACCTATCCTACTTAACTGAGCACAAATGCCCAATCAAGCAAAATATGACTTCCAATGAAGCCAATCAAGCAATTTATCCAATAATTATGTTTCTTCCTTATGCTTGATTGAAATTAGATCATAGGAACAAAATATAAAAAGGTTATGATGAAAATTATGTCCTTTGCTGCAAAAACATAACCAATTACCCCATCTGGAAAATTCATCCATGTACTCTACTACTGGATCATAAAAAGCGTGACAAATTTCAAAATACTCAATCACCTATTTGTCATGATAAGGCTGTCCAAAAAGTAACTCTTCTTTCATACTGTCAATCCGATCTTTAAAAGAACTTTGAAAGGAATTATCATGACTATTTTCAAATGATATATCGACTACTTCATTTAATATTTCTGAATTTACAACTTCATTCTTATAAAGCACTTCAAAAGAAATGTCATTTTGTTCTTCAACATAATCAAGCAAATGAACCCCTTCTTCTTGAGATGAAATTGATGAATGTGAAAGATTTAAAGAAGCATTTATTTGAGAACCCTCACCTCTTTCTTTGTGATCCAATGCCTCATTGCAAACCACTGATTTTTCCATAAGCTGAGATTGATTGCATGATTGTTCATCCTCATCATCTTCTACTTCTAAAAAGTTCATGAAATTTTCCATATACTCAAATTTCTGTTTTTGTTTAGAGGCTTTAAGTATTTGTCTTATCAATTCAAATGAATAAAAACACAAAGTTAAACTGTCACCTTCAGCACAGTCACTATCCTTTCTTTTTTCAACCTTTTGACTTTGGATTAGCATTCAATTTTCTTCATTAACAAGCCTTGAAATTACAAAATTTACAACTGGTTTTTTAGGTACAACATCCAAGTATTCATCCTCATATTTATCATATATGGGTATATTGAAACCGTTTTTAAAATCACCACTAACATAATTTGTAACATGCTGATTGCAATCTTCAGAAAAAAAATTAGTAAAAACATCTTGTTTTACAGCATTGCGCTGATCATTTCTCTGTTTACTAAGAGAAGGTTTGAGATGCACAGAGAATGTTTCTTTTTTTTTATGTTGCTCAACCAAGTCTAATTTCTTTTCCATTTTATCACCACTGTCTTGGTCTGAAATTTTTTTAGGCATCCTAAGATTGTCTTCAACCTCCAAACAATCAATAAACATGTGCTACAGTGTGACTGCCTTTCTCTCCAAAAGAAGTAATGACAGTTTAGGAGGAAAGGTAGTTGCATAATATAGTTTAGCAGTGTTTTCAAGAGGTTGTATTTCTTTTGGCATGTTATAATAAAATCTTGCAAACCTCCTATTAAAACTAGACATGGTTTCACCCTTCTGTTTCTTCATGGAATAAAACTTTGAAAGTATTTGGTCCAATGACCTCCTCGTACCCCAAAATTTCAAAAAGATGTCAGAAATCTCTTCCCATGTATTGACGAATTCAGGCTCTAAGTGCTTAAACCATTTCTTAACATCTCCTTCGAATATTGGGAAAAAACCCTCATGCAGACATCATCATGTTCTACTTCAAAAAGGTCCAGGAAATGTTCAAAGGCTTGTAAATGTTTCTTAGCTGTAAGATTCTTGGATTCTCCATCAAACTTAGGAAGGTACTTGTAGTGCTTTGTAGGGAAATCATAAAGAATAAGAGGCTAGTGAAGTGGTCTGTACCAGTTAGGGATATTGGAAGAAACAGAGCTATGTGGAATGGATGTATTATCAGCTGTGGTTTCATGAGGCTCACAAGGGTGATATTTAATTTCATGTTGTTTGAATGAGGGATCTTAATCAAAATCAAATATACAAGAAGATGAAATAATTTCAGTTCGTAAAGAAGGATATACAGGAGTAAATTCATGGTTTTGTTTTGAGTGCAATGAACAATGGAAAATTATTTTGACAAGCTTAAGAAAAGATAGGAAAAAATTTACAAAAAGGGATAAGAAATCTTGGAGAAAACTAAAACTTGAGTACCTTATCTTTTCATCATGAATTTCCATGTTTTTACAATGAGCTCATTTCCCCAGTAGAGTCTGCCGGTTCTCTTTGAAAACTTGATCTCTGGATCATGTCACCAGTGGAGTCACTGAAAGCTATATTCTTTGAGAATGGAGTCGCCAGGTGAAAGATGCACAACCTTCTTGATGTTTGACCATTTTTCACCATCAACAATAAAATTTGAAACTATGTCGTTCATACTCATGGAATATTTGAAGCTTTGTTCCCCGACAATGACGCCAGTTTGTTAACACTCAGAATGTACCCAGGTTGTGGAAAGGTATATCCCGAGGTAACAACAAAAAGCACTTTAGACTGTATTTCTGACCTAATACAGTCATAGAAAGATATCCCACTATTTACAAATTTGTATACTAAAGATATTCAATCAAATACAGTCAGAAGGTCATATTTCTGATAGAACCAGTTTTTTTTTTTAAAGTTCGGTGGATAATCATGGAGGAGACCATTGGGCAATAGAGTCAACAATCAGGTCTAGAGTAGGTTACAGGAGGTAGGAAGTTTGAAGGTTTATGGATAGAGGTAAGGTAGACATCCTTTCCTCAATTTGGAGGTATTATCAGGTTGATTAGCAGACAGAAGGAGACAACCCATTAAACAGAGCACCTAACTAGGGTGAATTCTGCAAGACTTTAGAAGGTAATGTTTTGAAAATGCTTGAACAATCGACCTAGAACATGCAAGATGAATTATTTCCCATATACACTAATTCTCAAGAATTAAAGAAAATACAAAATGGTGTGGGAAACGGGATAATCAGTCACATAAAGAAATTACTTATTGAATAAAAAGATGGCATAGGAATCTCTGCCATGATAGGTTTAACATTCCTCCTATGAAAATTTCATTCATCTATTGAAAAATTGAAACCCATTACAATCAAGATCCTCTGTGCTCTTGAAAACCCATCCCATTATCCCTCGACAGGGAGCCTTTTATATCGTTTCAGACCCCCGGGGTTAATCCTAGAAACAGGGAAAGAAACTGTTCACAGTCATAATCAAAATACTAACTAAATAAGAAGTGGCACCTATGCCATGATTTACATATATTAAACAAAAATCATGGAGAAAATACTCTTGCTCGGTTTGGATGGCAACATGACGCTTCTGGTTTTGAGGTCGCAGGTCATGAAAACAATGTCTCAGGATTCTTTTGGTGGCTCATCGCTGACTAGGCCCGAACCCTTTGTCTATTTGTCAATTCAACAACATGTCTTTTCCATTTGTGTTCATTCCATGCTCAAAGGAACCTTTTTGCATGGGATCAAATCTAACAAAGGAGTTTGTGTCCCTTCTGTGCTCAGCCTTCCCCACAACTCCCCCCTCTCCTGGTGAGACTATTATACAAGGGGACTTGAAGAAGGGCCACATTGCTCCTGTCAGTGATAATCCTTGACAGTGGATTTTCATTCTTGCACTCCTCACCACCCATGAGGAGGGTTCTCTTGTAGGAAATACGGTGGGGTGTGTCTTTAACCTCCACACCACCTCAGAAAAAGTAGGCATTTGGAATTCACAAAGGCAGTGATGGAGACTTTGGACTCCTGATGCTCCAATACGAGCATTCACTCCCATAGAGAACTGCTAGCGACTATAATCATGTGCCGAGGTTTTGGAGGAAACGATTGCATTCGAGGGTTCTAGAGGGACACCCATGGCATGTGGAATCCCAAGCATCGCACAGTTGGAGGTATGACTACCTGAAAATAGTTGTATATCTCAAAGAGATGGATGTCCTTTTCCCAATGGTTGGAGCTTCATTGGTGTAAAAAACTAGGGAGATAGATGAGCGTGGAATGGAGCTCAGAAACCAACAACAAACCTATACTGACAAGTTTCTCGAACCAGATCGCCATTGCAAATTTCTTAGAATTCTCAGAACCTCCAGCAGAATGATAGATCGAGTTTTGTTTCTACACTAGCTCATCCTATGCACCTTAATGGCTCTGAAAGGTGGTGTTTATATAGGATTGGAAAACTGGACACAGGGATGGCCCATCAGCATTCTCGCACAATTCATCATTGAGTATGCTAGTGAAGGCACAAGCGAACACATGAGCCGAGGAAGTCCTTTCCTGCTGGAGATCTAGTCATGCGGCCTTATCTGTTACTGCATTTCATTATTGGTTGCGGGAAATACTTTAGGCGTTACCCTGCCTAGTTGACCATACGCTTCAGGGCATATAGATTGGATTTTTTCTTTCCCTTTCGCTCCTGTGACGACGATATATGAACAATTATTTTTTCCGCATTTTCCCTGCTTCATGGGGAGATCAGATTAGCTGCTCCACGTATTATATTTTCATGATATCTTTCTGATTTCACATGCCAGCAACACAATGAATATTTGGTTTTGGGGGAGATGGTGTTTACACGACGATGATTTATCCTATAGGTATGTCACAAATGGTGCTAGGTAAAACAATTAATTGTCGGGAAGGTAGATCATACGTGAAGGTGTCCTCACCACCATCAAATTGACCTTGACATGACCTTTATAGATCTGGAAATTTATTAACCACTCAATCTGAACACCCTCCCTATCCATTGTCCATGTGTACAGACCTGTGATGTTTCACCAGTTTGATGGGGCCACTTATATCGTGATAGTCCCATCAGCGAAACAGATGTCCACCCTAGATATTTCTTTGGTGAGATCCGCACCATCGAATGGCATTACTTTTTAACCCATTTTGTTGATCAGGAGGTCAAACTTTCTATGAGAATTTCAATATGGTGAAATCAACCTTGCATGTAGATCCTCCTTTCTTTGAATTCAAGTCATCAATATACAATATTTTCATATCAAAACTCTATGCTACCAAGCTTCACAGCTTATTTTGGGGGAATCAGTGTCAATCGTTGATCTATAATCAGCCTTCATTGGGACCATTCAACCTTGAGAAATTTAGTATTTCACCAATCCTTTCTCATCTGATTTCCTGAGCAACTTCTGATCATGGAATTCAACTCATCGTTGATCAACCCGATCTCTTGTCACAACCGTAGATCTTTGCGACACCTACCACTTTCCGTGGATTGAAATCGTAACTTTCTCCACACTAGTTCAATCCATGAAATTGTTTTAAACCGTATATCTATATCCTCCTTCATCTCAGTCATCCAATTTTCTCTCCAATTTAACCTACTCCGTAAATCTAAAAACTACATTCTACCTTGCATCTCTGAACCACGAAATTTTTTTCCACCGTTGACCTTCACCATCCTGAATCTGAACCGTTGATTCATGACACTCTTTACCTCGTTTCTGATGCTTCTTTTTTCAAAGGTGGAATGATCCACCATCGTGGATCCAAACCCTTTCATCATCTAATGATCCATCACCAATGATCATTCATCCTTGTTAACTTAAAGGGCGCATCCATAATATTTTCAAATAAGGTCAATTCCCAAACCCTTCAATACTCCAAACATTTTCGACTATGGTGCCAACAAAAGGCATAGACTACGAAGAGACATTTGCAGCCACTGAAAGTTAAGACACATGACAGGTAGACTCATGTGTGAAAATTAAAGAAGGCCTTTCACGAGCTCAGAAGGCACCCATGGGATAACACGTACATGAGGAGCTTGAAGATCACCTAGAGTGATGAAGATATTAAACTTCGCTACAAGGTTGAAGATGAAATCCTATAGAGGATGAGAAGATCCCAGATTGGTGCAAGAAGAACTTTTCAAAAAGTTCAAGATAAAGGATCTTGGTATAGTCCCACAAGATCCTTTAGATATTTGGGATGAAGTATGCACAAATTTGCATTGGGATCCAAGTGGGAGACCTTATGAGGGGTGGATACTGTGTTTACTGATGGCATTACTTGGGATTCTATAGGATGCTCCTTGTGTCGATACTACACAGGGTAGCGGTGGATGCATTTTGACCTTTGCAATTCTTATATTTGTTTGGGACCTTGGCATGTCAGTGATTCACAGTTTAGTGATTGTTGGAGGATGCTTTCAGGAGGTCTCTTTTGATGCTTTACACTGTGGTTATTCACTCTACTTATAAGAGGATTCCATGGGAAATTTTGTGATGGTACTGTGTAATGCAGTGCTTTGAGCAAAGGGTACTATATATCTCCTAGGACAATTTGGGACCCTGTGATCATCCCCAGGTTCAGTTGGTTCAATTGATTGATTGTGGTTTTTTGTTGGAATTGATTGAGCACAAGTAATATTTGGCGAGGGAGGACTGTAATGTTCAATTTTGATAAAAAAGGAATAACTAAGGACTAATAGCACCAGGAGTATAAAGGTACATCAATTGAGTATTATTAAGTCATCAGTGTAGTAAGAAGGCCATCAGAGTTCATATCGTAAATCTTGCAGAGCATGTAAGCCTTATTTCTTCAGTGTTAAAGTCAAAATGAAATTAGAATTGCATGCATGCAAAAATGAAGCGTAAAACCTAAAAGTGACATGCAAACCCTAAAATTGCATGTTATTCTACTTAAGAAGGGTTATTGGACCAAAGAGAATATCTATTGTTATTGTTGATTGATTTTGGAGTTTCGAGCAGCAGCACAGCGTGCAGGAATGACAGTCGAGGTTGGAGATGGTGTCTTTGGCTAGTGAGGGTTCGGCAGTGAGCTATCTACCCTAGTCTCTTATTGAGATAGATCATATAGGTTTATCCATTTCATCCATCATATATTATAGTATTCGAAGATCCAACACATTCTGAAGGGTTATTAGCAGATCCATGTTTACATCTGGAAGTAGCAGGGAAAACACAGAAGGATTTGCTGGGACCAAAAAACCTAGTATTTCCTATGCATGTCAACTTCCTCTTTCTCAATAGGACTGTCCTATGGTATACAGTGATTATCAACCATCAATTTGCTCACCTGGAGCAGCTATTAGCCAGACAAATCAGTCGGGGTCGTGAGCAGCAGAATTGCTAATCAATTCGCCAGGGCACTTAGAGGCAGCCAAACATCCATATGTGCTAGTCAATCTCTCTAGCATCAGTAGAAGGATAAGCTCAGAAATTTTCAGGTAGAACGAACCTCTCCTCCAAAAATGTCACCTTCATTCTAGAGGGTTTTTACAGTACTATGGGGCAGTAACACCGGAGGAAAGGAGCATTATTAGACCACCCATCTAGATCCTTAAGCATGAAGCTATCTCTGGAGTCATTATCATCCAGAATATTAGTGGTAAGTGTTAATTTCTCTATGCAAAACCCTATCCCTAATTCAACTATATTTTAGGGCATTTTTGCATGGCGAGTTTGCATGCACAATTATTTTGCAAATTTTCATGAGATTGAGTGTGCAAGTCAACACTATCATAGAACATTAGAAAATATCAGTATTTGGGATATTACAGAATGCTGGGGTAGCTCGATATACCATTTCATAGCTACTCGGATGAGGTTTCTCCTAAACAATTGAGACATATCGAGCCATCCATCAGAGAATTTGATGAGCACCATAGATAAAAAGTCATCACATGTTTTTTTAGATCCTCACCAAGTTTACCGTCGAATTTAGGTATGTCCAAAGGTAACTTAATGATCTGGATTTATGTGAGAATGAAATGAAAGAGAATATATATATATTCAAATGCACATATATATATGGTCATCAACACAGTAATACAGTGAACTCAGATTCTATTAAATGAATGAAATAGAACAAACTGTAAAACAAAGTAGCTAGAATGGTGGTAGCTGTATCTCTGAGAAGAGACATGGAGGCTACACTCACTTGTGACAAGATGAATACAAAATGAGGCCAAAGGGGCCTATTTATAATAAGAATGAGTTGAGAACCCCAAAATTCCAAAATGTAACCCTAGAAGATGAACCGTCATAAAGTTTGCAGCCCCAAGGTGGTAAGTTGAACAGTCAACTTCCAAGGGTCATAAATTTTGCATATGATCTCTGATTTGGGCGTTCGATAGATCGTTGGAAAGGTATATCTAAGATTTACAACTTTTGTTCAACCAAATTCATGCCAACAACAACCATTTGGCCCTGAATCTCCAAAAAACATCGTTTAGGGCCTCAAAACGGCCCCGAAAGTTTAGGACTCGAAAAATTGCAGAAAATTACAAGAAAATTGTCAACATGAGAAACTATTTTGAGCCAGTGGAATAGGTGGATGGCCACCTATACCCATCTGGATCATTCCTCCCCCCTTAGGAAGCAATGGTCTCCATTGCATTGAGTGCCCCCATCAAATGGGGAAACTTCTGCTGAACTTGACTCTTAGAGAGCCACTTGCCTTGGTGGAGGAGTTGCCCTATTTTGACAACTCGATATAGTTGGATATTCTGCTGGCGAGTGCCTTTAACCTATTTTTCCATGATTTGGTCAATGTTTTCTTGTTCCATGTAGTCAGGATTAAGCTCTGTAGGTGTCAATTGTTCTGCGACATCCAAGGTTTCCAACAGTGGTGTGAAATATGGTCGAAGTAGTTCCACATTGAATACTGGGTACAAGCCAAGGAATGGAGGAATTCTTAATTCGAAAACATTATCACAAACTGCCTTGGTGATGGTGTATGGCCCATATCGAAGTGGACAAATCTTGCGATGGCATCCTGTCAGCCTCTCTTTCTGTAAATGCAACCAAACCTTATCCCCAACTTGGAACTTGTGTGGAACCGGATGTTGGTCATGTTGTTGCTTGTATTTAGTATTGGACTTCTCCAAAATTTCATGGACTTGTTAGTGGATGTGATGGATTCATTCAACAAATATGGTGGCCTTATCAACCTCGTCCTAAGCATGGGAAGATTCCTCCTATGTGGACGTAAGGGGTAGAGCTACATCAATCGGGGCCAATGGTTGGAAGCCCAAGCACTCCTGAAAAGGGCTGTGACCGGTAGAGCTATGCAGAGCCCGGTTATAGCTATGTTGAACATAAGGAAGGCTCTCATCCCATGTGCAAGGATGTTTAGAATTGTACATTCTCAAAATATGCACAATCATTCGGTTTACAAACTCAGTTTGTCCATCAGTATGGGGGTGGAAGGCAGTCGATTTGGTGAGCTTGGTATCCATCAAGGACCATAGACTAGACCAAAACGTGCTCAGGAACATACTATCCTGATCTAAAATTATAGTCTGTGGCAGCCCAAAATGAACCCAAACATGCTCGAAGAATGGCTTAGTAGTGGCTTCAGCAGAGATGCTCTTCTTACAATCTATCAGAATGGCCATCTTAGAGAATCGATCCACAACCACAAAAACACAGTCATTACCATGCTTAGTTGAAGGTAGTCCTGACATGTAATCCATGGAGATGGATTCCCATGGCCCATTTGGAGTGGGAAGGGGAGTGTACAACCCTTGCTTTTTAACAGTTGGTTTTGTGATGGCACACGTAGTGCATGATTTGATATATCTGTCAACGTCTTGTTGAAGTTTGGGATAATAAAAATACTTCTGCAAAACTGCCACTATCTTCTCAATACCAAATTTCCCTACCACTCGACTATAATGTGCCTCCCAAATCATCTTGGCATGCTCGCTTGAAGGAACACAGAGATGGCCCAGGTGGCATAACAATCTTTCCTGAAGATGAAAGTCTGCAACTGGTGTACCTGCACATAATGATTGATAGATAGGGGTGAGATTAGGATCATTTCCATATAGTTGAGGCCACGCAGAGGTCTCGTGGTTGCAAGAGTTAAGAACCATGGTTCATGCCACCACTGGAGGTCGAATGAGGCAATCAGTGACTTGATTGGTGATGCCCTTCTTATATTTAATGTTCAAGTGGAATTGTTGCAAGTAAGTGGACCACCTCTGGTGGCGGTCATTCTGTAACTTTCCTTGGGTTTGCATGAATTGCAAGGGCTTATGATCAGTGTGGATGACTATTTCTTTTCCAAGGATGTAATGCTTCCATTGGCTGTAGGCTTGGACAATGGAGTACATTTTCTTGTCATAGGTGGGGTACTTGTGGACTGTATCTGAAAGTGTATCACTATGATATGCCACATGATGGCCATGCTGAGTGAGGACCGCACCAACAGCCTAATCCAAAGCATCTGTCTCGATCTTAAAGGGTTGTTGTAGATCTGGTAAGGTAAGGATGGGCGCTAAACATAGGTGTTGCTTCAGCTCCTCAAATTCCTGTTGTTGTGGTTTGAACCAGATGAACTTGGCCTTAGATCCCCCTTTGGTCACCTGGGTAATGGACCAAGCAATATTAGAGAATCCCAACACAAATCTGTGATAGAATTTTGCAAGGCCTAGGAAGCTACGAAGCTCTGTGAGATTTTTCGAGGTCGGTCAATCGCGAATGGCTTGTATCTTGGCCGGATCTACATGAACTCCATGTTTTTCCACAATGTATCCTAGATACTAAACCCTTTCCATGCCAAATGAGCACTTCTCTAGATTGGCATATAACTTGTGTTGTTGTAGGGTCTTGAGGACCTGGTGGATATGCGGGATATGTTCTGCCCATGTGCTACTATAGATGAGGATATCATCTAGATATATGACCACAAAGGAATTAGTGAATGGTTGTATAATGTCATTCATCATCCTCATGAAGGTTGCGGGAGCATTAGTCAAGCCGAAAGGCATTAGCTCTTTAATTTGGCATTAGATTTCTTCATTCTCCATGAGGGAATACATGTAGACTGGACCATTAGGTAAAGGCACACTAGGTATCAAATCAATGGAATGCTTGACTTGAAAATGTACTGGAACCCCAAAAAGCGTGGTGAAGATGTATTTGTATGATTCCACAATCTTGTCCACCTGTTTCTGCTGCATAGAGGGATTTTGTGTGGAGGCGGTGGATGTTGCTGTGATCTTTTATTCCCCCTTAGAATGAACCATGAAGAGTATGAATTTACCTATCTGGGAGATTACCTTCCTACACTGTTTCTTTGTGATGAGAGACACTGCAGTAGTAGGAAGTGTCTCTGGTATCCTATAGAGTTTCTTTCCCAAAGTAATAATGACACTACGAGGCCTAGACTCATACACAGCATGGCGTTTCCACATATATGGTTTTCCTAAGATAACATCACAAAATTCAAGTGGGAAAACATCACAAGTTACCTCATCTTTGAAGGGCTCGATATCGTAGGAGAGGCAACACTATTGACTGATGCGGATGTCTTGTCCATGGCTCAGCCAACCAATACTGTAGGGTTGGGGATGCGGAACTGTCAGAAGCTTCAATCTTTTGACAACCTCGGCTGAAATAAGGTTCTTCTGACTACCATTGTCGACAATGAAATGTAGAGGAGTCCCTTGCACCCATAGTTGTCAATGGAAGAGGCGCTCCACTTCCTATGGCTCCTCTGACTCTTCTACCTGGATATTTATGGTTGCTATGGTGGCACTAGGTTCTGTGTCAATGATTTGCTTGCCCCTTTATTTCTCTGCATCAGTGTCTGAGTTGGAGTCTGGATCCGAGGATTTTTTCTTGGCCAAGAATGACTCCTTTGAGTGGCATTCATTAGTGTTGTGCCAGGGGCTTTTATGGAACTTGCACCACTTGTCGGTGTCCTTATTCAATTTCTTGTTACCCTTCTTTATTTGTGGATTAAACTGGCTGTCAAGACTTTGACCATCCTTTCTCTGTCCTTTGGTTTGTGAGTTAGGGCCACTTTTTCCTGACTTCTGCTGCTGATTTGCAGACCCAAAATCCTGCTTATTCATTTGCTTAAACTTTTGCTCAATTTTGACGATGTATTGGTAAGTTGCTCCTAGTGAGGATATGTCTAGGAAATCCATCTCTAACTGAATGTACCGGTGAATCCCACTTCGGTATTTTAGAACCAAGTGTCGTTCGCAGTTTCTAATACTTAACTTTGAGCACAGGGTATGGAATATATTAGTATACTCCATCATTGTTGGTCTCTTCCCTGGCGCAATGTCGTCCAACGGGTGTATTGATCATCATAGTTTTCGATAGGGTAGAATTCCTTTTTGACGGCATCGACAAAAGATACCCAAGTGGGTTCTATTTCGAATATCTCAGCGTCCTCCTTTTCATGCCTCTCCCAGTTTCCATCCCACCAATCTTTGACATTGGGGAGGGAATTAAGGAGCACGAAGGTGATCTTTTCGCTGTCAAAATTTTTTTGAATAGAGAAGTAACCCTCTAACAGACTTAACCATTTTTCAAAGCATCTGCATCTATCTTTCCTTCAAATAAGGGGATGTCAAAGTTAACTTGTACCTTGAAGGGAGTCGCACCCCCGAAATGGCTGCTCGTTGAAGGTGTGTTTGTTGCTGTCGGCATTCTTCGAAGGATCTGGGTGAAGTTATCCATCATCTCGTTCCTCTGTCGCATGAGGGATTCCTCAAGCAACATTTTAATAGGATCTCCTGCTCCATCATCTCTCTTTTCTTCTCCCGCCATTTGAGGCTTCTTGGGATGACAAGAAGTATTTTCCCCAAGCTCAACTAATTCGAGACCCAGCTCTCGATATTCAAATCTCGTCGGGGACATGCACCAAGAAACCACAAGAGCAGAAAGCTCTGATACCACTGATCCAGATTTATGTGAGAATGAAATGAAAGAGAATATATATATGGCAATCAACACATTAATACAGTGAACTCAAATTCTATTAAATGAATGAAATAGAACAAACTGTAAAACAAAGTAGCTAGAATGGTGGTAGTTGTATCTTTGAGAAGAGATGTGGAGGCTAAAATCACTCGTGACAAGATGAATACAAAATGAGGCCAAAGGGGACTATTTATAATAAGAATGAGGTGAGAACCCTAAAAGTCCAAAACGTAACCCTAGAAGATGAACCGTCATAAAGTTTGCAGCCCCAAGGTGGTAAGTTGAACAGTCAACTTCCCAGGGTCATAAATTTTGCATACGATCTCCGATTTTGGCATTCGATAGCTCGTTGGAAAGGTATATATAAGATTTACAACTTTTCATTGGCCAAATGCATGCCAATGGCAACCATTTTTCCTTGAGTCTCCAAAAAGTGTCGTTCAGGGCCTCAAAACAGCCCCAAAAGTTTAGGACTCAAAAAATTGCAGAAAATTACAAGAAAATTGTCAACATGAGAAACTATTTTGAGCCAGGGGAATAGGTGGGTGGACACCTATACCCATATGGATCACTTAATTATAATGGATGGCCATGAGGGATCATGGTGTATCATATTTTTTATCAATCTGGACAAATCAGGAAGATCTAATGTAGCCATAAATGGCAATTGTTGATTAGGTTGAGGATATTAGTAATAATGGTATGGCCTTTGCAGACCAATAGTACCATAATAAGATTGATAAATGGGCATAGATGATGCCCCCATGACTGATTGGTTAGGTGGTTGATTACTATAAGGTCCGCTAGGTGGTGGGATAGCTGAGGGAGGTGGTGGTGGTGGGCCTCCAGGAGGAGGTGGTAGTGGTGGTCCTCTAGGTGGGGTTCCTCTAGATAATGGTCCTCCATATAGTGGTCCTCCAATTGTTGGTCCTCTAGGTGGTGTTCCTCCAGAAGGTGGCCCTCCAGATGGTCCACTAGGTCCTTGAAATCCTCCAGGTCCTCCAAGTCTGCCAAATCCTCTAGGTCCTCTTGGGGGTCCTCCAGGTGGTGGGCCTCTGGGTGTACAACCAAAACCTCCAACAATGTTTACAAAATATCCTTCATAGGATGGGAAATTAGACCAATTAGGTTTTCCCCAAGGGACATAAACATTTTTGGGGTAAGGCATTTTAGGATAAACTATTGCCAAAGGTGTTGGTTGATAAGATTGATGAACTGTAGGTGGTTTATTCCCAATATAAGTATATCCCCAAGAAATTAGACTAATGACGGGTTGGAATCATGAAGGTCCTCCCTGGCTTGAAAAAGGGTACAACTATACTGGTATTAGGAGGAGGGGTATTTAATGCTAGTAACTGTGTTGGTAAATTCTGCCCCATACTAAAAATGGTTCCCTTGGTAGGTGAAGCTAATTGAGTTGGAGAATGTCCGCCAGGCGTAGAAACTATCGGGGAAGTAGAATATGATGGAGAGTTTTGACTAAGTGGGGTGGGAGTGGAGGTTTGACATAGATTTTGAGTAACCAAATTTTGGGCCGGTGAGCCTGAGACAAGAGCTACTTGAGGTGACGAAAGGGCATGATATCTAGCTGGAGTTGTTATTGAAAGCGGGGGAAGTTGGGAAAGACTTATTCTTCTTTTTTTTCTCCCATTTTTTGTAAATGCTCAATAGATTTCTAGAAAAATTATTCATTTGATGGAGAAGTCTGAATGACTTTCCTTTAAGGGGTAAGTATGGATGACTCCAATTTAGTTGTAATAGTTCCATATTCGGAGATAGACTGACATAGGAAGGTTCTCCAAAAAGGAGCATTTGGACCATATTATGCCTCTATGTTTTCATTGGGTGGGTGATTGAACATCTAATCCAATGATCTGAATTGACATTCCCTTGGAAAGTGAAACGTTGTGTTAGCCACAGGAGGTTGTTGGACCAAAGGATTATCATAAACATAGAACTCTTCTCTAGTTCTAGTAATTGAAGTATTTTCTATACGAGCATCAGCAGAATCTGGTTGTTCCATGGTTTCACCTTTGTTTCCTTCCACGACAGGAGGAGAGTCAAGTGGTAAACTCTACAACCTACAATAACATCTCGCAAGTTTATCAGATAGGGTGATAGTTGAAACCTTCCGCACTAGACTTCGAAAAAGAAGAAAACACACACAAACAAACCTACACAAGCTAAGGATGCAAGAAAACTTAAATGATAGGATGGGATGATGATAGCCGGTTCCTCACTAGGAATGTTAAGTTGTCATAACTCGTGATATACCATAGGGTCCAACAATGAAAGATGACAAGGAGGATTGGGATCGTACCCTTTCCTGAACACCCGACTACTTGGACGACATGTGTGTAGTAGCTCCCCGAGTGTTGTTCTCGGTGTATTTCTCCAAAAATATGACCAAAAGGATTTTCTCAGATGGTTAATGAATCCTAGAAAGGTCTCCTGATATACGAAAGGTACGTGGGAGCTCAAATCCATATTAGTGTTGTCTAATGCACAACTATTCAAAAGGGGATCTCTGATATACAATTGAGTACGTGAAGTACCTTTCTATATACCTCAAGGGTACATGAAAGGTTGTTCTATATATTGATGGTACATGGAGGAACCACACAGTACCTAAGATGTAGTGCAGGAATGAAATGACAACTCCTATGTTTTAAAACATCAGAACACATCTCTGTCTTATCACTCAAATTACTAAAAAAAAATTTATCCTAAAGCTACTGTTTATTTTATCTTGATGGTTAGTGAATGTTTGTGGAATGTGTATATCGAGATGCAAATTTAAATCTATATGTGATGCAGCTCTTTTTCTTCAATGAGAAATAACTAGAGTAGGGAAGATACCTTTCTTTCTTCTTTAAAAAACACCAATTCCATGCTACTTTCAACAGCTCAATTTTCAAGACCTAACAAGCAATTCTTCAAACACAAAATATTTTTCACCAATAAGAATTCTAATTCTCTGAATAAAGAAAACAAAGGAGAGCCTCTAATGTTTATCAAAATTAAATTTTCTCAATCACACCCAAAAAGATCTACTTTCCTAAGCACTCATGCAAGCAGAGAATAAACTTATCCTAAGCATAAACAAGACAAGCTAATTAACGTCTTTTTGTATTTTTAAATAAAATTCGGAAACATAAAGAACATAAAAAATATAAACTAAACTGATTTAAGAGAGGCTACAAATCTTATTTTTCACCATAATATTTTCAGAGAATGGACCACACAAATTAGAAATCCAAAATTGTAATTTCACACAATTCATTTTCACTATAACTCTTTTACTAATAGAGAAAATATTTTTTTTGAACCTGAGCTCAATCAAATGAGAATCATACTGCCAAACCATCAGACTCAACAATCAAACACTTAAGAAAATCACACAGGAAATTTTCATAGAAGTAAAAATAATAAAAAATAAACAAAATTTGCAGGTTGTATGTGACCTACCTCGACGCACAGGAGAAGGATGCACTAGACCACTAGAAAGAGGTCGGTGCTTTATTTCCACTATAATAAGGCACTGATAGAGCTCTATGTAAATTGAGCAAAGGAGCTGACTGTCAAGAGGTGAATTCTCTTGTGGAAACATGACGCTCTATCAGATTGGTCTAAGTGCGCCGACGGATCTGTAAGTGGAAAAAATCCAGAGATATGCACAAGAAACCAAAAACTGGAATGATATGTACTGATATAAGTAAAATAAAATTCAAAAGAGGCAATTAACAAAGTAACAAGATGGATCACTCACCTTATCCACTAAAATGAGCCATTGAATAAAATGAAAATTCTACAAGTGATGAGGTTACCAACAGTTGTAGATCTAACTGGATCTTCTCCAGATATGACTAGATCTACCCCAGATCTAATTGGATCAAGATATCCCTAGTATGGTTACCAATTTTGTTTCAAATAATTATGTAACTGGTGCGGACACCGCTTGTTCCTCTACCCTATATAATACAAGCATAGAACAAAACACCACAGTAGCATATCCTTTCCCTAGATAGTTAATTTACTCAAATAGAAATCACCCTCATACCTTAGATCTAAATTTTTTAGCCCTTGTTCCAATGTTCTTCATGCAATCTTCACTTCCTGCAAAGAAAGATCAAAAGACAAAACAACAAGATGAGAGCAACATGATAAATTAACAATTTATACTAGTGATCAAGGAATCTAACAATAATTAATTGATATTGACACAAATCAAGTATGGGAAAAGGGCACACTTTTGTATTAATGAATAAAGAAGGTAAAGCTACAACCAAAGCCTTGATGTTTCTAGCTTTGTCTTGCACAATGGACTTACAACACTCCACACTCACAACAAGCTCTTCACACACAAACTCACTCAAACATGCCTCTATACCAGAATTCAGTCTAACGGCATAAGCATGCTTTCTTTGGTCTCCCATTAATCCCTCCATAAGGCTTCATTTATAGGCCAAATGAGATGATATTCTTAAGGAAATGGATAGGATATTATCCATATGGGTTAGGAAGACAAATTCCAACTCTCATTATCAAGTAGGAACTAACTCCATGAAGGATTTCATACGGAAGCTTGTAGAATCTTATTTTTTCATGTTTTAAGTCCACCAATGCTTTTTTATCATAGGGGAAATGTGTCAACGCTTTATGCTCGGAAGGGAAAAAGCGTTGACGAAGCCTAATGTCAAGTGACAACAGACATCGATGCTCTGTCAGAAGAGGGTAAGTGCATTGGTCTTCTCAAAGATGGGAAAAAAGTCACCATAAGAATATTTGACCAATTTCTCTAAAGGGTAATCAAGAGAGAGTGGATATTTTAGGTGCAACACCCTCTCCCCGTTAAAAACTCATGGGATGGTCATAAAGTAATTTATCTAGCAATGCAGTCACTTTACCATTACATCATGTATAGGAATATCAATGACAAGTAAGCAATTTTGATCAATATTAAATACATCTCAGTATGTAATGATATAAGTTGTAGTTATTATATAAAGGAGAACACTATCATTGCAGTACCATAAATCTTTGTATTACATATGTTTCATTAACCAATTAAATTAGTAGTACTAATACAAGAATTTTTATCCCGAAATATTTTTTTTTCAAAAAAAAACTCATCACAATAGAAAGAACACGTTAAATTCAAATGAATGGGCTCACATGGATATTAAACAGAGAGATACATGTAAAATGTGCACTCAAGTGAATTAAGAAAATCCCACAATTATTCATTTCATTTCATTTTTCATTAGATTCTCTTAACTACTGGATGAACCCAAGAAGATGAAAGCATTAAGACCTTGGCATGAAGAAGAAATAGATAAGGCATCTTCAGAATTTCCTCATGGTCATCTTCAACCATTGATATGTGCTAATGAGGAAGATTTTGGGTAGAATTGTTCTTACTCTTCTTGGATAAATTTGGAGCAACAATTGCACGGTCCAATAATAATTTTCCAAAATGTTTACTAATTCCTCTATGGTGAAATCAATTGTGGTCATTTGAAGATTTTAGCTTTCATGGATCCTTTAGCTTACTTAAGAAAAAAACACTAAATAATTTAACATTTTGCATTTTGTGGAAGTGGATAACTTTATGTTCTCCAACATAGAACTTGAAGTTCTCCATAACCATTTATCTAATGAAAATCCTCGAATAGATTGACATGCTCTTCTTGTTTTTTCCATTATAGTCCACGTCAGTTGAATTGTCACGTGAATCTAGCAAGTGTCCCATTATTCTGGTTTATTTGGATAAATATTGGTGAAAACTCCTCAAATCCAAACTAATTTTAGAACCATAAAAGACTAGGGTGGGGTTTCAATGTTTGCAAAGAAATTATGGAAAATATCTTCAGCAATGACATATCAATCCATGGACATGTGTGGTTATGGGGAGTGGTAAATGAGGGTTTGTGTGCTTTGTTAATGTTTTTGAGGTTTACGTGACAAAATAATAAGTCAAATTGAGAGTCTAACATTTGACAAGAATAAATGGATTAGGAAAATTTATGTTAATGTTTTTGAGGTTTAAGTGAGAAAATAATAAGTCAAATTGAGAGTCTAACATTTGACCAGAATAAATGGATTAGGCAAATTTTGGTTTGTTTTCAACATTTGACTTCCAATAAATTATAAGATCCACAAAAAATGTGGAAAATTGGCTCACCAACAAATCTATTTCAAGTCAACCAACCTTGTCGAATTTTCAATCATATAACCATCATGGGAGCAAAACGAATGGATTCTCTAGGTGATCAAATAATTGGGGATAATCCCTCCTCTCCTCATTTCCATCATATCACAATCCATTAATCGGGATCGTGGGGACATTATCCCATATTAATGGATACTTTCAATACAAATTTCCCTTGAGTCGGTGATGAGTCTGTCATAATCTCACTAGGACAGAGAATGGAAAAACTATATTAACCCCCTTCCTCATGCTCACTGATATATCACCACTGAGTAGAGTAGAGGAAGCATATACTTTGTTTCTCCCTCATTCTCAGACAAATGAGCGATAAAATAGAGGGAAACAAAAATGCATGTTTCAATAACAAAAAATAAAACTGTTAACTGTAATGTTGTTTGAATAATTGATTTTGTTAGTTTTATGTTTTCCCTGCACTATGGTCTTTGATGTCTTAAGACTAATCCAATAACTCAACATGAATAGTCATTGAAATCTAAAAATATACTGCCCCACTAGATTCTTTTTAAAGGCACCTAGCAGTGACTATTCCACTAAAATAATAGACGATTTTTGCTAAATTAAAAAAATGAGCATGTACCAATTTCTCGCCAGCTACCAAAATGTGGTTCAAATAAAATTTTTGATTGGAGCTAAGAGAACAAACCCTAAAAATTTAATTTCCAAAACTTCTTACTAATTCCTGTATGGAAAAATCTATTACACTAATTTTAAGATTGTAGGTTTCACAAATCCTAAATCTTGTTATAAAATATAGATTAAATAATTAAGCATTGTGTACCTTCTAGAAGGGACTGACACTCTATTCTCCAGCATAGGACTTGAATTTCTCCACAATCATTTCTCTAATGAAAAGTCTCGACTAGCTCGACCTGTTCTTTCCATTGTTTCGGTCACAGTCCTTGGCAGTTGAATTCTCAAGAAATATCCTACAAGTGTCCTATTCTTCATGTTTGTTTAGTTGAAGATTGGTGAAATATCCTTGGTTCAGAATCAATTTTAATCCTGCAAAATATTAGGTCAGGGATTGATGTTCGTTTAGTTATTCCGATGAAGATATTTAGCAATAGTGTTTCGATCTGTGGGGACATGAGGGTTTGTATGCTCTGTTAGTACTTTTTGAGGATTTGGTGGGAAAACAAGATGGATTTTTGGATTGAGAGTCTGATGAAAATGAGTTACATTGTGTTATTTTATTATCATTGTTTTATTGGAGAGCACGGTTCTACAAGTCGAAAGTTATATTTTAAAAAATAAGCCTATACCTACCACTTATAAGGTGATAATTGAATTAATATTGTTGATTCTAGCTAGTTAGTTTTAGTTTGTCTAGTGATTTAATATAGCTCGTATCAAGGTTTAATTTTTTAGTAAGTGATATGTTTCAATTTATGGATGTGTGGCATTTAAATGTAACAATATTTGTAGTTAAGTGATCCAATTATAAAGTGATATTTATATTAATATTTTTAGTTGTAGCTAACTATTACTTGTCATGTGGGTAAAAGTGTAGTTAGTATAATTCACACTAAGGTTAAATCCTTACTAAATGATATGTTCTAGTATGTGGATGCATGGCATGAAATGCAATAAGGTATGTAGCCAAGTATAAATCCTATGCAACTTGGTCGAATAGAAACTTCTCACTCTCATTATCATGATAATACTATGTATTAATATTATCAATATATCAATGTCAACTTTGTGGGTATTATTTAATATGTAGTTGTTATTTATATAGCGCTCCCCGTGAGTTTCATGACATGGAATAACTGCCTCCCAAGATCCTAACTCTGACGATTGTGGCAGAGATTAACACCTACAGGTTTTGGTTTAACAGCAATCATAAGTCCAATAGGATGGATTTGGATCAGCAACAAGAATTTCTTAAATGGTCGAAATAAATTATTTAAGATTGAGAGGGATAAAATTTCTTGAGATGTAAATATTTTCATCATGAGGAATATAATTTCTTGAGCTATCAATTTTTTTTACATGTCTTAGATCATAACATTAGTTCAAGGTTGAAGGGCCATGCATAAGGCTCAAATCCACAACCAATCCATGCATAGAGTATATTTATCATGTAAGGGAGATATGTTTTAAGGTATAACAATCCGCAAATGGTTCTAAATTCCTAGGACACAGTATAAGAAAATTAGCTCATGTCTTAGGCAATAAGGGTTCTCTATGAAATTGATAGGGACATATGGAACCCAAGGGAAAAGTCCCTACATAAGGATTTTTCCAAGTGATTAATGTATAAATTTCAAATGAAAAAATGGATTTTAAAGAAAAAATATATTTCATCACCCTTTAACTATAGTGTTCTCAAATATTAACCATATGAATTTTCATCATTAGGGATTCTATGAAATACAATATAAAACAATATCATAAGTGAATGAATATATTTCGATCCTTACAAATCCAAGCTTCTAATAAATCCATGAGAAATGATGCCAAAGTGTTTTGATAATTTCCATCCCTCCACCTAGTTTTGCACCTAGACAACCTAACATAAGGAGAATATAAATGTAATTGATTTGGGGTGCTAAAGTGGACACAATAAATGTAATTGATTTGATGATAATGGTATTCACAATGATGTGATTATATGATGATGATGATGACAATGTTGTTCTTGATGATGGAAATGACAATGATGAAGATGATGAATATGATGATGATGATGATGAGATGAATGATGATATAAATAATGGTGATGAAGACAATGGAAATGGCGATGAAGTTGAAAATGATGCAATTATATGATGATGTTGTTGATGATGATGATGATGATGATGGAAATGATGATGACGATAATCATTGTCATCATGATTATCACAATAGTCATCATCATATAAATAATCATCATTCATGTCATCATCGTCTCTATTGTCCTTGACATCATCATCATCATCATCATTATTGACATTGTCATCAGTTATTCATCATTACCTTTTGCATAAGATATAGAATCTACCCAAAATATGTGATTAGTGGAAAAGGGTCATGGACGACACATACGATTTATGCATGAGAAATAACAACTTTATTTTTTAATATGATCAGCATCATCATTCTCATTGTATTCATCATCATCATCATTGTCATCATCAACATCATCATAATTCATTTCATTGCCATCATAATCATCGTCAATGTCGCCATTGTCATTATCACCATCATCATCATCATCATAATTGTCATCATCATCATCATTGCCAACAAAATTATCATCGCCTTCATGGCCATCCTTGGCATTGTCACATGAATCATGATCATTGACATTGACATTGATATATATAAAATTATGTCAGACATTTTTGAATACAATTCCTAGCTCCAAACCTAGTGCAATTCCTAGCTCAGTTCTTTTCAAAATTTATGGTGCTATTCCAAGCGCTATACCTGGAACTATGTTGGATGTTTTCTAGGCGCAATTCTTGGCTCTATACTTGGTGCTATGTTTGATTTTTTTCCTGCTGAAATTCATGGCATGATTCCTGTCTCTAAAACTAGATTAATATATGGTGTTATGTTATTCATGACTTTTTTTTTGGAGGCTATTATGGGAATTATGTGGGATTTTTTTGGACGTTAATTGGGACGATAATTGGGATGATAATAGTGATACTAATTGGGACACTAATTGGGAGTTTAATTGGGACGTTAATGATTTTCCAAAATAACACCAACTTTTAAAAAAGGACGCTAATTGGGATGTTAATTGGGATGCTATTTGGGTCGCTAATTGGGACTCTAATTGGGATGCTAATTGGGACGATAATTGTGACGCTAATTGGGATACTAATCGGAAAACTAACTAGGATGTTAATTAGCATCCAAAATAGCACCATCTTTAAAAAGGGATGCAAATAATTCCATTAAAAGCACCATCCCATGCGAAAGCGACCACTTTGTCCAAAAAATGATGAAAAATACACTAAAAGTGATAGTGGACGCTAAAAAGGAAGCTAAAAAAGATGCTAATCATAGGGTTTTGTTGTAGTGTCAAAAATTTTCAGCTTCACCAAGCCTATCATCAATCTAGGGTGCTAGGTCATTTTTAAATGAGAACCTCAAATGTAAATGGAAAAACCCTGTTGATGTAATTGTAACTTCGGAATGTATTCACTTGTATTTCTTATCTATTGTAACCCAATGTTCATTCTGGGATGTATTGTAATGTATTTGAGTCATGTCATGCCCCGATGTTCCAATCGGGAAGTTTCTATAATGAGAAAGTCATGTCAAGTCATTGTGGGTAACCCTCCTGTTGGTTAAGGGTTAAAGTCCCCATAGTTGTGGGGCCCTTGGGCTATTAGACTATCCTAGTGAATTCGACCCTAGGTGAGTCATTGTAAGTCGAGGCAATAGTCCCCACCATTGTGTTACCATCCTATTGGTTGGAGGAGGCAAAGTCCCCACAAGTGGTGGGGCACTAGAGTTATTATACACTCATAGAGATGTAGGCTCTAGTAAGTAATTGGTAAACTAGGCCGACATGATTGAGTGCACTTCAAGTGAACGGAAGAATATAAATAGAGAGTGAGAGCCTCTCTATTTATCACTTGCAACACATCACTCACTCACTCAAGTGTGGCACATTAGTGAGGAAGGAAATACTGGGACTAGACAGAAGAAGAAGATTACTGCTGTCGGGAGTGCATCTTATTGTTTTATGGTTTTACTGTTTTGGTGTTGATTCTATATTTGAGGAAGTTGCGAGGTTTTCTCCTTTATGGTTTCCCCAAGGAAAAATCTTTGTGTCTCTTATCTCTTGTGATGTGCTTATGTTTTATTGATGTGCTTGTTATTCTCTCAGTAAAAAGATCCTAAGATCATAATGCTAGCTTATATGATGAAAAACTAACATGGTATCAGAGCTAACCTGAGAAGAAGACATTGTGTAGCTGCAGAATCTAGGGCTTCTTATTTTTTGGGTCTCTTTCCACAATCTATCAGCAAAAGTATTCTAGAATGATTATCCATTGAAGGGCGCATCTTTCTGTCGCAGTGGAATTCAATTCCAAGCATTTTCAGTTTTCGATGTGGAAATTAGGGCTTTCTACAAAAGAGGATTTTTTGAGTGAGACCTATATTGGATAGTTCTCCTCATCAAAAATAAAGTTTATAGACCTGAATCAAGAAATTTGGTTGGGTAAAACTCCAGGAAAGTCAAACCTAGTTTGACCTCGAGCTAGAAAAACCCTAAATACTAAAACTGCTAAGTTTTGGTACATTCGCTATATTCCGATATTGGAGAAGGCTCAGGAGCTGCAATTTTCAGGGGCCAAAGACACAATCCTCATGCATATTATGTCCAATAATCAGACTCTAATTATCTATATTCTGGGAGCTATGATCCCTCCAAGTTAGGATTCTAGCCTCTTCCAGAATTCATCCTTAAACAGGACACCTGGGGAGAATTGCAATATCTTGGGCTACAGAGGTCCAAATGAAATTTCTGAAGATTTTATAGAAAGGGAACGGAATGTACCTTCGGGGTTCCTAATATCAGACTCAGAAGATGAACCAGTGACACGTGGAATGCCGTACAACTTCTCTATTCTGAACAGTCCTGTAACAGGTCACCTTGGGAAAAGGATCATAAATAAAAAATGGTGAAACAAATTATAATGAAACCTACATTTTTAGATCATGGAAATGTGAGGTTACCTCAGTACAAAATTTCAGACATAGAGGAATAGAAATTTCGGATGTATTACAGAAACAGTAACAGGCATTTTTGTAGAAGAAATTGGAAATCTAGGGCTTCCTGTTCCGGGAGCTTCCCTCCACTGTTTTCAGAAAAGGAGTACATTGGAAACCTCCATTTGAAGAGATATATCTATATATCCAATAATATCTGAAATATTTCAAGTTTTTAAAATTGGGGTTTCTGTGACAAACCCTAGATCAGCCAGCTCCAGAACCAGGACAGACACCTCAAATCGGTAAGATCTAATCCTTTGCTATTTTCATTTGAGGTTCTCATTTCAAAACGATCTATCACATCAGCTTGATGATAAGCTTGGTGAATTTGAACAAATTCCAAGCATGGAAGTATATTATCTCTCTGAAGAAAATGAATTGGACACCTACATGAGTAGAGAGGTTCCAATTTCAAAGGGAGATGAGGCTAGAAGCCTTTCACAAGAAGAACTTGGTCAAGGCCAAGAATATCATTACTGATTCAGTCATGAATCAACTTGTACTACAAGTGTATCCCTAAAGACACCTATGATTTTTTGATTCCTTGACCAAGCTATTTGAAGGGAAGAACAGAAATCAGAACATGACCTTAAGAAACCAGTTGAAGAATGTGAAGATCCAGTATGTAGAGACCATACAGTCATAAGAGTCTCTCAAATGAAAGAACAACTTGAAGTGGTAAAAGAAGAAGTGGTGATGGCCACCTTGAATGGCCTCCCAAGATCGTGGAATTCATTCATTCAAGGAATGTGTTCCAAAAAGAAGTGATTAATTTCAGCAAACTTTGGGAAGAAGAAGATGCTCTACCCATAAGAAGAGAAGATAAGACAGGAGCATTTGAAGATCCAGATCTCACCATCCAAAGAAGATCCCTCAAGCAATGAGGAATACAAAGGACTCAACTCTATAAGAACCTCTTATCCATACTAACATTTGGATAAGAAATGATGCTATCATGAATGAAGAAGACGATGAAGCTGAAGGCTCAAGAAGCAGTCTACCCATGAAACAAATAAAGATAAGTATTCAATTGTCATTTCATGATATTAGTTTGTTATGCATTTGCTTATATTCAATTATTGTATTATGCATGATAGGATGTTTGCATTAATGACAGTATAATACTAATATGCATGTGATGGGTAAGTAGCTCATGGTGCTATACAAATTCTCCATTGCTACTTATCTAGAATGAAACCTCTTTGCTGACATATTGGATTAGTGCACAATCTCAATGTTGTCTTGGTAGAGATGGAAGGCATCTAGAAATTTTCAGTGAGATATGGATGAATGTTGTATTTGCTAAAGTAGTTGCATGATCATATATTTTTACATAAGAATTTGCCAATATGAATATTCCTTATGAAATTTTTCTAACCATACAACTGTATTTGAATTGTAGGAAAGATCGCATACATAATCACCTACAAGCAAAGAAGAATGAAGACTTGTTCTGAAGAACAAGAGATTACAGTTCAAAGACAAATAATAATATGACGAATACAATGACATCATTGATACAGAACCTTCCAGCCATTAAGAAGTGACCAAGAATAAATGGAAGACTAGTTCAATAAGAATGATGTCTAGGATGCAGTATCAATACATGAAGAGAAGTTCGTAGCTCCATCATGCAGTAGATGGAAACATCGTGGGATACAAATAAATATTCGTAGCATGAGGCTTCTCATGAAAAGAAGGCATAGACTACAAAGAAACATTTATAGCTATTAGAAGTAAAGTCACATGACATGCATAATCATGTGTGCAAATGAAAGAAGGCCTTGTATGAGTTCATAAGACACCCATGGATAACACATACATGATGAGCTTGACGAATATCATGACCTTTGCTACAAGGTTGATAAAGCATGACAAGCTCAGAGATGGATGTGAGAAGAACTTTTGAAAAATTTCAAAATAGAGGATCTTGGTATCCAATGATCCTAGATGGATACTACTTGTCACTTCAGTACAGAATGTTTCAGTGCATAGAGTACAGAAGACAGAGGGAGTATGATGCTTCGCTTCAGAGCGAGTGACTACAAAAGATCCTAAGGGTCGACATGATATGACAGGATGGATAGATTACTAATGACTCTAAGATTTACTAAGAGTAAAGAGGATTCCAACCTTTTCTTCAAGGTTGAAGATGGAAGACCAGTGATACTCCTGTTATGTGTCGATGCACTATTGTTCTAGGTATGGAGGTGTGGCAGAGTGCAGATGGAATCTTCCTTGGACAAGGGAAGTATACAGTAGATATCCTGAAGAGGTTCAAGATGATGGACTACATGACCACACCTATGGCATTGAACATGAAGCTATTAAGTGATGCTTCATCAGAATCGGTTGATGCTACGATGTATCGTCAGATGATTGGGTCATTAATGTACCTAACGAACACGAGACCGGATATTTGCTTTGCTGTGAACATCTTGAGCTAGTTCTTGACATATCTAAGAAGTGTTCAGCATATTCTAAGGTACCTGAAGGGTACAGTTGATTATGGGCTCAAGTACGATGCGAATCAAAGGATTAACCTGGAGGGTTATGTTGATTTAGATTGGGTAGGAAGTGCCATCGATAGGAAGAGTACTTCAGGATGTTGCTTCAGTATGGGATCAGGTGTGATCTCTTGGTTTAGTAGGAATCAATCCTGTGTGGCACTGAGTACAGCTGAAGTAGAGTATGTCGCAGCTTGTTCAGCTAGTTGTGAGGCAGTATGGCTGCGAAAGCTACTGTCTGATATATTTGATCTCTAGTTGGATGCTACTTGTATACATTGTGACAACTAGAGTTGCATGAAGTTGTCATAGAATCCAGTGTTCCATGACAAGTCAAAGCATATCAAGATCAAGTATCACTATATTAGGGATATGGTGTAGAGAGGAGCAGTGAAGCACCAGTATGTTGCGACGGAGGAACAAATAGTTGATGTATTGATGAAGCCATTGGCTAGGCTGAAGTTTGAGTACCTTAGAGAGAGACTTGGTGTTCTCCAGATCAAGGTTCCCTCCAAGAGAAAGTGATGAGACCCATAGCCATTCTGACATGGTGAGAGGATTGGTTCCTTCCATGGTCATATGTAAGGGCTGAACCATTCTGTCATGGTGAGAGGATTTGGTTCCTTCCATGTCAAATATGAGTGCTAAATACCATTCTGGGAATGGAGGCACCTGGTCAGTTATTAGGAACACTCAGTCAGGGACTGAGAGAGCCATTCTGACGAGCAGGTTAGATGTAAGGGCTGAACCATTATGTTCATGGCTAAAGGATTTAGTTCCTTCCATGTCAGATGTGAGTGTTGGCCATTCTGTCGAGTAGGACAGATGTAAGGGAAACTGCCACTCTCTGGGAGAGTGGAGACACCTGGTCCATTACCAGGTAGCTCAGTTAGGGACTGGGGGCCATTCTGACGAGGGTGTAGGATTTAGTTCCTACCAAGTCAGATGTGAGTGCACAAATATTTCATCATTGTGGTAGGATGTGTTCCGGCCTAGGTGAATGTGTGGAAAGCTTTCATCATTGTGGTAGGATGAGTTCCGGCCTGGGTGAGAGTCGTTCATCATTGTGGTAGGATGTGTTCCGGCCTGGGTGAATGTGTGGAAAGCTTTCATCATTGTGGTAGGATGAGTTCCAACTTGGATGAGAGTCATTCATCACTGTGGTAGGATGTGTTCCCGCCTGGATGGATGTGCCATTCTGACGAGTAGGTCGGATATAAGTGAAAAACCATTTCACAGATGTTAGTGATGTGATGTCCTATCATGCTGGTGAATGTGAGTTCTGGGCCTTTCTGATGTGATTGTAGTTTACTACATGATCAGATGTGAGTGTTGGGCATGCCTTTCTGACGAGCAGGTCAGATGTAAGTGCTGGGCGAAGACCTACCTGGTGGCTAGGCATACAACTAGCATGAAAAAGGGTTGGCTCTGTAGAACTTCCTATGACGAGATAGTACACACATGATGATGACCAGAGATGATCCAGATCGAGCTATGATCTAGATCCAGTTATGATGACTTCGAGAGATCCAGATCGAGTGATGATCCAGATCCAGCAGTGATGATATAGATCCAGATCGAGTGATGATCTAGATACAGTTCAGTGATGTTGATCCAAATCGAGAGATGATCCAGATCCAGTGATGATGTTCCATGATGATCTAGATTGAGAGACGATCTATATTCAGTGATGACAATCCAGATCGAGTGATGATCTAGATCCAGTGACGATGTTCTAGATCGAGTATGATCCAGTGACGATGATCTAGATCGAGTGATGATTCAGATCCAAATGAAAGATGACTTGAAAAATGAAATATGACTTCAAGACGAAAATGACTTGAAGATGATGAGGACTTGATGATGACCCAGATGATACAGAGAAGAAGACTTGTGCTGATAAATTGTGTCAAGAGAATACCTTCCTAGTTAAGAGGGAGTGTTGATGTAATTGTAACTTCGGAATGTATTCACTTGTATTTCTTATCTATTATAACATGATGTTCATTCCGGGATGTATTGTAATGTATTTGAGTCATGTCATGCCCCGATGTTCCGATCGATAAGTTTCTATAATGAGAAATTCATGTCAAGTCATTGTGGGTAACCCTCCTGTTGGTCAAGGGTTAAAGTCTCCATAGTTGTGGGGCCCTTGGGTTATTAGACTATCCTAGTGAATTCGACCCTAGGTGAGTCATTGTAAGTCAGGGAAATAGTCCCCACCATTGTGTTACCCTCCTATTGGTTGGAGGAGGCAAAGTCCCCATAAGTGGTGGGGCACTAGAGTTATTATACACTCATAGAGATGTAGGCTCTAGTAAGTAATTGGTAAACTAGGCCGACATGATTGAGTGCACTTAAAGTGAATGGAAGAATATAAATAGAGAGTGAGAGCCTCTCTATTTATCACTTGCAACACATCACTCACTCACTCAAGTGTGGTGCATTAGTGAGGAAGGAAATACTGGGACTAGACAGAATAAGAAGACTATTGCTGTCGGTAGTGCATCTTACTGTTTTCTGGTTTTACTGTTTTGGTGTTGATTCTATCTCTGAGGAAGTTGCGGGGTTTTCTCCTTTATGGTTTCCCCGAGGAAAACTCTTTGTGTCTCTTGTCTCTTGTGATGTGCTTATGTTTTATTGCTGTGCTTGTTATTCTCTTAGTGAAAAGATACTAAGATCATAATGCTAGCTTATATGATGAAAAACTAACAAAAGCGACCACTTTGTCCAAAAAATGATGAAAAATACACTAAAAGTGATAGTGGACGCTAAAAAGGAAGCTAAAAAAGATGCTAATCATAGGGTTTTTTTGTAGTGTCAAAAATTTTCAGCTTCACCAAGCCTGTCATCAAGCTAGGGTGCTAGGTCATTTTTAAATGACAACCTCAAATGTAAATGGAAAAAGATTATATCCTACCGGTTTGAGGTGTTCGTCCTGGTTCTGGATCTAGATGATCTAGGGTTTGTTAGAGAAAACCTAATTTTCAAAACTTCAAATATTTCAGATCTGATTGGATATAAATATGTGTCTCCTGAATTCAATCTTAGCAGCATATTCATTTTCCCAAAACTGTGATCAAGATTGCAAAATATCTGATGCCCTAGTTTTCTTCAGTTTCATCTGCAGAATGCCTAATATTGCTTCTATGGTATCTCCAAAATTATTGATCCTCTATGTTTTTAATTTCATACTAAGGTATCCTCACATGTCCTCTTTCCAACACCATAGGTTAGAGTAGAATTGGTTTTACCAATTGGGACTTATGTGTGTTTTCCCAAGGTGACTCATTTCAGGACTCTTCCGAAGAGAGAACTTGTATGGACTGCCACATGTCACTGCTTCATCTTCGGGTCTGAAATATTTACCAAAGAAATTACAGTTTGTTCCCTTTCTGAAACATCCTGACAAATTTCATTTGGATCTTCATAGCCCCAGCTATAGCAATTTTCCCTAGGTCGCCTATTTAAGGATGAATCCTGAGAGAGGCTAGAACCCTAACTTGGAGGAATCATATCTCCTATAATATAGAGAATATGAGGCCAAAAATTTTACACAGTGTACATAAAGAATTTATCTTCATCCTTTGAAATTTTTGGCTCTTGATCCTTCACCAATATTCAAATATAGAAAATATACCAAAACTACTAGTTTTAGTATTTTAGGGTTTTCAAGCATGAAACCCTAATCTTCAATAGTTGTAGTTGTAGCACTGTTTCGGATTTACAATGACTTCTTTCAGGGTGGATCTGATACCACATTAATTTTTTAATGTTTATATCATATCTTAAAACATTTAGCATCATAACAGCATAACCATAAGATAAAATATTACTGAAAGATAGACAAGCACAACCATACAGAAAGAACACAAATATTTATCCTGGGAAAACCCTAAAGGGAAAAACCCAGCAAAAGCTTCCTCAATATAGATGCCTCAAAAAGGTAAAAGATAAAACCCAAAAGACTGATCCTCCTTCTTCTCCATCCACAACTATCTCTCTCTCTCTCTCTCTCACTCACTCATGCGCTACACAAGTGAGTGTGAGTGTGTTCCAAATGAGGAGTGCCTCATTTCTATTTATATTCTTTCGTTCACTTAATAATTAATTCACTTATGTAGGCTCGAGTAATCCTAATTTAATCGTATAGGCTTGAGTAACCACAACTGGGGTACTAATGACCCGACTTACAATGGAGAGGACTTCCTCATGAGTCTTATTAGTTATCCCAATTAGAAAAATCGAGGTATAAATAAATACAAGTGATTCTCCCAGTATGAACATCGAGGACCATAAAAAATACATATAGAATATTCTTCAAAGTTACAATATTTCAACATATGGTGGACTTGAGTTGGGTTTCCTGGAAATGGCTGCAGAGATTCATGCTTGTTAATTTATGCACTCCCTCTTTGATAAAATATATTGTACCCATGAGCTCATGCATATTCCTGTTGGTGTCATTGATTATAGACTTGTGACATCCCATCTGGTTGGCCATATACTTCACATCTATTGCTACTACCATGTTTTCTTTAACTCCTATGCTCAGAAGATCATATATCCAACACATATGGTGTTTGACATCTTGCAAGGTGGACTGGATATCGTTAAGTATAACATTCCTTCCATTGTTTTCCATAGAGTTCTAAGAGATGAAAGAGTCCGATAGGGTTGCATAAGTGAGCATAATCGATGAAGGGTCGAGTAGACCGCTACCTATTTCTTCGCCATGAAAGAGACCTGTGAATGAAATATGTAGCTGCATATCTTTTGTAGAAATTGAGAGTCCGGGAAACCCACAAATATACTCTTCAAATTATCTATGTGTGAATGAATGCAGATGGAGCATATTCATCCCACAACCCTCTTACATTTCACGTGCAAATGATCATTTTAGCAGGATGAATATAATATAACATGTCTTAGCATTTAAACCAATCACATGGGTTCTTAAGACATATGTATGAGGTGGAGGAAGAATTTCCATAAAAGTCTTGAAAGGTAGTCGAAAAAGTGAAGGATGAGAGAGCCAAACAACCCCCCTCCCCCCCTCATGCAAATTCTTAGGGCACTAAGGAACGTGTTTGAAATTTTGTTATAACCTTTGATTGTTACTATGCCCATTTCATTCCTTACTCCTTGGTTAGTGAATTTATCCACTACGATGTTATGTCCTCTGAGAGTATGGAAGTAGGAAACTTGGAGATTTGTGGATAGGAGATGAATATGATCATGAATTCATCTAAATTTGGCTGCGCTAGGGTTGTAGATGGTTCCCATTTTCTGAATAACTTGCTTCAAATCTCCAAAAAATATGAGATTTGAGATATTATTTTTCCTTTTCAGCTCCAACCCAAGGAGAGTCACACCCATTCCACTTCCTTGTTGGTTCTATGTCTTATTCCCTAGTGTAAGACGTGACTGAGTTTCCTTCGGGATTGAAGATAATACCACCTGCACCTACCTCCCCAGGGTTTCCTTTCAAGGCGCCATCAAAGAATAGTGTAAAACCTTTTTGCTTCATTCTCCATTGGAGGAAATCTTCATTACTTTTTCTGATATCCCAAGGATGAAGATCAAGGTAGAATTTTCTTTGAGGAGAGCTCTCATTCAGAATACCACGAGACCAGTTCATTTCCTTGGGGCTGAGATCCTCTAAGAAAGGAAAAGAAACATGTTTGGAGGCCAAATTTTAATGAATAATATTAAGGTATTTGATGGAAGCACATAGGGGGTCAACCTTCTTATCATAAAAAATAAGCCTATTTCTGGAAAGCCAAATTTTCCAGCATATATTTTTTGGAACTGTATTCCAGATTCTAAGGAGAGTCCTTTTCTTCCCTAGCTTACCTAGATATAAGATCTTCCATTTTATGGTCAAATATAAAATGTAATCAGAGAGGGAGAAATTCCTTCCAATGGTACCTAGAGTATGAATCCATACTTGAGCAGAGAAAGGACACTTGAGAAAAATATGATAAATAGATTCTTCCTTATATAGATAGAGCGAACATTTGGAAGGACCTTGCAACCCTCTTTTTCTTAAATTGTCACCAGTCAAGAGATTATTTTTAACCATGAGCCAAAAGAATATATTAACTTTGGGGATGAATATAGAATTCCATACCTTTGTCCATAACCATTTCTAGATCCAGTCACCATTTCTCTTCAAGTTATTGTACCTTTCTTTGATTGTGTAAAAACTCTATTGTCCCAAACCTCTGGAATCACGGGTTTTGGAGCTAGAGGGAGAAATGTCATGGAGATAGGAAGAGAAGACAGAATAATATTTTTGTAAATGAGGGGGAGGTTGTAAATCTTTCCAAATGACCCAATATCCATTATTATTCCATTTTGTGATATATTTTAACTTGATTAGATTGAGATCTTGCATCTAGCTTCATAGATTGGTTAAATTTATGCTAGAGGCCAATGGAGGGTGTCCCAAAATAGTGTCTTACCAGATATCTATTTTTCGAACATTCCCTGGAACCCAATAAATATTGTATTTAATTAGGCCAAGATATTTTTTGCAGAGATTCCAAATGGGGGTACATTTACCTACCCAAGGGGAATCTAGGCATTTGGATCTTGGTTTCTTGAAGTATTTTTTCCTTATAACCTCTTTCCACCATCCCTTTCCACCAGATATTAGCCTCCAAACCAATTTTGAGCCCAAATCCTTTTTCATTAAACTGAGGTCCCTAATTCACAGTCCTCCATTGTATATGTCTTCCACGACAGTGTCCTAGTTAACCAGATTAAAAAAATTTCCTTGAGTCTTCCCTCCTTGCCATAGAAATTTCCTGATCTCAATGCTTAAGCTGTTGAGGATGGATCTTGGTGCAAGGAAGATTGTGCAAGTGAAAATAGGATAAGAAGACAAAATGGATTTAATGAGGACAAGCTTACCAGTTAAATTGAGCCATATTGATCCCCAAGCATGAATTTTGTTTTTCAGTTCCTGTATTATGGAACTCCAAGACATGGAGTTGCAATTGTTCTTAGTAATGGGAATTCCTAGATAGACAAAGGAGATCTAATGAAGACTGACCTTAATTCCTAGGATGCAGGCAATTTCCCTTAGGGTATGAGGGTTGTTGTTCCAACCATTAAGCCAAGACTTGGAGGGGCTTATTCGACTTCCAGAGACTTTGAGAAATATATCTAACGATAGTTTTATCCTTATAGCTATCTGAGTCGATGCACTTCCCATAAGGATGGTATCATTAGCAAATTGAGCATGATTGATGGGTTGGAATCCTCTGACAAAAGAGATGTCGAGGATATTTCCTTCACTTTTTAATCTATTGAGTCTTCTGCCAAGAGAATATGCCACTAAGATGAAGAGGAAAGGGGACATTGGACATCCTTGACGAATTCCTCTTTGATCTTGAAAAAAGGTGGTTGGATGACTGATGATGAGAGGAGCTATCCAGGGAATGCTTATGCAGGATTTGATCCATCTTATGAAATTGGGAGGGAAACCATATATTTCCATTACTTGAAAGAAAAAAACATGCCTTATTTTGTCGAAAGTGTTGGTTAGATCTAATTTAATTTCCATACCAACTTCTTGGTGTTTTTGACTTGAGTGAATGGATTCTTGCACCATAAGGATATTGTCGTAAATGTTCCTTCAAGCCATAAATCCTCCTTGATTTTATGATATGAGATGTAGAATTCCCTTTTTTATTCTGTTGGAAATGATTTTGGAGAGGATTTTGTAGGAATAACTACAGAGAAATATTGGTCTATACCATTTGATAGAAGTTGGATTATTTTCTTTAGGAATTAGATTTAGGAAAGTGGAATTTGTAGCGCCTCCTATATTGTCCTTGGATTCATCCCAAATCAACATTATTAAAAGGTATTTTTTGATGATATGCCAATAGCTTCAATAGAAGGTAATAGGGAACCCATCAGGCCCAAGGGCTTTGTATATATTCATGGAACAGACTGCAGAACGGACCTCGGTAAAGGATACAAGTTGAACGATGGCATGAAGATCATTCCTTAATACTTTAGGTATGTATTCACTAAGGACAACCATTTCCTCCTAAGTGACTTCCTCCTCATTTGTATAAAGGTCTTCAAAATGAACCTTTATCTCCCTTTTGAGTTCCTGAGGCTTTGTTAAATTTTCCCTATTTTCTTTTGTTGTTTCCTTTATTGTATTTTTCTTATTCTACTCTTTGAATTGATAGTGGAAGAATTTTTTGTTCTGATCACCCCCTTTTAGCCAAAGGCATCTGGATGCTATGCACAAATCCTCCTCTCTCCTTCTTTGAATAGCTTGTATTTTCCTATCCACCTCTTTTTCTTTCAATGACAATTATTTGGTTATTTCAACCTGCGCCATTTCTTTGTGGATATCTTCAAGGATTTTAACTAATGCAACTTTTTCTTTTCCAGGATTGAAGTTGCGAATTGCTATCCAATTCTTAAGCCCTCTTTTGACATTCTTTAACTTTTTCTCCCAAATGAAACTTGGGGAACCCTAAATGAAAATATTCTAAGATTGATGGACAATATTAAAGAAGCCTGGATCCGTAATCCAAGTTTGGGAGAACCTAAATGGAAGAGGCCCCAGATTCCCAATTGGTTCTAGAGAAAGGGAAAGAGGCCTGTGATTGGAAGCCACAGAGGCAAGGAGGCATGAAACATGCAAAACAGTTTTATCAAGAAGGGAATAAATTGCCAAGATTCTATCCAATCTGGAAGTGATATGGCCCAGACCAAGAAATTTGTTGCTTCAGGTGTATTTACCTATTTTTGTTTTTGATATAAATAAGTCTCCATACACTCATTAGATCCTCTAATATTTCTCCAAATGGGTCTCTAACTTTAGAGCCTCTATGTTTTCCTCTAGAGAAATAGTAGCATTAAAATCCACATCTATAATGAAACAAAGTTGCATCTTACCATGTATTTGTTGTTCCAGTTGAGTCCAAAATTAAACTTAATACCCATGATTTGTAGGCCCACACACATTTACAATCCATTGAGTCTCCTACATTTCAAGGCACTCTAGCTCAATGAACATCCAATGACATTTTTCTACTGCCAAAATGAACTTGTAGAAGTTGGAGTCCCACCAAGTTAGTATTCCTTCTAAATATCCTTGTGCATTTACTTCTTTACCTTCTCTTGTCTTCCATATTTTATTCATTTCTGACAAACATTATTCTTCATGCATTTTTGTCTCCTGGATTGCAAGGATGGTAATGGTTTTAAAGTATTTTATTCTTTTTATTGCTTCAATCTTTTGATTTCCTCCCAGACCTTTGCAATTCCAAGAGACAAGTTTCATTATTTCTTGGTGGCTTGTGGTACTGCTCTATCCTTTTTCCCATCCACTCGATCTCTGGTTTATTTTTCCATTAAGAAATTATTGACCATGTGATCTAAACTGGATTTCTTCCCTTCTTCTTTTTCTATGGCCACTTCTATTTCCTTATGGAATTTGTTGGGATTCCTGCCTTTTTTATTAAAGGTTATATTTCTTCTTCTTTTCTCTCTGAAGTGTCTTCCATATGTCCCTTGTATCTATATCTTGTAACTGAACCCCATAATTATGTGAATATTTCAGCCTCACTTCGGTGTATGCTTGCTTTGAAATAATGGGTTCGTAGCTCGTTTCTTGCCCTATTTTTATTAATACTAGTTCGTCCTCTGTAATTTTCTTATGATTTCCTTCCTTCTCCATCATAATGATATTGGGTTGTTCGTTCTCTTTTGTAGAGAGGACTTGGAATCTATTCTCTATAACTTTCTCTTTTGTTGGGTTATTCACCTAACTAGCATTTTCCTTATTCCCCTTTTTTCTACCGACTTTGTTCCATTCTTCTCTTTCAGCTTCTTCATCTTCTTGCTAGACTTTCTTTTGGAAACATTTTGCAAAATGTTTGTATTCATGACATACCTTATACTTGAAGGGTATATGTTCGTATTCCATTGTTTGAAGGTGATTCCAACCTTCCACATAGAGATTTATTGCTTCTGGAAGGCCTTTATCCAAATCTACTTCAACACAAATCCGTGTGCAGGAAAACATGGGAGGCTTGGGCTCAGACTTGTCGATGTATTTCCTTAATGAGTTCCATATAGCTTTTAGGTATTCATCATTCCAATAGTGGAGCGGAAGGTGGGACAATTTGACCATACTAGAACTAATGAGGGGATATATTTTTCTAGGTCAAAAGATAAATCCCATTTGTTGAGGTAAAGCTATTAAAACAATGAAGCTTTAAAAAAAATTATTCAACTTATACAAACTTAAACTTAATTTATATTTGTGTTATGATTTCAATATTTAATTTATATTTGTGTTATGATTTCAATATTTTATTTTGTTGGCTTACTAAAATATAGATTGAAAATTAAAATATAAGAACATCATTAACAATATAGTTAAAATTGATTTAACAAAATGAATTTTAAGTGAAATTAAAAAGAAATATTGATAAAATTTTATCAATCTTTATAAATTTATAAATAGTTAAAATAAGAATAATATTTTATTAATTTAAAAATAGAAGCCTTAAATAATAAAACAAAAAATTGAAAACTAAGGTTATATTTTGATTTAAAAAGTTTATCCCACTAGATTTTACAAATTTATGAAAAAAATATTTGTTATGTAGTCTTTTATTTAAGTTTTAATATTATTGGCTTAGAATATAAAACATTGAAATACAAAGAAGTAAAAGAAAAAATGTCACACCATCCCTAAAATCACCACCTAAAAACAAGTTAAAGAAAAAATGGTCTTCACATAGATTGCACAAGAGAAATAAGAGAAGAATAATTGAAGAACAATATGAGAAATCTTCCATTAATTTAGTGTTCACATTATGGGTGAATATATAACACAAAATCAATGAATAATTCGAATAAATACTTGGGTAGTTGAATCTACCAACCTAGATTGACTCTAGAGCTAACTAGGAGTGATAAAATAACAATAATAGCTAACTAATGCAACTGGAGATCACAAAATCAATTAATAGCCAGTTGCAATCAGTTACAATTAGTTAATTGAAAGGGGTAGGTGACAAAAGGCGCCCATATTCCCATGCATCATGAAAACTGGCGCTAGAGACAATCGAAGTGATCTAACTGATGGGGATCAAAGTTTAACTAAGGATAATTAATGACCTACTAGGGTGAATTGTTGGGCACTACTGGTGGCACTCCAAGTGGGTTCCTATAAAATAGGGATTGATCCCTGGAGCTCCAAAATGCATGAAAACAAGTGCAGCATGTTGCAGATGTCCACTAGTCATGTCCCCCATGCACTAGTGAAGTGATGAGACCTCCTAAGCTAGGGAAATTAAACAAATATGCTTTATGTGGTAAAAGGAGACAAAGGGAGGATTAATAATAATCCTAACAAGAAAGGACAGGAAAAAGGTACATGGGAAAGGATTGGAGTACGACTTTTAGAAGGACAGTCCTACTAGCCTTATTTAGAGAGTGAAAATTCCAAGAAGTGACACGATTTTCCAATTTGTCTAGAAATATCCTTCCAATAAGAGTGTTTAACAGCTCATCCATTAAAAGGGGCTCCCATGTACTTGGAGGGGAGAGAGGAGACCAAGAACCGAAGAATTATGACAATGTTACATTGGGTAAAAACTCCTATGTTGAAGAAAAAAATTTGTGACTTGTCTAAATTGAGGGAGGTATTGGAGGCTTTGGTGAAGGTTTTGAGGATAGTGTTTATAGCACGAACCTCTTGGACTGAAGGGTGCCTGAAAAGAAGGTTATCATAAAAAAAATTATGGTAGGAAGAAGGGGGACCTTCATGGAGGGAGATTTCATGCAAGGATCTAGAGGAGATTACATCTTGGAGCATACACCCCAGTCCTTCCGCCATGAGGATGAAAAGGAAAGGTGAAAGGGGGTCCCCTTGGCGGTGGCCGCAGGTGGGGGAAAAGGTGGAAGAGGGTGTTCCATTGACCAAGACAGAGAAGAAGGCCAATTATATGAGAGAAATTATCCAATTGAACCAATCCTGATAGAATCCAAAATCAAGGAGCATCTTTTCCATGAAAGTCCAACTCAATTTGTCAAAAGATTTGGAGAGATCTAGTTTCAGAAGCATACCAAGAGTTTTGGTGATTTTAAGGGAGTGTAAAATTTCATGGGCTAGAAAGATTACATATAGATTTTTTATTTCTTCTACATAGCATGACTGTTTAGGGGAGATAAGAAAAGGGATAAGGGGCTTTAGCCGATTAGCAATCACTTTGGAAATGAGCTTGTAAATAACATTACAGAGGGAAATGGGTCGAAACTGACTAGGATGGGTTGTGCCAGTTTCCTTAGGAATGAGAGTGAGATGAGTGGCTTTCATGGCCGAAAAAAAGCATTGTATTTTACGTGATTTCTCCACCAAATCCAAGACCTTTGTTTTAAGGAGACACTAGTAGTGATGAAAGAAGTTGATGGTGAAGTCGTCTGGGCCAGGAGCCTTACCTTTGGTCATTTGGTTGACCTCGTCCTCAACTTCTTGCATGCTAATCGGTTTCATAAGGGAGGCATTATGTTCTTCAGTAACCAAATAAGGAATGCGTTGAGTTACCTTAGTAATAGATGCATGTCGAGAGGGATTATGTTCAGTGAGAAGGTCACTGAAGTACTTGGTTAGCTCTTCTGTCATTTCCTCATGCTCCTCCAAAATATATCCGTCTTTCGAGTGGAGTTTGACTATTCTATTGTTTATCATGTGTCGAATGGTAGAATGATGGAAGAAGGACGTGTTCCGTTCACCCTCCTTTAGCCATCCCACTTGTTGTAATATCACAGATCACATAAGGTTACCAATAATACATACCAAAACATACATACATAACAGAGACAAGAGACAGAACAAGTAGATAGAATAACAGATTATATTAGCATGATAGGGTCCATACAATACAGAGAACTGAACCGAGTTCTCATCTGGCTCAATAGCCTAATATATATGATTTACAAACAGTTACAAAATAACTACCTGTCGGTTCACTCAACTGACACGACCCTAGGTGATCGACCTAATCTCTAATTAGTCGGCTGACTGACTTAGTCGGCTGATCGACTAAGTCGGCTATCGTTCAATTCGACATACCGACTTGCTCCTCCAACATCTCCCCCACAAACAAAACGTTTATTCATCCCAAAGAAACAGGAGGTACCAAAATTTCCTTGTCTGTCTAAGTAGTCTTTATTTTGTACTCTTGATCTTCATGGGCTGTGAAGTCTGATGGTCGGTCTTTTCTGAATGCAAACTTTGACAATTACTGGGGCTATCACTGTGAGGTGATGTTGGAAATCCATCCAACTCTGTAATATTTTCTGTATGTCGATGGTGAGTGTAGTTAGATTTGATAAGATCGACATTTTCTCTAGAATGGAAATTTCAGCTATTCTTTCCATGTCGGGACCCATAAACTGGTCCTTTTCTTCTATTATCTCTATGAATCATTTCATCTATGGGAAGATGATGTCTACTTTTTCCAAGTTGGGAATGGCTTGATACACCCACTGATGTGCTTCCCGCTCAAGCTTCTAGAGTTTAGTTGTCTCAAGCACTATTTGATCCTCAATTATGCTTCTGAGTGCTTTGTCAATGGTTTTCCTCTTCTCAAGCGCTTGGATCTCTTGTTGGGTCTGCCTGGTGCATTGATAGACTTTCCTGTAGTAAGCAGGCTAGTCTCTCAATACTTCTTCGGTGATGACAGACTCCTCCATGTGATCTTGCAACACTTTGTAGGCTTCGGAAAAGGCTGTGTGCTGCTTCATCAGTAGTTGGACAGTTTCTTCTTTCTGCTATTCTTTTGTTTCATGAATTTGTGCTTGGAGCACCGACACTACACTTTCAAAAAGTTGATAAGCTCTTTCTAGCAGTTTGTCGGTGTCAACCTCTACCTGTTCAGGTATCACAGAGTGGATTAGGTCCCTGCACTTGTTAAGGAACTTAACTTGTTCTTTTTCCTTATTGTCTAGTTCGTTATGTCTGTCCTAGTTCCTTGTCTTTGCTTCAACTGCTAGTGCTTCCAGTAGTTGTTCTAGCTCTGGATCTCTCAATTTTCTTACATCGACCACAATGGTTGACCCAACTAGATTGATGTGGATAATTGTTGGTTGTCCATGATGGTCCTTCTTCTTTTTCTTCTTTTTGTGCTTCTCTGCTTCTACTTGTTTCGACACCTATGTACCTGCAAAAGTCGAGTCCAGATTTTCTGTTTGCTATGCAGCAGTAGTTGATGGTATTTCTACTTGGGGTGGTGGGATGACTGATGCCTCTGGCTGTCCAGATGTAGGTGGTATAGAAGTGGATACGGTTGGTGCTAATGGTTGTGGTGGGGTTGGTTCTAGTGTATCTAGTTGGATTAGGGGTTCTGATTCGGGTGGTGGTGGTGGTGGTGGTGGTGATGGGGTTGGTGAATGGTCAGGTGTGATTGGGTTAGCGGAAATGTGGTCAAATGGTGGATTGTCGGTCTGAGGAGGTGAGTCCAAGTCAGAGAAGAGTTGGTAATTGATTTCTTGATTTATGTCCTCGATATTTTCTTCTTCCTATCCTCTGGTCGGTTCAGAGGCTGGTAGGTGGGGTTCAGGTTTAGTCAGAGTGATAGTCATGGTCCAACATGTGACAACTTCATCTTCTTTGTCGATATTTCTCTTGAAGGTCGAAGTCATAGTTGCAAAATTTTTTAGCCCCTGAAGTATTTGTCTAGGTTGCCGGGATCCACCAACTTCAAACAGAGGTGCTTTGGTAGAGAGTTTTTGCACCGATGTGAATATCTCAGGTAGTTTTTCAATGAATTCCTAGAGGTCTCTATCCCAGTTGAACTTCTCCTTCACAGCCTCCGACATAGCATTTTTGCATAGGTCGAGTGGGCTTATTGAGAGTTGTTCTGGTATCAGCTCCTCTGTAATTTTTGTCGGGGATGGAGGTGGAGGCGTAGACACAAGATCTACAATATTTTCAGGCGTCGACGTGTGTGTGATATTTGCCTTCTTTGGCCGACCTTACTATGCCCCTGCCTCGACAAATTTCTGAAATTGGGTCTCAACTGGCACTTTGTTTGCTACGACATCTTCTATTATGTCAAGGGTCGTAGCTACCAGTTCCTTGTCATTGTCTGAGGACTCTAGAATGATAAGCTTGTGCTTACCTTTCCCTAGTGGCTATGTTCTTTTCCTTTTTCTTATAGCTACTATCTCCTTTTACAATTTGGTGATAATCTCTTTGGTGACAACATACTCTGGATTTTCGGTTTATATCTCTTCCCTTGGCTCTTGAGTCGTGATGAGATTTTCTTTAGCTGGTTTGGTTACCTGCTGTTCTACATGTGTTTCTTCCCTCTGTGCCATCGGAGGTTTGATTATAATTTGTAGTCAACCAGTTGTTTCGACCAGTGTCTCCTCTGACACAAAGGTACTGATGTATAGGTTGAGCTCGTAATCCTCCTCCTTCTCTTGGTCTGTCAACGGTTCCTCTATCGAGAAGTCCATTTCCTTTGCTTTTGCTGGAATTGGTATCTTTTCTCCCCCCTGTCAAGATAGTTCCCAAAATATCTATTCGACTGATGGATAATAGTCAAGGGCCTTTGCATTTGGTTTGGCGCCCTGCATGTACCATACCACGGTATGGTCGAGATCTAACTAAATGTGGGACTTTTTGGGTAGACTTCGTCGGATGTTTTGAGGTAGCCTCCATCTGGTCATGTGTACTTTTAGCTACTGGAGCCAATTTTCCAACAGTACTTTTCCATTTGCAAGTTCCTTCATTGTTATTTTCTAGGAGAATGGATTGAATCTCCATTACTATCCATAAGATAAGGGATGGGAACCTGATAATTCCTCCCATCTCTTGGCATTTCTCACAGATGGTTTTAATCATGTCAGCAACATATTCAGCCCATTTGTATATCTTTCCATTAGTCGCAATGGTGTCTACTGCTTCCAACATATCTAGTTTGAGGTCGCTTCCTCGACGTCCCATTGTGAGTGTAATAGCTATGATTTTGGCCACAATCTGTGGCATTGGATGCATTATGCAGTGACCAATCATTAGTCCTTTCAAGTTTTTGCTCGATGCCGACCCTGTTAATTCTTTGACCAGTCCTTCTTTTATACCGACTGGTACTCGGTCTCCTTTGTTTAATAGCCCTGTTAATTGGGAAATGACTTCCCCGAAGATGTCGACCGGTTGGTTGAAGTAAAATAGGCTATTGTGGTACCAGCTTATGACAAATTTGACTACTGTTTCTTTTGTGCCACCGAAGCTGGCCATGAGCGGCGCATTGGCATAATTTACAATGGAACTGTGTTGTATTTTCTCTGCAGCTAGAGTAGGCTTCTTGTCGACGTAATCCCACTCTTTTATCTTGGCCCATAGTTTTTTCCATGAGCCCTCCTGCACCTTAGCAGTCTTGATGTTCTTTAGTCTCCTGACTAATGGTGTTTCTCTAGCCTGTAATTCCTTGGCCTTGGCTGAGGATCTAGTCTATTTTGGTGCCATCTTGTCGGTCTGGGGGTCAGTTTTACTATGATGCTCTTGGTTTTCAGTCGTCTGGTTTCTCTTATGCTCTCTTTGTTTGAATTGTGGTGAATGATCCTTTGGTGGTTCAGTATTTATAGGGAACATGTTGGATGTTCTCGTCAGTAGGTGTATTAATGGTGGATGTGATGTTTTAGCTGGAACACTTGAGTGTGCATTAATGGAAAATTGGTTTCGGCGCTCGAGGTCATGAATGCGTGATGGGACTATCGAGGTCATTAGTATGAAAATGGTAGATGGCGTTATGTCGATGGGCATGATGTCAGCTATCAAAGTGGTGATTTCCTGTCATATTTTTCTGCATACAATGGTACTATTTGTTTTTTTGGATTTTTAGATTTTTATAGCTTTTTTTTAACGGTTATGTTTGTTATATATATATATATATATATATTTAGTTCCTATAGCATTTTAGTCAGGCTCCATTAACGAGTTTCCAAAATACTATGCCTTGTAACGTCCTTAGTCGGACTAATCCATTGGTATGTATCTCTTCGACAACATAGGGTCCCATCCATTTTGTATGTAACTTTTTAGGTTTTCCTTTTACTCGACTATTGTATAGTAAATCAAGGTCTCCTACCGACAATTTTTTTTTCTTGATGTTTCTGTCGTGCCATGTTTTTTGTTGTTGTTTCTGGATTTCTTAATGTTGTATCGCGATTAGTCGGTGTTCTTCAAGTTTACTCAGTTGTAATAGTCGGTCCTTTCTTCCTTGTTCAACATCGACATGTAAAATCTCTGCAATAATATGTGTCTGTTGTCGAAAGTGTAGTGGAACTACTACTTCTTGTCCATAAACTAGTCGAAAGGGGTTTAGGTCGATTGATCGTTTGTATGTTGTTCTATATGCCCATAGTACTGTAGGTATATTCCTATCCCAGTTGTCCTTATCAGCATTACATATTTTTTTAAAATCTTTTGTAAATGTTTTGTTAAATGCTTCAATTGCTCCATTCGACTGAGGATGGTATGCTGTACTCTGACGATGGTCGATTTGGAACTGGTCGGTTAGGGTTTTGATATTCCTATTAATAAAGTACGTTCCCTGGTCACTGATTAGGGTTAGTGGACATCTGAATCGAGTAATGACATTTTCATATATAAATTTTGTAGCTACCTCACTAGAACATGTGTCAACTGGTTCTGCCTCTGCCCATTTGGTCACATATTCGATTGCAGTTATTTTGTACCTTGCACCTGTTCTTTTTGCTGGTATAGGAAATGGTCCTATGAAGTCTATGGTCCAAATTTCAAATGTCAAACTTGGGCTTTCTAATATCAAAGGAATCTATGTGCTAGGCAGGGGTCGACCTAGTCGTTGACATCTGTCACATTTGCTCACAAAATTTTTGCAATCTTTGTGAAGTGTCAACCACCATAACCCTGATTGTTGGATTTTCTTTGTAGTTGTGTCTGCTTGGAAATGTCCTCCTGCAAGTCCGTAATGTGCTTCATGCATAATGTTTTCTCTTTCATGTTCTATTACACACCTTCTAAGGATGTTGTCTAAACCCATTTTATACAGGAATCCATTTATGAGTCTATAAGGTGCAGCTTTCATGGCTAAGATCTGTTTCATTTTGGTACTCATGCCTTCTTGTGCTTGTCCATCTTCTAAAAACTGGGCTGTTTCCTCTAACTCTGTCGAGACTGCTTCTATTCAAAATAGATTTGCATCTAGTAAGTCATCTTCGACTCCTGTCGGTTCCTCTCCAGTGTCGATTCGAGATAAATGGTCGAGACCGACATTTAACTTACCTGGCCTAACAACAAATTCAAATTTGAATTCTTGGAATAGAAGTAGCCATCGGCAAATTCTTCCATGGTGTAGTGGTTTATTGATGAGGTACTTAAGTGCCTAATGGTCAGTGTAGAATATAAATGGGTTAGCTAGGAGATAATGTCGATATTTTTGTAGTGCGAAGACCATTCCTAATGCTTCTCTTTCTATTGTCAAATAGTTTCTCTCATCTTTGTTTAATTTTTTGCTACTGTAAACTATAGGATAATCCATTCCATCATTTCCAGGTTGAGTTAGTATTGCTCCTATTTCTAGGCCTAATGCGTCGATGTGGACATGGAATTTAGTCGACCAATTTGGAAACCTTAGGATTGGTGCTTCGACCAGTTTTCTTTTTAGTTTTTCAAATGATATATGGCACTCTTCTATCCAGTCGAACTCCTTATCTTCCCTTAATAGTTATTCTAGTGCATAGGTCATATCTGAGTAGTATCTTATGAATTTTCTATAATAGCCTGTATGACCTAGGAACACTCTGACTTGTTTTGAGTTCACTGGTGGTTTTAGGTCGAGGATAATTTTTATTTTTGTAAAATATACCTTAATACCTTCCTTACAGATAATGTGTCCTAACAATATCCCTATGGGGGTCACAAATATGCACTTCCTAATGTTTAAAGCTAACTGGATTTACCGACATCTTTCCAACATTAGCCTTAGCCACTTGCAATGATCTTTTAACATGGAGTATATTGTCCAATCATCAAAGTATACTGCCATGATTTTGTAAATATATTCTTGGAATGTTTTGACCACAATTCTAGAGAATACTATAGGTGCATTCTTTAATCCAAAAGGCATAACCTTGTAAGCAAATGAGCCAAATTCACATACAAATGTTGTCTTTTTCTGATCTTCTTTATCTATTGGCACTTGGTTATATCCTGAGAAGCCATTTGTAAATGAGTAGCATTCATGTCCTGCAACTTCATTTAAGATTTCATATGCATAAGGAGTTGGAAATGGGTCTGTTAGTGTCACTTTATTTAGCTCCCTGAAGTCAACACAAATTCTTAATTTGGTCAGATCATGTTTCTTAAGTTGAACAACCATTGGAATTTCCCATTCTAATTGGTTAATAGGGTAGATGATGCTTGCTGCAAGCATGTTATCAATCTCCTTTTTTACTATCCCTTAGTATTTATGAGCTAGCTTATATGGCCTTTTCTTCACAGGTCGAACATCAGGTTTAGTGTCAATTTTCATTTCACCCATTTCGTGGACTAAACCTTTTAGATTTGTATAATCTTAGGAAAATACATCTTGGAAGTCTTTTAAGAGGTTCACTATTTTTGGGGTCTACTCTTCACTCAAGTAGTATCCAATCTTTGCCATTTTTGGTCGGTCATCATTTGAGATGTTGAATTCTCTAGTTTTGACCTTAGCATCTAGCCATTCTAGCGCTTTGGCTTCATTGATTGGTTGAATTCCTTCTTTAAACTGTGAGAATAGGTTTGGTCGTTTTGACATGGTTTGATTTCCACCTAAAAATTTTCCCTTTTGTATTTTCATTTTCTAACTATAGTCTTGTCGACTGTGGTATTGTCCTAGTTTGTATATTGTTACAGTTCATTGTCTGTCGGTTGTCTTTTAAGGGTTTGTTTTTCATCGGCCGTATAAATTCTTTAATTTGTTTTGTTGTTTCGACCAAATTCTTATTTTGTGGTATAAAGTTGAAATCTTTGATAAAATTTTCTCTGAGTTCAGGCCATAGGAATGTTTCACCTTAGGCTTCCTCCATCTTATACCATTTGTTTGGTAAGTCGGCAAGGGTTGATAGAAACATATGTGGCCATGTGCATTCATATTTGTACCCAAGTCTTCTCCATTCTTTTTCACATGTCTTTATATGGTCTTCTGGATTATGTCCTTGAATGAAAATAGGTATCTAAGGTTGGTTGGTTAACTTATTTCCTCCAAACCTTTCTACAAAGTAAGTCGAAGCTGTTGTCCAGGTCTGTAGTCTTGTCTGATGGGTATCCCACCATCTAGCAGCTTGTCCTATAAAATTTTCTACTAAACTTTGTAGTCAACCATGTTCACCAATATTTTTGGACACTTGTTCTATGTGCATGACTGGTGATTCTCTTTTCTTATATCTTGGTTTTTTTGTATTATTTATATTTGTAGGTTGTAAAGTAGGGTATTCCCTAATTTTTTTCTCAAATATTTTTGGTACAATGGATTTTTCTCAAATATTTTTGGTACAATGTATTTTTCTGTACTTTTTGGACAAGCCAGCACCCTCTTGCTTGTGTTTCATACTTCTCGACTTCCCAAACATATAATTCTGCATCTAAATTATATCCTACTGAGTCTTGGTTTCCCAAATGAAGTTCTCCATAAATATTAGGTTCTGTATAATCTGCATTATTTTGTATCTGATAAAGTTCTCAAATATCAACTTCTTAATCGATAGGTTCTGTCCAAGGTTCTCCTTGGGATGGATGAATAGGTACAATGACCTTTTGTCTGTTTCCTTTTAATTTTATTCTCTCTTTATCTAGGGATATCGACGCTTTCATATTTCTTCCCCAAGGTCGACCTACTAACGCTGGGAAGGAGTTGGATCCTTCCTTAGGGTCAATCATTTCAAAGTTGAATTTGGTTGATATTCCCTTAATTGTGGTGTCCAAATTTTTCCAGACCCCAATAGGTTCAATTATGCCTTGGTCAGCTAGTTTCAGTTATATACCTGACTCATATAGTCGAGGTATACCTAACTGTTCCCATGTGTGTCGAGTCATAATATTTACCTGTGATTCAAAATTGAGTACAACTTGTCGGACATGGTATCCTTCAATTTCCAAGTCGACAAGTAGGTCGGCATAACTTTTATCTTTTTGATTTAGACTGCAGATATTCTTTATTTGTTTTTTGGTGTTGTTGTGTTTTATTTCATATAATCAGTTGATGAATTGAGATATTGAGTTATCTATCTGTACTAGCTATATTAATTCTTTTATTGTGTTATGTCGATTGTCATTTGCTTCTTCTTGTCATGCAAATTCTCTAAATATATTTGTTTTTCTTTAACTGGGTCAGGATAAACATTTTTTATCTTTTATCTTGCTTATTTGGGGGTTATCACTCCCATTTTTCGTCCCTTGTCAGGTTACGATATGTAAATTCTTTGAATTGATAATATCATGTTTTTGCACACATGACAAGACATTAACATTCTTATTTTCATTTATCTTTTCAAACATAATAGGGAAATCCTCTAATGAGTGATCCCCTATGCCACAATTAGTACAGAATTTGAGGTCAGTCCTGTCCTTGTATGGACAGTCTGCATGTCAGTGTCCCTCCTTATAACATGTGAAACATTGGATGGGTCGATGTGGTTGGTTGTCTTGATTCCCAGAGAATCGACCTCGACCTCCATAGCCTCCATGTCAGTTTTCATACCGACATTTGTATCTTCAACCTTTGTATCTTTGATTGTTCTGATAGTTTGGCATGTGGTTTTGCTCATTACTTTGTGCAACTGCATTGGTCTGATAGACTGCATGATAATCTTGTCGGTTCTTGAGGTTCAGATGGCAGTCGGTTGTGTTATGATTTTTGGTTTCGCAGATTGCACACCAAGATGCCTTATCATTCTTCATGATGAATGGGAAATATTTTGTCGAGTGGTCTCCATGCTCTTGGAAAATGTCGTAAAAACATTTAGTCTGCACGAATCGAACGTCCTGTCGGCTAATGTCCTATCGACAGTTGTCTTTTAAATGTCCAGTCGTCGAGCACTTCATGCACCAGATATCCTGACTTTTGAGGTTTAATTATTTTAATGACTTTTGTACGCTCTCGAGCTATTCTTCTAATCTGTGATTGGTGGAGTATGCTGGTATGTCCTCATCCATTTCTAATTGGAGAGATTTTGTAAGCACATCTTCGTAAGTCTTGAATGTCTCGAGACTTATGTGTCAGTGAATTTTCTGTGATAAACCTTCAAGAAACCACTGGATTAATAACTGTTTTTCAATAACATAGTCTAATTGGCTAAGAAGGTCTTTCCATCATTTATCGTAATCACGGACAATTTCTCCTGGATTCTGTGATGTTGTTTTTAGTTTCTTTGCTACCAGATGTTTTGCATCTGGAGTTTTGAAAAATGATAGAAATTTCACTTTGATCTTGTCTTTCGTTGATCAGGGTGTTCTTTCAGAAAAGGTCATGTACCAAGTTAATGCCCTTTTCCTCAAGGCACCAGCAAACTATGCCATCTACCTGTCTTCATCCGTAACTTGGTTAGCCTCCCAATTCGACTCACAAACGAACCAGTGTCATCTGGGGTCCTCATCACCCTTATATAGAGGAATGTGTGCTGACCTGTAACCCATGTCGGAGTCACTGACACTAATTTTAGGAGGTGGCAGTGGTGGAGGTGGTGATGGGGGTAATGGGGTTATTTTCTTATTCCTATCTACAGAACTATCGTCGACAGAACTCTCATTCTCGTTGGTTGTTTTTTTGTCATTTCCTCTTCAACCAACAGTCGGTTGGTGTCAACTTCTTCTGTCAATGTCCAACTGCAATTATCTGTCTGCATTTCTGAATGTTCTGTGTCCTCCAAAGCTGTATTTGGAAGGGGGGGTGCTCCTTCATGTGTCGGTAAAAGTAAGTGGATACTTTGGTTGGAGGGTACCACTTGAAGCGTAACCCAATTTCCTTCTTTTGGTCGACGGATAATGAGATGTCTACCAGTGTATGTCTCGTCATCTAGTTGGCTCCATATACCAAAGTCACCAGCTCCTAGTCTGAGGTCCTCTTCAGCAATAGCTTGTATCTGGGTACGCAGATATGTCGAAGGTTTTACTTCCTGGGGAACTTCTAATTGGAGAGCTTCTCGCTACTCTATCCATAGTTCTTCTTCCATAGGGGACGTCTCTTCTTCCATGCCTTATTCTTGTCGGTCATGACCCGACTCCAGCGGATCTCTTTCCTGTTCAGTCACCCTAGTACTCATTCCTCTCTGTAGCACTAAAGATCTTTCTCTTCTTTCTTCCCTACTTTGTAGCCTCCTCTCCCTCTCTATTTTCTAGAAGTCCATCATACCTTTGTGTGACACTGTCTTCTCAATTTTCTTTTTAGGTTGACTTCTCATTACTGGTGATTGGTATTTCTTTTAGTCGACTAGAATCCACTCCAATTTATTCCAACATATGACTAGATACCCCCCCATATCCTACCTGATGCTTTAGAAAGCCTAGATAGTTCTGTCTACTTGCTTAGGAAGTATTCCCACTCCCTTTCTGCAATGAATTTTTCCCACCTCTTTTTTTTCCTGCCCAATTAGGGTTTAATGGAGGTCCATGAAGTGATAGACGGGGTTCGAAAGTATGACCCACTCTCTTCTCGATTAGGAATTTAAACAGTAAGGTCGGTAAGGAACACAAAAATTGCTCGGTGAGGTCTGTGTAGAATTTATTCTTGATGGTTTCCACCGAAGTTCTTTCTTCTACTGCTTGCTCCTCACAGAATTCGTCAGTGATTTTTTCGAACCATTCTGACAAGTTTGTTCTTCCCCCGTGAATCATTTTTTCTAGTAACTGTTGATCTTTAGTCCCTTCCAGCTTTTTCATCCAGGAGTTGCCTCAGAAGTTGGGGCACTGATTCTACAAACTTCTCATGTGTCTCTGTAAAGAATCTTTCTTTTGCATGTGCAGTCATCAATATGTTTCTTCATGCGTAATTCTACAAATAATTTGCTACTTTACACTCCCACCAGTCCTTAATATCCTATTTTGATATCATCTGCTTGCATACATCTCAGACATGTACTACCGGTAATGGAACCAATGTTGTAATCTCATAGATTACAAAAGGTTACCAATAATACATACTAAAACATACATACATAACATAGACAAGAGACAAGAACAAGTAGATAGAATACCAGATTATATTAGCATGAGAGGGTCCATACAATACAGAGAACTGAATCAAGTTCTCATCTAGCTCAACAGCCCAATATATATGATTTACAAACAGTTACAAAATAAATACCTATTGGTTCACTCAACCGACACGACCTTAGGTGGCTGACCTAATCTCTAATTGGTCGGCTGAACGACTTAGTCGGCTGATCCACTAAGTCGGCTATCGTTCAAGTCGACATACCAACTTGCTCCTCCAACACCACCCTAGACATTTGTCTTCTAGAGATTTCCTCTTGCTCACATCTTTTATTCAATAATTTCAGAAGGTATGTTTCTTTATTTTTGGTGCCTTCTTTGTATTCGTCCTTCATTATATTGAGTTTCATCTTCTCAAGATCTCCGTGAATAACTTTTTTACCTTGGAAGATGTTTCCAAAGGTCATATGATTCCATCAGAGAAGATGGATTCTAAGCTACTTCAGGTTTTTATGCATAATGGCCATTTTTTATTTACCCTCCACATTCATACTAGTCCACCACTTACTTACAGTCTCCAAGAAGGAAGGATGTATGATCCAGAATTTTTTAAATATGAATGGATTATGAATCGGGGTTCCCAGGCTATTCGAGGAGAGGGAGATGGGCCAGTGTTCAGACCCACCAGTGGGTTGAACCGTTGCTTCAATGATCCCTCCTAGGGTAAGGATGTTATCCAAGATGAGGAAGCGTTCATGGAATTTAGCTATTTTGTGGGATCCTCCCCTTCTGTTGTTCCAAGTGCAGAACCCTGAGGAGGTTTGGAGATCCAAAAGGGGATTGTTAGTTATGGTTGTTTTGAAGGCCTAATACTCATTAGAGAGAGATTTAAGACCCCCATTTTTTTCTTCAAGAGTGGTTATCATGTTGAAATCACCTCCAATAAGGATAAGGGGGTTGGGATGTTGGAGCATGAACCAGTCAATGTAGTTAATAAGTTTCAACTTAAAGCATGTGCATTGAGGCCCATAAACATTCAAAAGGTGGCCCTTGATATTGGACCCTACTAGATGAAAGAAGGAAGAAATAGAGTGATGTGAAGTAGCTAGGTTATTGGGAGAAAAAAGGAAGGGATTCTAGTAGATAGAAATACCTCCAGAGGCTCCTTTGGCATCTATAGTGGCAGAAATACTCCCCTTCCAGATCTTAGGAATTATCTTGGTGAATGATTCAAAGGAGCACTTCATTTCTTTGATGAAAACCACTACAGGATTGTCTTTTTGAATCTTCATCTTCAACATTATTTGCTTCAAGGTATTGTTGAGACCGCGAAAATTCCAGGATATGATATTCATTGGGTAACCGAGGTATAGGAGGAGAAGAAATCGGTGAGCTTGGCATATTTCTCTGATTCAACCAGTATGGTCCCCAATTGATTTAACTGATACAGATATGTTTTGTGCCCATGCTTCTTGTTGTCCCTTTGAGTTTTATGTTTGTCTTTCTGTGGAGGGTTGTGAACTCCCAGTGTGTTATGAGATTTGGCTTTAGCAAGAGCCTCTTCCAGTAGTTTGATTTGTCTTGCTGGGATGGAGTCATAAGCTTTTCTGTTGCATGCACCATCCATTCCAAGGAGATCCAATTCTCCTAGGTCTATTTCTTTCATCTCTTTATCCACAAGAGAATATGTTCCTAAGTGGTTCATATAAATTTGGAGATTTATGGCATTGGAGTCTACCATTTGCTGCATACCTGGTTCTCCTCCCAGGTTATTAGGCTTATGCCGAGATCTTCTAGAGTTGTCATCATCTTGTTTTTCATCTTGATCCTTATTTTTTTGATGATTCTCATGGTTAGGATTTACACTGATGTCCTTTGGCTCTGGGTCTTGAATAGGGTTTTTCAGCTTCCCCTCCAAGACAAAAAATTTGTTGCTAGTAGTTGTCCTTTCTTATTTTATTTTTTTTGGAGCAGGTTTTCAGTGATTTCTTCTCTTTTTCTCCATCTTCTAGAAGCCCTCAGCATTGGTGATTTCCTCCTTACATTTTTCCTCAATGTTTTTTTTAGGGGACAACCCTTAAGCATATAGCCATGTTCATGTCATTTTCAACATCTAAAGGGGACATGCTCATAGTCAAGGGGATGAATCCAGTCAAAGTCTTCATGGGTCAGGCATATAACATATCGGAGAGATTAGGTAATGTGCATATAAACACATATGTTGGCATATGAAGTGTATTTGTACATTCTGGTTTGGTCATTTGTTCTAACATAACTCCCTAGAGTGTTACCAATTTCCTTAAGGGTATCCTCATCCTATTATTCTTGCGGGAGTGAGTACATCCTTATCTAGACGGAGGCCTAGGAGGACTCCTCTCTCTCTGGAATGAATCTTTCGAAACAGTTTATCAAGTATAGGTCGGCTACGTTGAAGAAGTAGGGTGCTCCGTCTTCAACCCTGGATTTGTCCTCTAGATGATGGAAGATTATGGTGAAAAATCCATTTGAACCAAGTTGTAAGTTATAGTGAAATTTGGGCTTCCATTTTTCCATGATCCAGCCTCTTAGAGCTTCTTCACTGTGTTAGAATCCCATGAAATTTCCTATAAGGGAATGATCCTTCATCCATTGAACCTTAGCATTGATTCTCTCTGCAAAGAGATTGAGTCAAGGTCGATTCTCGGTATGGGCTATGCATTTGTTCTTCCAAAAAGGTTCACTATCTGTCTGAGCGGGTTTGGGTGTGTTGTTCTCATTTGTCACAAAATTTTCCATGGGGATAGGAATTTCCTCCATTCATATTTTCAGAGATACCATAGAGTCTAAGCCTGGGGATCTATTGCAAGAGGGTACAAGATGATTTCACTGGGAGGGGCTTGCTGCCCCTCCCTATGTTGCCATAAATTTGGTCCAGGTTCATCAGTTTCTCAGTGAAACTTCAGGGACTTTAACATTGTTGATTGAGGTCTTCAAAAACACCAGGGAAAACCCTAGCTCATTGCACTCTAGGTTTCTGGAAAAAAAATATTACAATATACAGACCTAACTAATACACCTTCATTATTTTTATATATACCCTTGTCAAAGACATAATGATGTAAATTCATATTATATTGATTCGCTTATAAAATTTAATTAACATTTGTAATACATAATAATAATAATTGAAATATGTAACGGGAATGCATATGATGAAACTAACCTAAATTCATCCAAACATTAGTTCTATAATGTGGAAAAAATTAATTTTTCTATTAAACTTAAATTTCGCACTTCCTTATCAAATTTAAAAAACATTTTTTTAATCAAAATTTATGCCATTTTGTTTGGTTATCTTTCTCCATGAGGGAAGAGTTCCTTGTCCCTTTTGCGAAGATGCGTACCTTTAATTTTTCATGATACATGAAATTTGGACCAAAACATCTTGTCGTTTCAATAGTTGGACCACAACATCTTGTCTTGTCCATAGATGGATACTTGCCAAGTTGCACTTCATCAAGGAAAAATGTGCACCCCATGGTTCATGCCTGACCTTTTACCCTTGTGGAATTACTGTAAAAATATTTTATATGAATCCTGTTGTCTGTGGTGCTGCAACCATACCTGAGAAAGAAGGTTACAATCCTTCCTACAATTTCTCATAAACTCGTGAGCTCATCTCCTCCCTCACTATTTGAAGCAGATGCATCGAATGTTCAGAACTTCACCATTTTCTTTTTCTATTTCTGTTTTTGTATGGCAGTTTCCATTTCCACATCCTCGATCCCCAAACCCAACGCCTCTAGTTTCCTGCAACTACAATGGACCCTTTCCCCTCCTCCTCCTCCTCCTCCTCTACTTCTCATTCCATTAATTCGGGTTACAATGTTTTTATTAACCATCGTGTCCCATACACCAAGAATACCCTCCCTAGCCATCTTTACCGTCATCTTTTTTTAGATGGATTGAGACCCTTTTTGGATAGGGATGAATTGGAAGAGGGACTCCAGTTTTCTTCTCAAATGATCAACATTATTCAAAATGCGTCAGTCCATGTGGCCATCTTTTCTCCAGCTTATGCGGATTCCCCATGGTGTTTACATGATCTTATTCTCGTGTAGGAGACGATGACTACCATTATTCTAGTATTTTACGACCATCCTTATTTCGATTACTAATTCTACCCATCCAAAGGGAAAGGAGAAGAGTCAACAATTGACTCTACTACTTGCCTGTTGGATAGAGAGAATTAGAAATCAAGATAAACTCAAAATCAACAGGAGTTTTTAGGCAACGAACTGCGAGCAAATGGAGACGAAAATTAAAATTCTGAGACATGGTTTTTTTTGCAAAAGAGACCCATTTAGTAGACAGTGAGGAATTTCCTAAAAAAAATGAACCGTTGGGGAGATTTGTTGGGTTCTCTTGACATGTTTTCTCCAGTTGCGGCCAGCTAGGAGAGCCAGTTCGATTTCTGTTTGTTCCGCGGTCTATCTAAATGACAACAGCATCCTACAACAAAACGGGGGGAAGGAGTCTCGACAAAATAATAGAAATATTGTTTTCATTTTCTATTTTCTATTTGTTAAAATTTCTATTTGCAGAGTGGAGGATACACTACCAGGGGGGTCACTGTAGAATAGAGAGACTGTCTTTCTTTGTTCTATTTCCTATTTGTAGTTTTTATATTTGCAAAAGGAATAGGAGCCTTAATTCTGTTGTTTCTTTGTGATGGAGTATTATTGATAAAATGATATATTGGAGTTAAAACATCTTATTTGCAGCCACATTCTGTTTCTGGATATTGTCGAAGAAAGTGTTACAAGAGTGGTATCGTTTCATGTTTCAGCTTTGATACATATATATATACTTTGATATTAGACTTTCTCAAATCTATTTGCATACAGTTACACTGTGTTGTAGTTGTATGAATGCTAGCTTGACTATTCTAATCACTTAATGTTTCTATATTTGATACAAATATTGTGTATGTTAATTCGTTTAACTTTCATTAATGAGATTGATTATGCGATATTATTTCAATTAATATGTTAATTGATTATGCATATATTTTTATAAACCTTTTAATTAATAGATTGATCAGGTTTTATAATCAGATATTGAAATGTTAAAACATTAATTATCTATTGGCTTTCATGTTAACATAATCATAAAATAATTTCTTATTTTATGTTTATGTTATTGTAAACTCTTATTGAGTAGAGAGATTATTTTTAATATTAACATAAATAGTTTTCTATCTATGCTTATATTATTCAATTTTTTTTGTTATTCATAAATTCCAATAGATAGTTAATATAGTTTAAAAGATTTGCTCTAAGTTCAGATAGGAAAATAGATTAGTTTTAATTCAAGTTTTAGTTAAGATTTTCTGGTTTAATTTAAGATGTTAGATGATGTTATTCTAGTTAGTTGTTTATAATCTTGAAACAATTTCTTTGTCATAAAACAAAACTAAACAGATACTCTCTTAAAGAGAAGAACTAGATGTACATTTAACTTTTAATTCGAAACTCTTAGGAAACTTCATAATAAATAGATAGATTAATTTTAGACTAACATTTAATTAGGATTTACTTTTCTTAAATTTAAGTGATTGTATTCTTCTTAGGAAGGGTAAAAACTCAGGTGGTAGTAGGACCATAACCTGCGAGTTTGAGCTAAGTTAAACATATCGAGAGCTGTATTAAGCAACATGTGTGGGCTTGAACTCCTTAGTTGGCCTATAGTCAGAAAATCAGGCCAACAAATGGTGCTATAAGGAGGGCCGATCGACAAGTAATCCCTTTTGAGGTATTTATTTTTGAATTTTGATCTATTTTAAAATGGCTCCTATTATTGTTTTAGAACATGCTTTTAGCATGCTTGGTCCTACTGGAGGTCTTTCTGAAAATGCAGTGAATCTCTTGCAAATAGTAAATTTCGATGGAGAAGGTAAAATGAATGCTTGTATACATCTCACTGAATTTATATTTATTTGTAACCATTATGGTATAGTTTGTGAGAGCAAGACTTGCAGGATTTTTACTTTCACTTTCAAAAGGAGAATCCAAGGCTGGTTTGAAATGTTGCCAACTAAATCCATTCATTCATGGAAACATTTCATGGAGTTGTTTATTGATGTGCATGAAGATTACAATTATCAAGAGTTGAGGTATGAGATTGAAAATATTCGCAGACAAGAACGTGAATCTACTAGTCCTTTCCTTTCAATATTTATGTCAATTCATTTTAGACTCCATGAGAAAGATCAACTTTCTGTAGAAGAAATAACAGATTTATTTTTATATCTTGATTCTTATTCAAATGTACATGATCAAGTAAATAATGATAAGCTTGAAATTGACGATATGCATGTTGACGGTTGCATTACTTCATCGGTTAATGTTGATTCAGGGCCTAATATTATTGGTCCAAATTATAACACTGAAATTGTTGAACATCAACAAATCTTAAAATCTTGTAATATACAAAATAATTTTAATTCGACACCTAGATTAAAAAATCATTCTCTAGTTAAAACAAATGTAGTCGAAAGAGAATCGATGAATTTAGAACTTAAAATTGAATCTTTGAATGATAGTTTCATAAATCATGATTTTGCATTTTCTTCTTCTCGAATTGAGAAAAATCTTCTCATTCCTTCACTAAATATATCAACAAATCAGAATATGCACAATGATTTTTCTCTTGAATTGGTTAATCAAGATTGTCCTATTAAAAGGGTAATATTTAGTTTTCCACCTTTGGAAAGTTATCATGCTTTATATCCAGATCTATTTATTGATTATAGTTCATGTCCTGATACTAATATGCAAACAAATTCTCCACAATGGCCAGCCCCTATCTTAATGCGAAGTGATTTGTTGTATAAATATGAGGAAAATCTTTCTATTCAAGATATTAAAGATGAAAATAATTTTATAAATATCTCTCTTGAATCTCATGCATATGATAATATTAAAGAAGCTAAGTTAGAAGATAAAATTATTTCTCATAATCTTTTAGATTTTGGTGATACTAATCTTTTCAATTGTAAATTAATTGAGTCGTCAAAAGTCATGAATTTCAAAGGGAAAGTTCTCACTCTAAGGTAATGTTGAAATTTGATTTTCAATTTTATGATGACGATGTTTCCTTACAAAATATATCCTCTACTTTAACTTCACCTGGATCCCTTGATCACATGTCATTTTCTTATTACTATTCTAATGAAATTTCTATCACATTCCATTTAATCTTCACAACTTTTAGATATCCTCCAATCTTCTTTATATGATCCATTTTATGCATGGTTGGAAGAATCATTTTTTAATAGGTTCCATTTTCATTTTCCTTTCTTTTTAAATAGTGACACTAATCTAATACTTTCTATCATTCAATATGAAGCACCTTAATTACCAATATTAATGTTCTATGATTTCTATTTTTTAGAATTGGAAGTGCTTCAATGGCTTCATTGGATATTTCACTTTACCTAATTTTCATTACAATTGTTTTCTTTTGTACATAGTTAGGCTTAGGTTTAGATTAGTTATTCTTCATTTTACTCTTTCTTGTTTTGAATAAGTGCAATTATGAAGATGATGCCAATTTCAAGAGGTGACACTTACTGATGCATTCAAGGATGTTTTCTTTACCTTTTACCCTCTTGCTTATAACTATACTTGTTAAAATTTTATTTTTAAGTCATATATATTTTACTCTTTTTGACTAAATTGGGAAAATGTTTTATACATTCTTATGATCATAAGCAAGAAATTTTAAGAAAACGAAGAATGTTGTTGCATATCAATACCAAAATATTTTGAGTTGTAACTGCATATGTAATTAAGATTTAGTTTGAATTTCTTTATTTTGGTTTGTTTTCTTTTTCTTAAAGACAACCTAACTTATTAAAACATCTTGCTTATTTTTAAATAAATCCGCATTTCACAAATTATAATTTAAAGAGGAGAGACACATTCTTCATCTTGTATAAACTTACTCATCTCTTTTCATTTCATTTGTGATATAGCTATCTCATTTTTCTCCATGTAAGATGTTAATTTATTCAAGGCTAAGTTTTCATTTTTGCATTTGCATATATCCATTTTAGATTTCTTGCTTTTATTGGTTTTATTTTTGAAGTTTGTTATGATTTTATTTTTCAGTTTGCTTGAAGTTTGAAAGGGGGTTATTGTAAAGAAATAAACAATGTGGCTTAATTGCAGTTTGTTCATTCATCTTGATTAGTTGTAATGAAGTTTAGTCTTTCAAAAATTGCTTAGACTTATCAGATCTTCTCAAATGTCATAGGAACCTACAATAAACTCGTAAATATTTGTAGTTATGATCAGGACTAATCTTCAGTCATATGTTTCTTTATAAGTTGGGATAGCTGACAAATATCCTCTCCAAAACTTAGTACTTGGAAAAATCTTTATCAATCTGCATTATCAGTCATTCTTTAAAAAGCTCATTTACCATCTGCAAAGATGTTTCTTTTTAAGTTGGGATAGCTGACAGATATCCTTTCCAAAACTTAGTACTTGGAAAAATCTTTATCAATCTGCATTATCAGTCATTCTTTAAAAAGTTCATTTACCATCTGCAAAGATTTTGAAGTCTGCTCTATGCATAATTATCTGTAATAAGTTGGATTTTGATTGAAGAATAGGAGGTCCCATCACAAGCATACCTAATCATGATCATCAGCTTTATCACGGGTAACATCATTTCTGATCACCAAGGTGATGGCTCTTGGTCATAAGATCAAGAGACGGGAGGTCTCATCACAAGTTGGCTTGTTTATTTCTGGTAAAACTCATGAATGATGTTGTTAATATCAGGTTAGGCCTGGACAGTATTCTTCAGTTAAAGTTTAATGGAAAATCAATAAAATTTTATAATTGGAGTAGTTCTTGAAAGTTTTTTCAAATAAGTGAATAATTGTTTCTTTATACTGTTGATGTGGATTACCTTTATCCTAAGTACTTTGTTTTGACAGGTTAATTTTCAGCATTTCTATCAAAAAATATTTATCAAAAGAAATGAAGGTAGTTTTGAAAATATGTGTAGATATAAACTAGATGTTGGTTCTGATTAGATTAAGAATTTCTGATCTCTTTAAGTAAATTTCAAGATTATATTTTATACATCTTTTTGAGATGACATGAACAGAGATAACGGGTTCGCCCAGCATGTCTCCATTTGTTGGAACCCCAACAACTCCCCTCAGATTTGGTAAAATCAAAGAGGTCCCCATTAGAATTTTGTAAATACTTAGCTTATCGTTTTCTTTCTTGATTTGAGAGGGTGACTCCATTGGCCTTTACTTTTGAGTTTGCTTGTCTTTTTTACTTGGTTTTCATGACAAAATATGAGGTGGTCATTTACTCTCATGAGTATTTTTCCTTGAGCACTTTGGGTTAGTATTTATGGTTACCTTTATTTGATGAAAGGGTTGGTATTTCTACTTGTTGGTTATGCTATGATAATTTCGTGACTTTATGTTGGAGAAAGTAGTCAAAATTCATAATTATTTCATTTTATTAAGTCATTTGGCTAATTGCTTTACCGGAAAGTTATCATTTAGTCGTTTCAATCTCTTGGTCTCCTAGTTGCTAATCGCACACTCTCATTGGACCATAGTCAAGTTAATTGTATATAATTCAATTATCTTGATCTTACAATAGCCCTGCGAAAATTGGCCTTTATTTCATCATAATAATATTCCAGTTGGTCAAAATATTTTAATTAAAAGCTCAATTTAGAAGTCTCAATCTTCATCTTACTAGACTACATATTAAAAATGGGATTGAGTTGTTGGTTTCAATTTCGAGTGATTTATTATATTCCACACACTTTATAAATTTAAATATACATTGTGTGTCTTGGAATATGATCATATTATAAAATTTATATGGAATTTGATACGAAGGAAGCCAACTTTTATTCAACTTTGCACGTGACAATTTGGAAATTGAGAAATGATTTTTAGTTTTATTTTTTATTTTATCATTATTTTAACTAAAATTATTTCTTTGGAAGCAAACACAGTGGATTTTACTTATGGTAGTAATATTGGAATCCATGTGTCGATTTTCTTATTTGCTTTATTATATAGATTCCAAATATAATTTGTGAGGTGTAAGTTAATTAAAGTATCATTTTATTTAGTTTTTCAATAAATTTTACATGGAATTGCATAGTATATTATAAAGTAACCAAAAAAAGGGATTTGGTCCCAAATACATGGATTTTCACGTGAAAGAAATCTATCGAGCTTGTAGATACCAGAGAACGTGTACATTAATTCACCATGTTACAAATTTTTAATAAGGTAAGATCATTTCTTATATTACACCAGGAATAGCTACTCTATCATTGTGAGGAATGCTTCCACGATCGCTCGCCAAGAAGAAGAAATGAATGCCACATGGAAAAATATTCTATCAAATTGTTGAATTGTTGAAGGATAAAAGACCGAAAGTTATTTAAAATCCATGCAATTATTTTATTATAATTTCTATGTTTCAAGTTTGTTGAAACTTGAAACAACCATTTCATATTCTACGAAGATCACAGTGAAGAGTTAACACACCATCATTCTATCGACTAACTAGGCTATCATTTCTTTGCTAAGAATTTAATGAGAAGGCATTATCTCCACAAAATACTCAAAACAGTTTGAAACAGCTTGCAAAAATAAAGGCAAAGACTACCCACCTTGAGTTTGTTGTTGTAGATATCCGGTTTAATTCTAGTTTGTATATTTTAACACAATCAAATGATATCATATCAATGAGTCATTTTGAGAACAATTAATCAATCCGCATTGATCTGGAACATATTGATTCCATCAAAACTCAACATAAATAACTTTGAGAACATTCCAATAAAATGAGGATTAGAAATTACCTGACTGATCAAGGAATGAAGATTCTTGTTATTTTACCATTTATCTTTCTGTTTTAGTCAATTTTCACCTGTGTAGATTAGGTTTAATATATATGTATATTTTAATGTGCAAGTTCATTGACCTAAGATAGGAAGTATTGTGAAAGGAGAAGAAAAGGCCAGAGGTTACAGGAAGCTTACTTCGGTATGGACGTTCAGCCCAGATATTGTGCAAATGTATTGTTTGAAAGATATATCGTGAAGGAGATGAAATCGAAGATCGTCGGATTCTCGTCAATAGACGTTTTCATGCAATGAACTACAAGCAAATGGAGACGAAAATTAAAATTATGAGAATGGGTTTTTTTCGCAGAAGAGACCCATTTAGTAGACAATGAGACATTTCATGAAAAAATTGAACCTTTTGGGAGATTTGTTGGGGTTCTTTGGACACATTTTCTCCAGTTATAGCCAGGTAGGAGAGCCAGTTCAATTTTTGTTTGTTCCACAGTCTATTTAAGTGGCAGCAGCATCCTACAGCGAAGGGGAAGGAGTCTCGGAGAAACTTTGTTTTCATTATTATGTTTTCTATTTTGTTAAATTTCTGTTTGCAGAGTGGGGGAGAGACTACCAGGGGAGTCTCAAAGAATAGAGAGTGTCTTTCTTTGTTATATTTCCTATTTGCAAAAGGAATAGGAGCCTCAATTCTGTTGTTTCTGTGTGATGGAGTATTATTGAGAAAATGATATATTCGAGTAAAAACATCTTATATGCAGCCGCAATTCTGTTTCTGAATATTGTCGAAGCAAGTGTTACAATGTTACAAGAGTGGTATCGTTTCATGTTTCAGTTTTGATACATATATATATACTTTGATACTAGAATTTCTCAAATCTATTTGCATACACTTACACTGTGTTGTAGTTGTATGAATGCTAGCTTGATTACTCTAATCACTTGATGTTTCTAATACAAACACTGTGATTATGCAATATTATTTCAATTAATCTGTTAATTGATTATGTCTGTATTTTTATAAACCTTTTAATTAACAAATTAATTAGGTTTTATAATCAAATATTGAAATGTCAAAACATTAATTATCTATTGGCTTTCATGTTAACAGAATCATAAAATAATTTCTTATTTTATGTTATTGTAAACTCTAATTTCTTATTTTATGTTATTGTAAACTCTTATATGAGTAGCCAGATTATTTGTAATATTAACATAAATAGTTTTCTATCTATGCTTATATTATTCATTTTCTTTTGCTATTAGTAAATTCTAATAGACAGTTAATATAGTTTAAAAGATTTGCTCTTAGCTAAGATAGGAAAATAGATTAATTTTAATTCATCATTAATGAGATTGATTATACAATATTATTTCAATTAATATGTTTTAAATTGATTATGTCCGTATTTTTATAGACCTTTTAATTAACAGATTAATCAGGTTTTATACTCAAATATTGAAATGTTAAAACATTAATTATCTATTGGATTTCATGTTAAAATAATTTTTTTATTTTATGTTTATGTTATCGTAAACTCTTATTGAGCAGAGAGATTATTTTTAATATAGTTTTCTATCTATGCTTATATTATTGATTTTCTTTTGCTATTCAAAACTTCCAATAGATAGTTAATATAGTTTAAAATATTTTCTCCCAGCTAAGATAGGAAAATAGATTAGTTTTAATTCAAGTTTTAGTTAATATTTTCTAGTTTAATTTAAGCTGTTAGATAAATTTTATTCTAGTTAGTTGTTTAGAATCTTGAAACAATTTCTTTGTCATAAAACAAAACTAAACATAGACTCTCTTAAAGAGAAGAACTAGATATACATTTAACTTTTAATTAGAAACTCTTAGGAAACTTCATAAGAAATAGATAGATTAATTTTAGACTAACATTTAATTAGGATTTACTTTTCTTGAATTTAAGTGATGGTACTCTTCTTAGGAAGGGTGAAAACTCAGGTGGTAGTAGGACTATAAACTGCGAGTTTGAGCTAAGTTAAACATATCGGGAGTTGTATTAAGCAACATGTGTGGGATTGAACTCCTTACTTGGACTATAGTCAGAAAATTGGGCCAATGGGTATCCACGTTCATATAATCCCAAACACATCATTGTTTGTCACTAGAACTCACTCCTATGGACGAAAAACAATACATCATTATGTTTCTTCCTAATTGATGCAAGAGCATCGTGGCATGCCAACAATGTGATGAGTTGGTCACATGCTGTGGCATATTTTTGCTTGTTTTGTTGATTCATAGTTTGTTAGCGTCGGTAGGAATGATTGTGGATCATGACTCCCTACGAGGAGATCAAGCCGCAAGTTTGTTTGTTGTAACAGGGACATTTCATCATGCTTTATAGTTGTTTGTTTTCGGTTGCAGGACCACTCGGTGGGGGAGGCAACCGTTTAGCTTAAATATCCAGGTTAGAGAAGTGTGAGGGGTTTTTCTCTTCAGCGTGAGAATTCCAATTTGCAGAGAGAGGGTTAGGCCTGCGTCTGGTTCCACTTGTAAATATTTTGAAAAGACTGAAGAAGGAGAGTCGAGCTATGTGTTTGTTCTATTGCTTAATAAAAGGATTAGTTGTGTGTTTGTAGTGTTGTTAGCCTATATGCATGTGTTGTATAAACTGTGTATCCGTGTAGAGCTGGCTTCCACGGTTTTTATGAACATTTGTGTATTTTTTTGAAATTGTTGATTCACGCATTAAATCATTTCTTGAATTGTTGAAATAAGTCATAGATGCATGCATAGAAGTGTTAGGCTAATGAATCGTGAAGATCGAAGGCTGGATTGACTGATCCTCTGATCAATCAGTGCAGAATGTGGATTGTCTACCATTAATCTGTCATGACAAGAATGGAAGGAAAGAATTGAATCTGCAGAAGAAGATCTGGTGGTCTAGGAGAGATCTACAATGTAAGTTGCGAGGACGATAACAGATCTACAAAGGTTTGTGAGATCCACATAAAGGAGTAAATCGACAGCTGTGGTGAAGGTCGCACAGATCGGACAGTTGAAAAATTTGAGGGAGAAAAATTGCGGGGAAACAACTTGGAAAGTTGGCATCTCGCAACCTGCACGCGGAAAGCCTATTGCAGAAAATATGTTGCGGAAACAGAGTTGCGGGAAAGTTGTTGCAAGAAGCAAAGTTATGTGGAGGTAATTTAGAGGCAAATTTGGTTGAGGGATAAATTTGGTAATCCTACTAAGTGTAGGAGCGACCAGATCGTGTAAGTGTTCGTTGGGTTGGTTGTGGTTGATCCGACTTGCAACAATTTTTGTATCAGGGAAAGGAGAAGCCCGTGTGAGAGAGAAGTGTAGCAGTAGAAGCCTAGATGGATCAAAGAAGAGTGCTCAAGCGGTTCTAGATAGAGACTAGTGTTACTGAAATACCAAGTACAGAGAAGGGGCTTAGTGAGGTAAGTTGTAGCAATGTGGAAGAGAAATGTTATTGCAGAGGCTTAGTGCAATAGGATGGCTACATGCATAGGCAGAGAAAGAGGTCATGACAGAGGTCGACTAGTGGTGAACACAAAAGTTATGGAGAAAATGAGGGGGCTACGAGCACATCTGGAATCCATGGAGACAGACAGATGAAGAGACCCAAAAGCAGGGGATGTAAGTGAAGCTGAGGATGAAGAGAAAAGAGAAGAAGTTGTACCTATGCAGGAAACACCTGAGCTAAGGTATTTCAGATCGATTCTAAGAGCAACTTCAAGGCCAAAACCTGAGTTGTCTACCTATGATGGAAGTCTTATTACTGAGCATCCCATTGACTGGATCGGTGAGCTGGATAAGTACTTTGAGTATGATAAGATTGAAGAAGATAAGAGAGTCATATTGGCTATGACAAGATTGAAAGGGCATGCATCCTTGTGGTGGGATAGTGTACAAGCGGAAAGAAGGAGGAAGAATATGTCATTGATAAAGAGCTGGGATAGGATGGTAGAAAAGATGAGGGCTAATTTCTTGCCCAAAGATTATCATTTAATTCTGCATAGACAGGTACAGAACCTTAGACAAAGATTGTTAACAGTGAGAGAGTACACTGAAGAGTTATACAAAGTAAACCTAAGGGCAGGATATCTATAAGAGTTAGTAGAAAAGGATGCTAGATATGTTAATGGTCTAAGGATGGATATCCAAGAAGATATTAACATGATATCACCTAGAATAATGGAGGAGGCGTATCAATTTCCCTTAATGGTAGAAGAAAAGATAGTGAGGAAGTAGAGCTTCAATAGAGGTTGAGCTTCAACCAGAGGAAGAGGATAAGAAGCTAAAAGAGGAATATTTGGAGCATAGAGGGGAGATTCCAGTAACTCTAACCAGTAAGAGCAGCATGGTAGAGGATGAGACTCTAGAAGAAGAGGACCTTACCAAGGAGGTATAGGTAGAGAATTAGGAAGAGGAACTGTCTATAGGTGCTACAAATGCAACCAATTGGCGGATAGATCATTTGAATGTCGAGGGAAGGAAGACATGGGACAAAGAGGAGGCTATGTAGCTCAGAATGAGTAGCAGCAAGAACAGTCGACAATGGCGGACGTTTTTCCAAAGATAGGAGAGGCTTTGATGATGACTAAGGTCTTGTTGAAGCCTAAGAAGGAGAAAGTAGAGCCTTCTCAAAGAAAATATTTATTCAGGACCACGTGTAAAGTCCAAGGGAAGTATTGTAAGATGGTGATTGACAGTGGGAACACTAACAATATCGTTTCCATGAAGATGGTGGAGAAGATGAGTTTAAAGAGGACCAAGCATCCTGTTCCATACAACGTATCTTGGTTACATAAAGGACATCAAATCCTGGTAAGTAAGCAGTGTGAATTTGATTTCCAAATAGGTCGATATAAGGACAAGATTCTATGTGATGTTATTCCCATGGATGTTTGTCATACACTGTTAGGAATACTGTGGCAATTTGATAAGAAAGTGATTCATGATGGTAGGAGTAATTGTCATAGTTTTGAGAAGAATGGGATAAGACATGTACTTCACCCTTTACAAGAAGGTGGTACAGTAGGAAAGTCAACACCCAAACTCTTGATGTTGTCAGGAAAAGAATATTTGCAACAAATTGAGAAGGAAGAGTTGAACTATGATGTGGTATGCAAATCAAGAGCGGTGACATTGAAGATTAACGTGACATATCTACCTAAGGAGGTTCAGGAGATGATAAGTGAGTTTAGTGATATCGTGGTGGATGATTTACCCAATGAGTTGCCACCAAGGAGGGATGTAAGCCATCAAATTTATTTTATTCTGGGATCCAGTTTACCAAACAAGGAAATGTATAGGTTGACACCTCAAGAGAATGAAGAAGTGAGGAGACATGTCCAAGGATTGGTCTAGAAGAGTCTGAGTCCATGTGCAGTACTAGCAGTACTGACACCAAAGAAGGATGGTGAGTGGAGGATGTGTACTGACTCCAAAGAAATTAACAAGATTACCATCAGATATAGGTTTCCATTACCAAGGACAGATGACATGATGGATTTCCTGAGTGGGGAAAAGTGCTTTTCAAAACTAGATTTGAAGAGTGGGTATCATTAGATCAGAATCAGAGAATGAGATGAGTGGAAGACAACCTTTAAGAAAAATGATGGGTTGTATGAGTGGTTGGTCATGCCATGTGGATTGTCCAACACACCAAGCACTTTTATGAGATTGATGAATGAAGTCTTGAGATATTTCATAGGTAAGTTTGTGATAGTTTACCTTGATGGAATTTTGGTTTTCAGGCAAACAGAATAAGAGAATATGAAGCAACTGAGATATGTTTTAGAGAGATTGCAACATGAAAAGTTGTTGGTAAATTTGAAGAAGTGTACATTTATGAAGCCAGAGCTAGTATATCTAGGTTTTGTTATCTCAAGAGATCAGTTGAATATGGATCCAGAAAAGGTACAAGCAATCATTGATTAGCCTTCACCTAGGAACATATTTGAGGTAAGAAGTTTTCATGGATTGGAAAGTTTTTATAGGAAATTTATAAAGAATTTCAGTGGTATTTTTTCATCTATTGTCGAGACAATTAAGAAGGATAGACATCCATTTCAATGGATAGCAGAGGCTGAAAGGAGTTTTCAGTTCTTGAAAAAGAAGATCACTGAACAACCAATATTGAAGTTAACAGACTTCAAACACCCTTTCCAAGTAAAGTGTGACGCCAGTGGAGTAGCAATCAGAGCTGTGCTCGGTCAGGAGGACAGACCTATAACGTATTTCAATGAGAAGCTGAATGATGCAAAACAAAAGTATTCATCTTATGACAAGGAGTTTTATGCTATTGTTCAAGCAATGAAGCATTGGAGACATTATTTGATGCCTAGAGAATTTGTGTTACATTATGATAACCATGCAGTGCATTACATTATGCAGCAACCTAAGTTGAACCTAAAACATGTCAAGTGGGTTGAGTTCTTACAGAGCTTTACCTTTGTTTTGAAGCACATAAGTGGACAGTCAAACATAGTAGATGATGCCTTAAGTAGGAGACTGATGATTGTGCAAGAGAACAGATCCAAGTCTTGGGATTCGAGAATTTAAGGGATTTGTATGAGACTGACATTGATTTCCAGGAGGCTTACAGGGATTGTAAGAATCTAGTAGAGGTGGATAGAGAGCCATGGATGGAGTATATGCTATAAGATGGTTTACTCTTTAGAAACAGTAAACTGTGTATACCAAAGTGTTCCATGAGAGAGAACTTGATATGGGAAAAACATAATGGAGGTATGGTAGGTCACTTTGGAAGTGATAAAACCTTTGGAAAGTTAGGTCATTTCTATTTTTGGCCAAGGATGAGGTCTAAATTTGAGAAGTTTGTAAGCAGATGCAGATTATGCGAGCATGGTAGAGGAACAAGCCAGAACATAGGGTTGTATACACCATTTCCTATTCCAACTAGACCTTTGGATTCTGTGAGTATGGACTTCATTCTAGATTTAACAAGAACTCAAAAGGGACATGATTCTATCTTCGTAGTTGTTGATAGATTCATTAAGATGGCACATTTCATTCCATGCTACAAGACTAGTGATGCTAAACACATTGCTAACTTGTTTTTCAATGAAGTTGTGAAGCTACATGGTTTACCTAGAAGCCTTGTATCAGACAGAGATGTGAAGTTCACAGGTCATTTCTGGAGGACCTTGTGGAAGATGTTGCGTACCAGACTGAACTTTAGTTCAGCATATCACCCACAGTCTCATGGTAGTTAATAGGAGTCTGGGGAACCTGTTGAGAAGTCTGATTGGAGAGAGTCTGAAGCAATGGGACAGAGTATTAGCTCAGGCTGAGTTTTCCTATAATGATTCACCAAACAGAAGTACAAGGATGAGTCCATTTTAAATTCTGTATGGAGTGCATCCAAGAGGAGTGTTTGAACTTCGTGACTTAGGTCAATTTGAGAAAAGGAGTGATGATGGAAAAGAGTTTGCAACGAGCATCAATGAACTACAGGAGCAAGTGAAAGCAAGGTTACAATAGAGTAATGTTAGATTTTTATCATTTAAGCCAGCATTATATTAGGATCTTTAACTGAGAGAATAACAAGCACATCAATCAAACACAAGAGACAATGAACACAATGTTTATCCTCGAGGAAACTATAAATGGAGAAAACCATGCAACTTCCTTAGAGATAGAATCGACATGAAAAGTAAAACCCCGAAATAGTAAGATGATCTCCCAATAGTAGTAGCCTCTTTCTTTCTATCCCCAATAGCTTCTTCTCTCTCAACTATGCGCTACAACTGACTGTGAGTGAGTGTGTGATAAATATGGAGGCTCACTCTCTATTTATACTAATTCTCACCTTGACAATAACCTACTAGGGCCAACTTCTCTAAGAGAGTCTAATAACCCTAGTGCCCCGGAACTGTGGGGACTTTAACCCTTTAACAATAGGAGGGTTACCCACAATGACTTGACATGACTTGTTTACATTATAGAAGCTTTCAATAGGAACATCAGGGCATGACATGACTCAATTATATTACAGACACATCCCAGAATAAACATCGAGGTACAATACATAAGAAATATAAGTGAATACATTTCGAAGTTACAAATACATCAACAAGTAACACCAGTTAAAATGCCGGAGTAGGTTCCAAAATGAGAGTATAACAAGTTGAAGATGAAGAAGATTGGACCTTGAAAGATACTTAGAAAATTCTCAGCAAATGCTTATGATTTAGAGATTCCTACTGGAGTGGGTATTTCACCAATCTTTAATGTTTCAGATCTATATCCTTATGTAGCAGGTGATACTGGACCCTTTGCAAAAGGTGAAGATCATACTAAAGACCTACACTGGGTGAGGTAGATTCCTGTGGCACAACCATTGGAATTTTAGGCCATTCTGGACACTAAAGTGATAAAGAGTACAAGGAAGAAGGACTATCTGGAGTATTTGGTCAAATGGAAGAAGCGACCAACAGAGGATTCTACTTGGATGAGTGCTGCAGAGTTGGAAGCCAAGCGTTTCACTGTAGTTGATTTAATGAATAGGGGTTCATAATTTTTCACCCTTACGACTCTGATGCAAGAGCATCAGGCATGCCAACAATGTGATGAGTTGGTCACATGCTATGACATATTTTTGGTTGTTTTGTTGAGTCATAGTTTGTTAGCGCTGGTAGGAATGATTATGGATCATGACTCCCTGCAAGGAAATCAAGCCACAAGTTTGTTTGTTGTGATAGGGACGTTTCACCATGCTTTGTAGTTGTTTGTTTTCATTTACAGGACCACTCGCTGGGGGAGGTAACATTTTATCTTAAATAAGTAGGTTAGAGGGGTTCTGATCTTCAGCGTGATAATTCCAATTTGTAGAGAGAGGGTGAGACCTATGTCTGGCTCCACTTGTAAATATTTTGAAAAGACTGAAGAAGGAGAGCCGAGCTGTGTGTTTGTTATATTGCTTAATATAAGGATTAGTTGTGTGTTTGTAGTGTTGTTTGAACTATGTATCTATGCAGAGCCGACTTTGGCGGTTTTTTTGAACATCTGTGTATTTTTGTGAAATTATTGATTCACGCATTAAATCGTTGCTTGAATAGTTGAAATAGGCCGTAGATGCATACATAGAAGTGTAGGCTAATGAATCATGAAGATCGAAGGCTATATTGGGTGATCCTTGGATCAACTAGTGCAGAACATGGATTGTATTCCATTAATGTGTCTTGCCGAGAATGGACAGTGGGAATTGAATCCGCAAAGAATATCTGACGGTCCAAAAGAGATCCACAGTGAAAGTTGCAAGGATGATAATGGGTCTACAAATATCTGTGAGATCTGCATCAAGGAGTAGATCAATGTCCATGGTGAATCCTACACAGATCGGACGATTGAAAAATATGTGGGAGAAAAATTGTGGGAGACAAGTTGTGGGGGAACAACTTGGAGAGTTGAAATCCCACATCCCGCAACCCACATGTGGAAATCCTGTTGTGGAAACTCTGTTGTGGAAACATAGTTTTGGGAAAGTTGTTGTGGGAATAAAATTTGTGGGGAGGTAATTTAGAGCCGAATTTGGCCGAGGGCTAAATTTGGTAATCCTATTAAGTGTAGGAGCGATTAGATCCAATAAGTGCTGGTTGGGTTGGTTGTGGTTGATCCAACCTACACCACTAATGAAGAAACGCACTTACCAACTACCAAGCATAGTGAAATTGAGGAGCCCAAGGTAGGTGGTCTCATCATAGAAAACATTCCATGAAATAGAGGAAAATAAGTATTTCTACCACAAAGGTTGAACCCAAACTCATAAAGAAAAAAAACTAGAAAATTAACATTAAAAAACATTGAAAAATAATGGTGCACAAGAATTGACTATTATGTACAGGTGTATACATATTTTACAAAAAATTATATTGTTTTGATACTAAATTGATGTCTTAACGTGAACATATGCATTATATTTTATAGGAAAAATAACATAGCAATGTTAAAAGAAAGTGAATTTCTCTTGGTTATACCAATTTTCCATAAATAAAAGTTATATATTTATGAAGCTTATTCAATTTCCTACTTTTCATATTTTTACACTATATTAATAGGTTGTGCATGTACCTCTAACAATTCTTCATAGTTATCATATTTTTGTTTCTCTGAAATTCAATTGCAACTAACATGTCATGAGAGGGAAGCATTAGCTTGCACCAACCCCTAGGTAAGGAATTAGAGGTGATAATGTGTGTGTGCTAAGGGTTTTAGAGGTTAAATAATAGGGGTAATAATGGTTTGTGTTATTGGTGTTGAGGTTTAGCAATTATAGGAGTTAGATACTAGGGTTAAGGGATGGAGATATAACCCATAACAATAACCAGGTCATCTAACCCTATAGTTTTAAATTATATGATAGTTTTCTCGAGTTTTTATTAGTGATTTTCAATCCTATGTGCATTGATGGAGGATTACAAAAATTCAACAATATTATTTATGCTTGTCGACACACCATCAAAAAAAAATCGATATCATTAATGCTACTTGTTGATATAATTAAAACCAAAAACTTAAATTTAAACTAAAAATTGAAAATTCTAACATCATAATGGTGTCGTTCAATAAAATTTAAAGGAATTATTTTTATTATATATATAAATAAGTGAAACTATTTTTTTTTCCAAAAAATAAAATTTAAAATTTTGGTAGCATAATGGCTACTTAATAACACATTTTAAAAAAAATGAATTAAAAAATCATTTATAATTTAGCAAAGAAAAATTGACCGACCTCTTACATTGGATTCTTTTAAGTTGATTGGGGTCGATGGTAACAATGGAGGATAGAGGGAGTCAATTTGTAGCTCGATCAAGGGTTCTTGGCATCCAAACAAATTCTTGGTCAAGGTTTTTTTTATGTAAATAAAATAGTGTATTACTTTAGTATCAAAACATATACATATCACTCAAAAAAGAAGAGTTTCTTCATCCACAGCCTTCACTGGCCTTATAGACTTTTTCGAAAAACCAGAATGTTCAAAGAAAAGCTCCATGGGTAGCATATACATCATATTCTTCATTTGTGCTAAGAAACTATTACTACCAGAATTAAACATTAGAGGTGCTATAACGATTAGACAAACCAAAAACACCAGCAAGAGCCTCAAACCCAGAGTTTGGAATGGTCACCCACACTAGAATGATCAACAACAATCGGTTGGGTCCCTTCATTCTACTAAGGTCCTCCCATTTTCTTCAGAGCCACATTGTCATCCTTTTCCGCCTTTCCTCTCGGCCCCAAATTATTTCTAGAACCTCCCGTCTCCGCACTTTGCATCCCTGAATGGTAAAACTGGATCCCCATACTGGAAGCCATTATATCAATTTTTTGGTGCATTAGCTTACAGTCTGCATTGTGCTCCTTCTAGGACCGTGCCGGTTCCTTGTCACCCTCCTTCTTGGTTGCATTGCTCATGATCGCATGAGAGATCAAATTCTTTGTAACCTAGTGCTGCATAACCATTCTGTCATAAGTGGCTTCTCTACCAGCTATGGTTTCGGGGTCAACCACCCATTCCTCCACCTCCCTTTGGATATCTTCGATAGGGGAAGAATGGACCTCCTCCAATAGCCTTTTCTCCACCATCTCAATTTCATGGAAACCCCCCAAAGGGATGCGACCCTTGAAAAAGGAAGTCGCGTCTTGAGCATTGGACTGGGAATGCGTTACCCCACCCCTGGAACTAGATGCCTCCACCCCATAATCCAAATTCAAGGCATGATTGGGAGCTATATTATAGCGATGTCGAGGTTTCCACTTGCAGAAAAACTAAACCCCAAAAGCAAAGCAGATGTCCCTCACTTTTTCACCCATAATACCCTCCACTAGAGCAGAATGTGTATAATCCTCATACTGAGAGCGAATGGTAAGGGTGAACACAAATAATGGATGTAAAGACGGTTTCATCATGAATGCCATAAAATGGTTACACATTCCTTTCCTTTTTCACATCTTTCTCTCCTCCTCTATCGTACCATACACTATATTTGGAATCATTTCGGGGTAAGAGGCCTGATCTAGCCCCTGTTGCAAATCCAAATTTTTACTCTACTCGCACATGTTTCCACACCCTTCACTACTTAAAAAAATCATGGCTTGGGGTAGATCTATCATTTTCTGCATGATCAGACGAGGCATGTTTTTGCCACCTCACATAACTCCATCTGCCTCTTGTCCTCTTCCTGTACCCTTTGATTGAGATCTGCCACCTTTCGTCCTATCTCATAATCATGGAAAACAAGTTGGTTGCATCTATGGCCCCACCTCTCCCCTTGTAAATTCTCAATGGTACCCGATCTATGACCCCTACCCTCCTTCGTACCCACATTGGCTAAAAAGTCTGCCACCATGTTCGCATCTCTCCTGACATGGCTGAAGGAGACTAAATTATGGGTCATGACAAGGACACGAAGAGTGTTCAGTTTACTAGTGAGCCTCCAACTGGACGAGATTTGATCTGTGGACTTACCATTGGCTAATTTCTTAGTCATTTAAATCAAAATTGAGGAATCTCCCTCCACAATTACTGGCAACCACCTTTCTCTAATTGTTATCTTAATTCCTTGAAGAAGACCTTCCAACTCTACCAAATTTTTGGTTTCATGACCTATGTAGCCAAAGTATAGGTTTAAAATTCCCTCGTATCGTTTCTGCAAACCCCTCCAAATCTAGCAGCTCCCAGGTTTCCTTTGGCAACACCGTCGAAATTAACTTTAAAAACATGCGCATGCATAGGAGACCACAAATTTGGGCTAGACAGTCTACATATTTTGTTCTTCTGTTTAAGGCCATCTAGGTTGCTTCTTTCCATGCCCCAAGTAGGTGCGATTCGTACTTCTCCCTTCGACAAATCCCTATCTTGCTCACTCCACTACATACTTTTTAAAGTTTTGAGGATGTTCATCACAAGTTTCTTCCACACCTCCTCTTCATTGTGTTTTTTTTCCCAGAAGATGCAGTTATTTCATTCCTTCCAAACACTCCACATCACCAATCCTGGAAACATTTGCCACAGGGATCTTAGAATGGGTTTTTTTAATGATTTTGGGTTCCATTCTCTTAGATACTTTCTAGGTTGATTTTTAATTCAATCACTCCTTCAAAAAATCATGGCACCCCTATCCCTGATAGAAGCTGAAAAGGGGCATCTATCCAATAGGTGGCCCATACTTTCCTCATTGGTTAAGAATATAACACAAAGGGATGGGCCCTAGATCCCCCGTCATCTAAGATTTTCTCTTGTAAGGATCCTACGTTTAATAACCAGCCAACAAAAAACAACCATCATTGGCCAAGGATTGGTATCCCATATCTTTTTCCAGATACCATCCTCCTCTCCTCCATTGCGAGTTTGAATTTCATAGGCCTCTTTGATACTGAATGTTCCTTTCTATTTATATCTCAACCGAGACCCAAGTTGATGTGGATGAATCTCTCTTGAAGCTCTTCCTGAAAGGAGTGGATATATTCTTCAGAAATAAGACCCTTCCCCCTCTCCTAGATTGACCATAGCCTTTGATCACCCAAGGCTGGGGCCTCCCAATAATGAATCACTTTTATCTTTCCTTCCTCCCTCTAGTCCTGATGGTCATCCATCTGGGATCTTCTCCCAGCTTGGGGATTTGGTTTCATGAATTGTCCTAGAAATTGGTAGTCTCCCCATTACAAATTTCCTAGAAAATGTGCTCCTACACAAGGTTTCGGCCTGCTTGTGCTTTCATCCATATGTGTGATCCCTTCCTCTCCTTATTATACCTAATCAACTGAGCCTTCAATTTATCCCCAGCATATTTACCATGCCAAAGTTTCTCCCAAGGTTCCCTCGAGTAGTTAAACCATCTCCACCATATTTTCGCTTCTTGGATTTCGCTCATAACTTTGGGGTCCTTGAGACCCAGTCCCCCTCCTAGCTTGTGGCAATAGATTTTATCCCACCTAACTAAGGAAATTTTAGATTTCGCTTCACTTCCTCCCCATAGAAAGTTTCTCTGGATACTCCTGATTTCCTTAATTACAGATTTCAAAGCAGGGAGTATTGAGAAGAGGTAGACCGATATTGCTTGAAGCACAACTTTGACCAGAATCAACCTGTTGGGTAGATTCAAAGGCCTAAGGGTCCAACTCGACAGTCAACTCCTCATTCTATCCAACAGATCCTACCAAGACACTTTTTTTATGGCACCAACTCATAAGGGGGGGGGCATATATTTAGAGGGGTAGGATCCCTTGGAAAAACCCAAAATCCTCACAATGTTCCTTTGAATGATAGCAGTCATGTTTAGGGAGAAGACTTGAGATTTATTCGCATTAACTACAAGCCCTGGAGCCTTTGAAAAAAGTTTTAGACTTTGTTTAAAAGATCACGCCTCTTGGACTGAAGGGTGCTCCATAAGCATCGTGTCATCCACGGATTGTTGGGGCGTAAGTTCTTGGTCAAGGATTCTTGTAAGCCAAAATTAATATTGTTTCATTTTGTCCCTATAAGCTAAAATGAAACTTATTTCATTATCTAGATAGATAGATTGATTGAAACATGTTTCATTATATAGATATATAGAAGATAGATAGAGCATTTGAATGTTCAATCAAGTTCTCAAAGGTTGGGTTCAGTGTTTGCCAAGGTCAATCAAGGTTAGTTTACAACAAAAACTCGATCAAGAGTTTCTACAAACAAATGCTCAATTGAGAGTTTTGAACCATGTTTTGTTTTTGTTTTTTTATAAAAACAAAAAAATGGTTAACCCAACCAAACCCTTGATCAAGGGTTTGAATTTACCACCAAAATTGTTTGATCAAGTGTCCACAAAACTCCTCTTCCTCTGCTCGCCTTGCTAAGATTTGTTACCCATATTCATGGATTCTCCCATATTTTATTTATTATATATTTTGGTACCTTTTGAGAGGAGATATTGGAGATATTTGCTTAAGGTCCATTTTAGGGGCATGTCTTATTTTGGTTTGTGTCCTAAAGCTTCTAGAACTCGTTTGGGGCATTAACTAGTTGGTTTTAAGGCCAAATATTTGAAGACATAATCCCGCATATCTCGATGTTGTTCTACGTCAAGATCATTCTACTAGAACAAAGATCACCTCAATTGGAATTCGTATGATGAAGTTATGCATCCTACAAGTTGACCTATGTTGTTGATTACTATGGTATCAAGTGGATGCCACATTAATTCCCATTACTCACACATGTTGAGCTTATGGTGTTGATTACTATGGTGTCAACTGGATGTCACATCAATTCCCATTACTCACACATGTTGAGCTGGTCATGCGTGGACTTTTGAGATAAAGTTCATGTTTTTAGATAAACTTTACTCCTTATATTTTATTTTTATTTTAATATTTGCTCACCTAAAATTACTTTATTTTTATGTCCCCGCTCGAGGGGATATATATGAATTGGTCAAGGTGATTAGTTGAAGTAATTTGTTGCAACTTTAACAAAATTATATAATTTTTGCTATAGTTTGTATTAATTTTTTTTGGGAATGATTTGAATATTGATTTATCTTGCTTTTTATTGGTTGATATAGGTGACGTAGGCGTGGGACTTTGTGCCCCAAGACCCGGCGGCGGGCTAACGTCAGCAGCATTAACTCAGTCAGGCTCTGAATTGATGGATGGTTCGGAGATATATGACATGTTGTCTCCAAATTCAAAGCAGTCCCATTCATGCGAATCGAGAAGTTCGTCAGGCCAGAGGCTATCTGAGGGCAGTGCAGGCAGCATATAATCAAAACCATTGTATTCAAATCCTTCACAGGTTTTAGCTTGAGAATCTAGAAACTCTTTGGTGGAGAGAAATTCAAACCACCAAGCCGAGTTGACGAGATTGATGGTATCATTCCACTCCATTTCATATTGATCTCCAATCGATCTGATTTCATCCAACTCTTCATTGTCCATGGCTACATGCCAAGATTTATACTCCTGATCTGTTGATAAATCGATGATGCTTTGGAGGGGTGGTGAGCAGGAGTTTGATGAACCTGTTGTAATTTGCGATGAGGATGAAGACTTGGTTGATTCGGCCATAAAAAGATCATGATCCGAATAGGATTCGGCCGATGGCTGAGGGGAGAATTGGGATGAACTTGGTGAAAAATCCATGGGTGGCAAAGAAAGAAGGAAACTATTAGACCATGAAGCTGGACTGGAGAGCAAAATTTTAGTGTCAGGGTACACTTGTTCTTGCTGCATGGATAATCCGACGCTGATAAACCTTTGATCTTGTTGCATTTCAGAAAAAATGGAGTTTCCGGCTTGTGGAAGGGATGCTTGAATATGTCTTTCCAAACTACTAGGCTGTTGTATCTCCCTACTGTTTCCTTGTTCAAATTTATGGGTGGAGCTGAGTGGAGTGACATCATTGCTTCTGAGGGGTCTAGAGCAAACGGGACAATCATTTGTAGGGTAAGTGAAGTTTAGCCATTCCTCTAGGCATACCCAGTACAGAAGATGACTACAAGCAGTGATAGTTTTGGCCTCATTTGCTCTACTAACTCCTGGCTTGATGATGCAGGCATGGCATCTATTGTTTGCTTGGAATAATTTAACATTATTCCTTCTGGGCTTCATTTTTTCAGCTTCTTTAGAGGGGCAGCTGCTAGCTACGTTGGGCTTTGTAGTTGGATTTGATCCCATGGAAGCTCTGTGAAATTTGAGGGCCATAACTATTTCTCTCCTTGCTTCTACCATGTCTAGAAGACGTTCCTGGTAAGGTCTGCTAGTGTGAAGCCTCCTCCTTACCTGCTTCTTAGTTCGTGGTTGCTGCTCTTTGTCATTACCAATTCCACCATTCCTGTAAGCTTTCTTTCCTTCGTTTATAGCAGTTTCTTGCCCATCATTTCTATTGGATGCTCTCAAGCCAATCTGACTATCTGAATCTAACTGAAATGGCCCATTTGGGTTCTCCTCATGTAAGGACTCATGAGGCATTCCCTTCTCAAGGTGTAAAACAGAATTAGGGTTTTCACCATTCATCTCCTGATCAAGAATGGTTTGCAGATCAGTCCTTTTGGCAGATGCATGGTTTCTAGTAGAGGTGAGCTGCTTCACCAGGCTACCAATATATGCACCAGATAGATGGGGTTCTTCTTTTATAAGTCGATCTACCCCTACTTTGCTCCCAACTGGCCTTTGCTTGGAACGACTCCTCATCCTCCTCGTTCAATTGAATTTCGAATGAATGCCGATTCACCAAAATGAGATGGAAAATTCTCCAAATAAATCTCGCAAAACCCTAAGCATATATATATTAGATAGATATATAATCTAAAAGCCTCTAACACTATTTTCAGTATTTGCAGGAACCAGTATCATCTCACAATTGGCAATGGCGAATAAGTGAGTAGATGAAATCATGTAACTATACAATTCCATCGACAATAACCTTATATCAGTGAATTATCATGAGGGCTGTGAATGCCCATTACTAAGATTAGATAAGAAATGCAGTGATTCAGATCTCATCAACATCATTTGATCAGCAAAAACAAACAGCAGTGATAAAAGCGCAGAATGCTCCCTACGTCATGATCTGACATGAGAATCTCCGTAACTGTAGAATTTACCTAATTTGGCAAACCTAAATTTCTAATCAATCAAACTTCATCGGCTGAAACTACCACAATCGGAAATTTGTTGGTACAATGTTTTCTGCTCCGATGACAGAAATGCTCCATGCCTCTCCCTCTCCCTCTCGTATTGCATATCGTTACTATTAAGCCCGGCAGAAAACCTGGGTATGGCTTTAAACTATGTGGAGCTGTAGAAAACCCAATTCAAGCACGTCGTTTAATGGTTGTCGGCATAATGCATGGACTAATACCGTCTATAGTGTTTTATTGGATCTAGGTCAAAGTTGAAGCTTTTTTAACATTTAGATAACAAGTTGGCAGGTCATATGTCTGAGCATTTAAATTGCTCAATCAATGATGGGCAATCTGTCCAAATATTGGTAAAATTTTCAAGTAACTATTATAAAATGAATGTAAATGTTTATAGCATTTGATAAAATTGTTCAACCCTCATTTTTTAACAGTGGAAGTACAAATAATAATCAAACAGATGATAGAGATGGGAATTTTCAAATAAAAAACAAGCTGGCAAATCGAAGTCCTCATTATCCCAGACCAAACATCCTTTTGCTGAAATTGATTTTTGGCAAATTTTGCAGGTCAGGTGACTTAATGGGGGTGGGGATTGATTTCTTTTTACAAATGAATCATTTATATTTATATTAAGTATATGTTTTTTTTGTTTGGTGCAGTGTTTCTTGACTTGTTGGGTTAGCCTTTGGTTTGAGAAACCACAACCCATAGGTATCTAAGTCGTCAAAATCACTCGTGGATCGTACTCGGCCTGGGCCGCACCAACCTTTAGCATGGTTGGATTTAGATGTTGCCTCCTAGGAGTAGCAGGTTTTGATCTTGGGTCACCTTGCAGAACAAAACCCGTCTTGATTATTTGTTCTACCGAAACTTGACCGTATTAAGTATATGTTAAGACAGACAAACAAAAGACATCACATAAGCCTTTTTTTTCAGAAGAAAAAAGCATGTCCTTGATATTCATGGAGAATCAAAGGGAATTTACATACCGGTGTGAGACCAAAACAAGCATTAGCATTACATGTGCTACCGGACCCAACAAAGAGCACAAAGAGATATTGACACGTAGTCAGTTCTCATCATGGAAGAGAGAGCCCCAGAAGGTACTCTATGACATCCTGACATATTGCCAGAGAGCACAAAAGGCGAACAGAGGACACCTCCAAGGAGGTCCATGATACAAATCATCCATAGTCTGATAAGAAATACAACAGTTCCAAGAAAAAGAGGGAGCCTAGCTCCAGCACTAGCTCAAAAGAGCTGAAATTTACCAAACTCAATGACATAGTCATTGAAAAACTCAAAAATATAATAGAGGCTAGGGGCCAAAAACAGGGCCTCCTTTGAGAGGCCATTTGCACACTGGTTGTGCTCTTTGTAAATATATGTTGCATGTCTAATCCGAGAAAAAGTGGCATCATATGCCTAATGGCCTCACACCAGTAGTCTAAAGAGAGGCAGGATAGGGATGCCTTCCCCAATGCCTAGTTGATGATGATAGAAGAATCTCCAAAGATTTGTAAAGTCGGGAGTCTCAGAGTCAAAGCCCAGTGCATAAGAGCCCACATAGCTAATAATTCTACCCTCGTTTTTGTACTCTCTCTGCATCCCAGCTTGATGTGGAAGTAGTGATTACTATTGAGTGCAAGATAAATACTAGCCCCATTGATGCCTTCAGCAACAGCTCCATAAAAAAACCCATAGGGTAGACCAGTGTAGGGGCAGGACCAATGATCCAGGTTTTTTTCTTTTTTCCAGATATAGGGAAGCTATGAAATAGCAAACCAATCTTGCTAGTAAGAGAGACCAAGGAAGTTTTAGATCCTTAAAAAATTCCTTTGTTCCAAGTATTCCAGACACACCAGAAAACAAAATAAGGAATGTGGTAGGTGGAGGGATTGTGTTTCAGCCAGAAGTCGAGGAGGTCAACTAGGGATCCTGGGTTGGTTGGAAGTGTAAAGTGATAAATATCTTTTAATACATTAAAAAAGGTAATAATAAAGTTGCACTCTAGAAACATATGCTGGACAGTTTCTCCCTCTGCATGACATAACCAACAACAGCTCGGACCGGACCAGCCTTTGTTAACCAGATTGTCCCAGGTTAAGATTATGTTCATTAATAAGAGCCAGGCAAAACATTTGATCTTTAGAGGAATGTTAAGGTTCCATAAATCACATACAATCTGATCCTTCAAGGTAGAATAATCTTGGGCTGCAATCTGATCATAGACCAAAAATGCTATAACAATTCCATTTTTTTATTAAAATAGCAGAGGAGGGAATCAACCTTATCAGATAGACGGATGCCACCCTATTGAAGATGTGTGATGTATGAGTTCCATACAAATTTCCAATCACCCCCCAATCCTTACCAATATATCAATGCATCAGTCAAATGCTTCAACATGGATACCAGTGCTCACAAATATACTCCATTGTCCTACAAATATATCTAAGGGAAATGCATAAGAGAAAGTTATAACCCAAACATAGTAAAATATAATATAGATCATTAGTTCAATACAAAAATAAACATTTAAAATATGCACCAAGTGACTAATATGGTAGCCCTGCTGCCAAAAGAAAGATAAGGTAAAACATTGCTAGTTTTAAATTATATATAAGCTAATTTCAACAAATTAAAATGATACCAAAGGTGTATATACTCCAAGAAAAAATTGTCAAAAAAAAATGCCATGGGAGAGTAGTGTCGGTCCCAAAGATTTGTAAAGTCGGGAGTCCCAGAGTCAAAGCCTAGTGCATAAGAGCCCACATAGCTAATAATTCTGCCCTTGTGTTTGTACTCTCTCCGCATCCCAGCTTGATGTGGAAGTAGTGATTACTATTGAGTGCAAGATAAATACCAACCCCACCGATGCCTTCAGCAGCAGCTCCATAAAAAAACCCATAGGGTAGACCAGTGTAGGCGCAGGACCAATGATCCAGGTTTTTTTCCTTTTTCCAGATATAGGGAAGCTATGAAAGAGCAAACCAATCTTGCTAGTAAGAGAGGCCAAGTAAGTTTTAGATCCTTCAAAAATGTCTTTGTTCCGATTATTCTAGACACACCAGAAAACAAAATAAGGAATGTGGTAGGTGGAGGAATTGTGTTTCAACCAGAAGTCGAGGAGGTCAACCAGGGATCCTGGGGTGGTTGGAAGTGTAAAGTGATAAATATCTTTTAATACATTAAAAAAGGTAATAATAAAGTTGCACTCTAGAAACATATGCTGGACAGTTTCTCCCTCTGCATGACATAACCAGCAACAGCTCGGACCGGACCAGCCTTTGTTAACCAGATTGTCCTAGGTTAAGATTATGTTCATTAATAAGAGCCAGGCAAAACATTTGATCTTTAGAGGAATGTTAAGGTTCCATAAATCACATAAAATCTGATCCTTCAAGGTAGAAGAATGCTGGGCTGCAATTTGATCATAGACCAAAGATGCTGTAACAATTCCATTTTTTTATTAAAGGACTAGAGGAAGGAGTCAGCCTTATCAGATAGATGGATGCCACCCTGTTGAAGACGTGTGATGTATGAGTTCCATACAAATTTCCAATCACCCCCCAATCCTTACCAATATATCAATGCATCAGTCAAATGCTTCAACATGGATACCAGTGCTCACAAATATACTCCATTGTCCTACAAATATATCTAAGGGAAATGCATAAGAGAAAGTTATAACCCAAACATAGTAAAATATAATACAGATCATTAGTTCAATACAAAAATAAACATTTAAAATATGCACCAAGTGACTAATATGGTAGCCCTGCTACCAAAAGAAAGATAAGGTAAAACATTGCTAGTTTTAAATTATATATAAGCTAATTTCAACAAATTAAAATGATACCAAAGGTGTATATACTCCAAGCAAAAATTTCCAAAATTATTTTATTTTATAATTTTAAAAAAATTATAATTAATTAAAAAGTTTCATTGAATATGTGCATATGAAATTGAAATTTAATTGGCCAACAAAATAAAATAAATATTCAAATCATAGAATAACAAATAAAATAGATATTGAAATCATAGAATTGCAAATAAATATTTTAAATATTGAAATTACTCCACAAATATAAATTAAGTTTTTGTCAATTTATATTAAGTTTATATAAATATACATTAAGTTTATGTCAAATATAGATTAAGTTATATAAAAGAAAGAAAAATATAAATATTTTTAATTTTATGTCAATATAAATTAAGATTATATAAATATAGATTAAGTTTATGTTAATATAGATTAAGTTATATAAGTAGAAAAAAATAAAAATATTTTTAATTTTATTATAGTTTTTTTTTAATGTATATTAGTTTTTATTTATTAAAAGTCATACCAAATTATATAATTAATATTATTCATTTTTAATTTATATTAATTTAATATTTTAATTTTGAAATTCATAAAACAATACACAACTCCGTTGCATTCCATCAAGCGTGAGGGTCAATATAATTTAAAAAAAAATGGTAATAACTATTTCTCATATCGTCCCTACTGTGACTTAAGTGCAAATTCAAAACTTAAATGTACTTACTCAACTCCAACACTTATCTCTAGGCACAAATTTACTATAACCCTTAAAATGTTCGACTCCTTCCAACTCTTCGAGGCACAAATATACCATAACCCCTTAAAATGTTCGACTCCTTCCAACTCTTATGAGTCAAGGCACCGGCTAACATCTAGAAACCAAACCTTTGCTGGGCCTAATCCCGTATGCCCTTCTGCATTCAATTGCTCTAAAGATACCAATGCTTTCATGGTAGGCAGCTCCTGCAGTTTTTTACACTTTCTAGTCACGAGGATTCCAAGGATTCAATTCCCTATACTCCTCGAGCCTCAAACCCATCAGCACAAAACTTAGATATGGCTTAGAACTTCTAGCGACCTTTGATGTGCCAGTTTCAGCGACAAGCATTCTTATATTCTCAAATGTACCCTTTGAGATGGTCAAATTAGAGCACCTGGGCAAATCAAGATATTGAAGGCTACTCAAACTCCTAACAGAATCAAGCAGCCTCTCCAACTTCTCACATCCACAAATGTTAATGATGTTGAGGTCCTCAAGCCACCCAAAGAATCTGGCAGCCTCTTTAACTCCTCACACCAAGACAGGTCCATGTGGTGGAGATTTTTCAAGCCACCCAAGGAATCTGGTAGCCTCTCTAACTTCTTGCATCCAAATAGGTCCATGTGTGGTGGAGTTTCATCAAGCCACCCAAGGAATCTGGCAGTCTCTCCAACTTTCGTCATCCACTTAGGTCCATATGGTAGAGGTTCATTAAGCCACCCAAAGAATTTGGTAGCCTCTCCAACTTGCGGCATTCACTTAGGTCCATGTGGTAGAGGTTTGTCAATCCACCCAAGGAATCTGGAAGCCTTTCTAACTCCATGCACCCACCCAGATACATGTGGTTAAGGTTCCTCAAGCATCCCAAGGAATCTGGCAGCCTCCCCAAACTCATGCACACAGACAGGTCCATGTGGTAGAGGTTTGTCAAGCCCCCAAAGAATCTGGCAGCCTATTCAACATCCAGCACTGAGACAGGTCCATGTGGTAGAGGTTCGTCAAACCACCCAAGGAATCTGGCAGCCTATTCAACATCCTGCACCGAGGCAGGTCCATGTGGTGGAGGTTAGTCAAGTCACCCAAGGAATCTGGCAGCTTCTTCAACATCCTGCACATAGAGAGGTCCATGTGGTTGAGGTTCCTCAAGCATCCCAAAGAATTGGGTATCCTCTCCAACTGCTTGCACATAGACATGTCCATGTGGTGGAGCTTGGTCAAGCCCCCTAAGGAATCTGGCAGCGTAACTAACTTCAAGCACATACGCAGATCTATGTTGTGGAGGTTCCTCAAGCATCCCAAGGAATGTGGAAGATGGAATTCCTTCAAGTTCATGTGGTGGAGGCTCGTGAAGCCACCCAAGGAACTTGACATCCTCTCCAACTTCTTGCACCCAAACAGGTTCATGTTGTGGAGGTTATTCAAGCCACCCAAGGAATCCGGTAGCCTCTCTAACTTCTAGCACATACGCAGATCCATGTAGTGGAGGTTCCTCAAGCATCCCAAGGAATCTGGAAGACTCTCCAATGCCTGGAATTTGTTCAAGTTCATGTGGCGGAGGCTCCTCAAACCACCCAAGGAATCTGGCAGCATCTTCAACTTCTTGCACCCAAACAGGTCCATGTGGTGGAGGTTCGTCAAGCCACCCAAAGAATCTGGCATCCTGTCTAACTTCCAGCACATACTCAAATCCATGTGGTGGAGGTTCTTCAAGCTACCCAAGGAATCTGGCAGCCTATTCAACATTGAGCACCCAAAAAATTCCTCAACATCGAGCACCCAGCACCCAAACAAGTCCATGTGATGGAGGTTAGTCAAGCCACGCAAGGAATTTGGCAGCCTCTCCAAGTTCTTACACAAAACTAGGTTCATGCTGTGGAGGTTCCTCAAGCCACCTAAAGAATCTGGCAGCCTATTCAACTTCCAGCACCCAGACAGGTCCATGCCCATACACTGTTCTATGCAATCATTTCTGAGACTCCAATGAAATGAAAAATATTAGGAGGGAGTCAATTCTCCAGGCAAATAGAGCTGCCCATATAATCTCATACAAAGCTGGAAGTTTTCATAAATAAAATTAGGTAAGTCTTGTTGGAGTAAGCTATCCATTAAACGATGTTAGTGGACCCCAGTGAAAATGGTCGGGTAGATAGCTTACTCCACTTGAAAGTACTTGACTTGAGACGGAATTTACATTCCACCGACAAAATGGCCACCCACCTTAATAATCGATAGCATTTTCTTCACTTTGATAGACTTCAACAGGATTCCACGAATGTGTTCAATGGACATCTTATGAGGCAACAGTTGTACGCAACAAAAAAATACAAATTAATCATGAGTCTCTGCCATAATGGAGCATTGACAAGATACTTTCTTCCCATAAACCTCTCAATTGAAAACAACCCACTCTCTACCATAATGGAGCATTGATAAGAGACTTTCTTCCCATAAACCTCTCAATTGAAAACAACCCTCTCTTGCAAAAAAAACTAACCAAACCTAAAAAGCATTGATTAGGATGTAAAACAACATATCAAGTAGATTTTTTTTTTGCACCAAAAAACAATTTTATATATATATATAAGCTGTGTCATAATTACAAACTTATCAAAAACTTCAGTTTAGCATATTGACTTTAATTTAGCAAAAGTTATTTTAAACTATTTTTCATCTTAATTCCAGTCCTCTAACAGTTGCATAACTTAGAATCCTGTAGTTTACTAAAAAACTTAATAACTTAAAGAACTCTTAACACCCAGAAACTATACTATACTCAATAGTCCATGATCAATTCTAGATCCCTCCTAATCAATTCCCAAGCAATGTTCTTTATATCCCCCCTTAAAGCAAGCTTGTACAAGCCAACAACCTCGGAATTCAACTCTCTACAAATATGGTTGAAAGTTATGAGTTGAAAATTCGTGATAATGTCTTTTGTCTGCCTAGCCCAATTTTGTAACTCTGTAGTATGCAAAGAATGGATGTCATTTGCCCAATCTATAATAACTCTTGAGTCATAGGTCATTTTTCCTGCCAAAATATAGCAATCCCCATAGTGCCACAAGCTCAGCCTTTGTATTTGTTCCTCTGCCTTCCCCCATCTTTATTCTAAATGAAAGATTATGTCTGATCCTGATAACCATACCTACCCTGCAGTTACCATCCTGCTATGCACCATCAAAGAAACCAATTACTCCATACTGATCCACCCTTAGAAACTTTATAACTCTAATGATCTCCTTATTATGTAGTGGAGCCATATGCTTGTAGCCAACTAAGTTCCTTCATACCCGCCCTGTTTGGATCTGCACCAACTTCCTGGAAAATACACATGTTACGTTTTCTCAATATAATGAAGAGTATTGTGAGCCCATACATGCCCATACATGCCGGAAGAAAATACATTTTCCAAACACATGCATGGCAGATTCATTCTCACATTGACATAGACAACACCGCCTAGGTCCAATAAATCCTCACTTTGGCAACACATCCTGGGTCAATACCTTATTGTTAACGCACAACCACCTAAAACATTTATTCTTCAAGGGCAGCTTCTCATCCCAAACACTATTAAGAGCTCCCTTTGCTTCTTTAGCAAGAAAACAGTTAGCCAAAAACTAGTACACCAGCTTTGTTGTAACCGCTCTAGTATCACAAGTAGTCTAGAATCGAGTAGAGAGACATCAAACAATGGATTATGTAAGATGGTTTCCATGTTTATTTTAGTTTATGGTTGAGCTTTTTCATATTTCTACAATGAATTTAGCAGGTAGGTTATGTATCAATACATGAGTATAAGATGCTTTCCATGTTTAGTTTAGCTTATGGTTGGGTTGTTCTATTTTTCTGCAGTGAATTTATCATGTAGGTTATGTACCCATACATGAGCCATTGGCATATTGTAGTAATGAATTTACAATACATCCTCATAATTATCTATGTTTTCCTAGATTTTGAAACACTAGTATTGAAGTTAGTCCCAAAAGGTTAATGGAACAACAAGCCCATAACACTTTGGTTAACGAACATAGCCTCAAAATATGCCTCTCTAATACAAACATAAAATAAAATCATTCATGTTTTCTTTTGTTATGCATATTGGATTTTTACTAATATATACTGTGTAAACCAATTAATTTATTCTAAACATTATATTTACTTTCAAATTTGGTAGGTATATGAGAATCATCATCATAAACTATTATAATTGAATAATATTCAAGTATAAAAATGAAGTGAATATACTTCCATAAATTAGTGTTTAAAATAGAAAAAAAACAAAGTTGTGAAGATACAAGGCATACATTTTGATCATAAACATAAAAAAATGAAGGGTTTTGACTAGTGATTATTAGCATGTTAAGGGGGTTTAGATTTTGCAAAAATCACCAAGGTCAAGGTTATACTTATACCCACAATCCTTATGATATATACCCTATTTACATCATAGATGGCAAGGCCTATTGTCACCTTGATGACACTACTAACAAGGGCCAAGATAGCCCAAGTGGCTCACATTCCATAGTAAATAGGATAATAGAGCAACATCAAACCATGAGAAAGTGTGGGTGAGGTATTTATCATAATTAAAAATGCCTTTTGTTCTTATAAAAAATTATAGTTTCCCGTATGAGCTAAGTTGTTATACTATGAGGGGTATATCTATGTCATAAAAATTTATGGCCTCATTCATCTGTAGTTAAGGATTTTAACCTAGGCTTCCACATTCATACAAGCCCAAACACATCATTGATAGCTAGACATCACTCATGTGGGAAAAAACAACACATGATTATGTTTCTTCCTAAGGAAGTAAAGCGGTTACCAACTACCAAGCATAGTGAAGTTCAACAACCTAATAGAGGTGGTCTCCTAATAGAGCAACATTCCATGAAATGGAGGAAATGAGGTATTTTTACCACAAAGGTTGAACCTAAACCTACTCAAACCCATATAGAAAGTAAAATATAAAATTAACACAAAAAATGTTGCAAAATAATGGTGCATAATAACGGACTATGATGTACAAATGTGTAAGTTTTTTCAAAAAATTATATCAGTTTGATACTAAATTAATGTCTTCTTTTTTTTTTGTAAATAAAAACTTCATATTATAGAAACAGAAGGATTACAAAGCGACCATACACAGAGTTAACAGCCCCGGGCTCCTAGATATCCCCTGCCGGGCTGGACGTGCCTCCAGCACTAGTGCCGATCATATACAGATTACATCCTACTACATTTTCAGACTCAAAAAATCCTGCAGGACTTGCTGTGCACTGTTCATTAAAAACAAAACCCCTATGACCACCTAATATTTCCAGACCAAGAGGGCACGCAGGCCCGACCTTCCCAACGAGCAATACACAAAACAAAAGACTCTATGAGCCGAAAGACCAGGACTACCGCAAAATTTGACCAAAGCATACCCGAACCAGGAAAACGTTGAGACAGCTGCGAAGACGACCTTCCGGACACCACCCTCAGTCGAATTTCTGGAACGCCGAAGGTAGGCCGGATCGCAAAGCCTGGACAGGGACTGGCGACGCTCCCGAAGGGGTAGGCCCTGCTGCAGGAGAAGAGGCCCGTCTTTTCTTCTTGCCACATTGATCGCAACACTCTCTAGGGCGAGCCCTCTCCTCAGGAGCCTTGCCTGCAGCATAGAAGGAGACGCCCAGGCGAGAGGCCAGAATGTCTATCTTCTGATGAATAAGGTGGCACTCCCCATTATGAAGCTTCCATGCCCGAACTGGTTCCTCATCTCTGGCGGATTTCGCTTCCCGTTCCATAAAAGAGTGTCCCACAAGCTTCATGTTCACCCAGTATTGCATTAACAAACGATCATAGGCCGCTGCCCGACCCGCAGTGGAGCTAGGGTCCAGGACCCAATCCGCCACCTCGCGTCGAAGCTCGTCTTTGGGCATACTTCGCACTGAGGTCCAGAGATCCTCTGCAATAGCTTCCACCTCACGGAGAATTGTCAGGGGGATGTTGTCCTTAAATATTTCTGCTTCCTCTTGGGCCTGAAGCTGGGCTCGGGTCTTCCTACGAGGATGATTCACAGCACTTGCCGCCTGCTCTGGGTCTTCCCGGGCTTTGCCCTTCACCAATTGCCCTCGCGGAGCCATTTGCAGCTGGAGAATGAAAAACTTGCGAGCACCCCGACAGTCACGACTCGTGATCCCTTTCTGGGTCTAGACAAAGAGCCTCTTGGGAAACCAGGAGAGAAAACAAAAGGAGGAGAACACTGCAGGGGACCGATGGATGGATGGCCAGCCAAGCGGGCAATAAAAAGGGGGCGGAGGAATTATGGACTCATCTGGCTTGAACCCGTTCATCGTCGTTATCCTGACGCAAAAACGTACCTTCGTACCTTTCCCCATAGGGGGCAATCTGGATGAGAGGATTGCCCTGTCAAAACTCCCGTCCCTCCTCTCCGCAATCATTTCCCCGCTAACGATTTGGAGGTTAGAGTAAATGCTCCAGGACAGCCACCTTTGTCCTCGATAGCTCTCCTTATTAATGCTAGCCTTCATCGTGGTGATTGATCATCATGGCGTGCTCGCGCTGACTGACATCCGTGCCTTCCACGTCGTGGGGGCGTGTGAGTTGAGTACCGCCCTGTTGATCTCGCACTGCCAACTGTCGGCAGTTATTAATCCATTCTGCACCTTCAAAAGTCTCCAGAGGGCCCCATTGGGTGCCCAGCTCCCCTTCGACCCCTGCATTCGCTAGCTGATCTGCCACCCTGTTGGCATCCCGACGGACGTGAGAAAAGGAAACCGCGGGGTGGTTGTGGATCAGGCTTCGAAGTTCTGCCAGACGGCTAGCCAGCCTCCAGCTGGTCGCCACCTGTCCGCTGACTCGACCATAGGCTAGCCGACGGGCCTTCTGGATCAAGATCCGGGAGTCACCTTCTATGATCGCCGGGAAACTGTTGCTACGTACCAAGCAGTGCATACCTTCGAGCAACCCCTCAAGTTCTGCCGAGTTATTGGAGTCATGACCGATCGCCCCCAGAAAGACAAAGAGTATCTTACCACCTGCATCTCTACACAGGCCACCAAAACCAGCTGGTCCCGGGTTTCCCCTGGACGCCCCGTCAAAATTTAGCTTGAAGACCAAGGGAGACGGAGGAGACCAGGATTTCGGGCTGTCTGGCTGGAGAGGCTTTGGGCGCATCCGGAGTTCGTCCAATTGAAGTTTATTCAGGCTCCAAAATTCTCCAACTTGGCTTTCGTCTGCAGGAATCAATTTGTCCTCATCATGCCATTGCATACTTTTAACAGAGGCCAGAAGGTTCGCCCGCACTGTCTGCCACACCTTGTCTGGACTGGAGCTTTCGACCCGGAAAATTCGACCGTTCCTCTCTTTCCAAATGCACCACATGATCATTCCAGGTAAGGCATTCCAGATGGTCTTGATAATTCTGTTTTTGAACATCTTTGGGTTCCACTCGGCTAGCGTTCTAGCCGGATGGGCACGTCTCCTATCACTTCTTCTGAAACCTTCAGCTCCCTTGTCCCATATGGCCGCAGCGAACGGACAGCTATCCAGGAGGTGATTAGTGGTTTCCTCCGCCTGCGAACAAAGGCAGCAACGGGATGGGCCATGAATTCCCCTTTTCCTCAGATTCTCGCTTGTGAGTATGCGGCCTTTAACAGTAAGCCAGGCAAAAGTGGCGACCTTAGGCCATAAGTTGAGCGTCCATATCTTTGCCCATAAATCCTTTTCCTCTTCATCATGGCCAATGCGGAGGTTATAAGCTTCCCTTATACTAAAAGTCCCTTTTTCCATATAACCCCATCTCAACACATCATTACCTTCCATGGGTCTGATGCTTCTCCTGCGCATCTCCTCTTGGAAGGCCTGCCAATCCTCCTCATCAACTCGCTCCGGTTTTCTCATGAAGGCCCAACGCCTTCGCTCCCTAGGGCTTTGGTCCTGCCAGAAGTGTTGAACCAGGGACCGTCCCTCCAACCGCGACCAATCCTGAATGGGGACCCAGCGAGGGTTGTCAGACAGCCGCGGGAACTGGTTCCAGGCGTCCTCCCAGAAACGAGCACTCTT
>LPNX010530576.1:6574-20547 GCA_001517045.1 Pseudotsuga menziesii
ATAAATAAATTTGTTATAGTAACAAACACATTGACTGTTATGTCATTAAATAGCTTTCTAGGTCACTTTAAAATGGCGACAATCTCTTACAAATATGGTAATTCAACACATGCACAATATATGCTTTATCAAATTATAAATAAAATGGTTAATACTTTCAACATACAAATAATGCCATTAGATAAATTAATAGGAAAGAAATATTAATACAAATTACAAATTATAATAATAAAATAATGTAAGGAATCTAAGTTTAAGCATAGGAAGATATGCTTCAACTTAATATAAATTTGATTTTATATAGCTTATAATGATAATATTGTAAAAAAAATGGTGAATATATAGATTGAAATGAGTGAATTAAGTAATTTTTTGGTTTTTCATTTTTTGAAAACTCAATCTTGTTGAAGTTCTAAATTCTAGATCTGTACTCGACAATACATATAAAGGGAAGAAAATAAAATAGAGTATGACCTAGTTTTCTATGTTGTTGCTTGTGTAGATGTTACTAATTGTTTTTCTAGTCAATATTCTAAATATGATTAGGGTTAGTGTCCTCATCCACAGGTTCAATATTACAGTGACTATATGAGCTAATAATTTTTCATGGTATTAGAGGTTTCAGCCAATTCCTAGGCATTTCTAGTTCTTGTTGTTTCTTGAAGTTGAGAAAAAATCCGCATGTTCTAGCCACCCATTGTCAAGATTGGGAATTAATAAGTTACTATGCCAATACATAAATTTGTTACAGTAACAAACACATTGACTGCTATATCATTAAATAACTTTGTAGGTCACTCTAAAATGGAGACAATCTCTTACTAATATGGTAATTCAACACATGCACAATATATGCTTTATCAAATTATAAATAAAATGGTTAATAATTTCAACATACAAATAATGACATTAGATAACTTAATAGGTAAGAAATTTCTTGCAACATCTATTGTTCATGAGATGAGGTAAACCTTGATCAACTCAAATATTAATACAAATTAAAAAATTATAATAATAAAATAATGTAAGGAATCGAAGTTTAATATTAGGAAGATATGCTTCAACTTTATATAAATTTGATTTTATATAGCATATATTGATAATATTATAAAAAAATGGTGAATATAAATATTGAAATGAGTGAATTAAGTAATTTTTTGGTTTTTCATTTTTTGAAAACTCAATCTTGTTGAAGTTCTAAATTCTAGATCCCTTGTATAATTCCAAATTTAATGAAATATGTGTTATTAGCCTTTCCTAGCTCCTGGATGGCCTGATAAACCCAACTTTGTTGGGTTGGCTAATCTATTGTTCGCCTAATAAACCCAATGGTGTTGGCTTGGTTGAACTGTGTACCCGTGTGGTGTAGTTATCCTTGGCTATGTGAAAGCCTGTTAGTTCCTTATTCCTTGGGGAATCATGCCCGGCTCGGGGAAGGCAGCATTGCTAAGAGATTAAAGAGCACGTGGGCCTATGGTTGGGTGGAACGTTGTAGCGACGTAGCTAGTTGCGGAACAAGTTCTCCATAAAGATAAGTACTCTTGCCTAACTTGTTTCTACAATTATATATTTACCATTGATGAATGAGGATATACATGTTAAATGCTGATCTATATATGCATGAATGTGATTGATATGTTTTGCTTCCGTTGTGTATATGAATGATTATGCTTCGTAAAATGCTTTATGTTTTAAGTATCATGCTTCAGCACTATATGTATGTATCTTCATGTCCATGGGGCTAGATGCCTAGATAATTTGACATATAGTAGTGTCCTCTTTGCTAGTCGAAAGGTCGGGGAAGTTACAGTATGGTATCAGAGCCCTAGTTGCAGCGTGGACTTGAATGGGCCATGACAGATGAGATAGCAGAGGCAGGTTTCCTTCTGCCCAGCAGCAATCAAAAAATTGTTGCAGGAAAACTCAGAAAATTTTCTAAGTGCCAGAACTATCGGCCCATCAGAAGACTCAGTGACAATATATTCCGATGTAGTGGGCACTTAGTGGGAAGGCCACCCGATGGACAGTAACAGGAAAAACTTTGAAATTTTTTCTAAGTCCGACCATCAGCGATCGGTGGAAGATAGTTGTTCTCATCACCGATGGTTAGACAGGGAAACTACCGATGAACATCGAGAAGAATTAGTTGAATGGGTTGCTGCCATTGTGGCTGCCGTGGGGACTAAAACACCGATGCAGCAGTGCTAGTGGTTCCGACTACCGACAGAAGAATAAAGTTTCAAAATTTTGTTTAAGTGTTGAAGTCATTGGTGGAAATTAGTTGATCGAGTGCCCGTCATTGCGGATGGCTAGACCACTATGCTTCCGACGCATAGAGCCTCCGACTGCCGATGGCGCAAAATTTTGAAAAATTTTCTAAGGCCCGAAATCAACGACCATCGGAAGAAGGTAGTGTTTCTTCCATCTACCGTTGTGGAAGCCTAGAGCACTAGTCTTTTGACAAGAAGAGTTCCCACTACCGATGTCGATCAGGTTATGCCTCAGTTTGCCAATCAGAAGTCATTAGTAGATTGGGCTGTCGATCAGAAAAAGATCGAAGATGATGAGCCGTTGTTGTGGCTACTGATGGAACTATTTCACTGATAAATAGAAGATAGTTGAGCGGATCAAGTGGCGAAAAGAGAAAAAAAAAGTCAAATTTTTTTCTATGGCATGGAATCATCGGCCATCGGCGATGGTTAGTTGATCACATCACTGATGATCAGATGATGCAGTCACCGATGAGCTACATTGGATAAAGTTAGTCGATCAAATGTCCACCGTTGCGGTCGATTAGTAGACTATTCCGTTGATGAGCATCCAGGCACCGATGCCGTAAAGGATTAGTTGCTTCGACCGCTGATAAGGTCGTGAGATGCGAAAGACAAAGGAAGATGAAGTTTGATTGTGGTTCGTCGTTGTGAAAGCTGAAGGGACTAACCACCCGATGCGCAGGACACCCGACCGCCAACGCAACATGGTTAGTCTTTGGAACGATAAGTGATTGCGGACCTGGTACTGCGGATGATAATAGACCAATAGGTCACCGATAAAGATGCAGGATAATAGACCGATCGGAAGGAAAAGGAAGATTTTAAACCCACCATTATGGCTACCCAAAGGACTGTGCGCCCGATGAACAACACGTCTGACCGCTGATACCGTGGAGAACCTTAGCTAAAGAAACCGCAGATGGGTAGATCTCGGCATCACCATTACAAATTCAGAGGGTTAGTGTCTTGGCTGCTGAAACGTCAAAATATTAGCTGAAATGAGACCCAACTTGAAAATTCAAAAAGCACCGAAAATCGGAAGCTCAATCGGTTGCCCGCGAAAACCGAAGTAAGAACACTTTCTGTCATTGCGGATGCTCATATGACTATGTAACCAATGCACAGTTGATTTGCTCACCAATACAGATCAGGATTTTAGTCGTTTTAACCATCGAAATAATGGAGAGGAATAATGGAACAATCCACCGATAAAATAGGCGTTTTGACTACCACAGTGTCGGCAGAATAGCTGGGATGAGGTCTAATTAGGGCCTAAGGAAATTTGAGTTTTTCGAAGGAATTTCTCAGCGATTTTTCATGCAGTTTTCGATTGTCTTTCAGTTGGTTTTCAGCATATTTCAGAAAACTGTTTGTGGTCACAGGGTTGAAAAGAAATAGAGAAAATTCTATGTTTTAACATAATTGTTTTTCTATGAAATTTCTAGAAGAAAAAGGTAAGTAGTTTTGATTTATATTAATGTTATGCAATTAACAGTTTTCTACTAACACAATGTAGAATTATAGACAAATTCCAAGAGCAGTACTCTAGAAAGAACAGTGTGGTAAAACAAGAGGGGGTTCAATCATGGGATCCCAGGATGGGTATGATGCTCAGGATTCGTACGAGCGTGCAGGAGATGCCATGGGAGAAAATATCCGTAATGGGAATGATGACATAGAATCTAATGGAGGGAGATTCCAAGAGACACCATCGGATGTTGCAGCCACCATGAGAAGCTTGGTTAACGCCCAGGAAGAGTAGCATCAGTTGAATGCTTCCATATTGCATAGTTTGACAGACTTGCAAAAAAAGATAGACTTTGGATGAGATACAGCAAGGCCAAAAGGCAGTAAGAGCAACACTAGGAGAAGGAGAAGGACTTCTAGTGGGTCATCTAATTCTAAAGTATCCAGCGGGGATACCAGTTCATCTTCTCATAAGAGAAGAAGAAGACACCATAGGGTTTGCTCTCGGGATGAATTTAAGAAAGCTAAACCTCCTACCTTTGATGGTGAGATAAAGACTGGACAAGAGGCTAAAGCTTGGCTTCTTGGGATAAAGAAGTACTTTCAAGTGTAGGATTATTCAGGAAACATGAAGGCCAGAGTTGCCATATTCAATTTGAATGGATGAGCATCCATTTGGTGGGAACACTTCAAGCAAGTAAAGAGGATCAGTGAAAGGAAATTGAAATGGAAATAGTTTAAGAAGTATTTCAGGAAGAAATACCTTTCTGATAGGTATTATGATGACAAGATCAAGGAGTTCCATGAGCTGCAATTGGGACAACAGACCATGGATGAGTATGAAAATAAGTTTCTGGAATTGTTGAGGTATGTCTGGTACATCAGAGATGAAAAAGGGAAGATCTAGTGGTTTCTGAGTGGATTGCCGCAATCTTACAAAGATAAATTAAGTTCTATGAGCCGAGAAATATCGAAGAAGCAATAAGGAAGGCTAAGTATTGCTATGAGAAAAGAAAAGTTAAACCTGATTACCATAAGGCATGGAAGGACAAGAAGAATGAAAAGTTTGACCAAAGAAAGAAAGGGTTCAAACCTTCTAGATTCAGGAATCAATAGAAGTAGAAATCCCAAGCTGCGAGTAAGCCAGTTGGAGTGTCAGGAGAAAAGCCTAAGGATCCACAGCAGGATAGAAGGCCACTCAAATGTTGGAAATGTGAATGACCCCACTTGCGCAGATATTGTCTATTTGAGAATGAAATTGCAAGGCCAACTTATAATATTCAGGAAGAAAAAATAGTGGGTGAAGTTGCAAGGGTAGTCCCTAGAATTTATGCAGCACTGGAGGATTGCCAGGCAAATCATCAGTCAATTGTGGTTGAAGTTGCAGGTAATATTGTTGAACAATCTGTTTCTATTTTGACAGACCCTGTTTCTACTCACAGTTACATTACTCCTAGAGTAGTGGAGATTTGTGTTTTCAAGAAAGTAAAGCATAGGAAATCTTGGTTAGTTCAGCTAGCCACCAGAACTAAGAGAAAAGTCAATGAAGTGATAGAGAAATGTCCATTGGTTATGAATGGATTGAACACTTGTGTAGATTTGAATGTTCTACCGCTTGGTTCCTATGATGTTCTCATTGGAATGGATTGGTTAGAAGCTCATTGAGTGAAGCTTGACTATTATAACAAGACTTTTGAATGCATGAATGAGGAAGGAAACCCAGTGGTTGTGAAAGTTATTTTGAAGGTAATTTCAGTAAGATAGGTTTCATAAATGCAGTTGAAGAAGTTCTGTAGGAAAGGTTGCCAGTTGTATGTAGCTCATTTTCTCGAACCAACAGGATACGAGACTCCTAGGTTGAAGGACTATCAAGTGTTACAGGAATTCAAGGATGTGTTTTTTGATGGAATTCCAAGGCTTCCTCCAAAGAGGGACATTGATTTCACCATCAAACTTGTGCCAGGAGCAGCACCAGTGTCCAAGACACCCTACATAATGAGTACATTGGAGATGCTAGAATTGAAGATGCAACTGCAAGAGTTGTTGGAAAAGAAGTATATCCGACCGAGCGTGTCTCCTTGGGGAGCACCAGTTATGTTTGTAAAGAAGAAAGATGGTACACTCAGGTTATGTATTGAATACAGATAGTTGAACAAGGTTACTATGAATAATAAATATCCTTTTCCCAGGATTGATGACCTCTTTGATCAAATGAGAGGAGAAAAGGTATTTTCCAAGATTGACTTGAGGTCTGGTTACCATCAGGTGAGAATCAATGATGAAGACATTCATAAGACAGCCTTCAGGACAAGGTATGGACAATATGAGTTTGTAGTGGTACCGTTTGGTCTCACAAATGCACCAGCTACATTTATGTGCCTTATGAATAGTGTCTTCAGTAATTATTTGGACAAGTTTGTTCTTATTTTCCTTGATGACATTCTTGTTTATTCTAAGAATGAGGAAGAGCATGAAGAGCATTTGAGATTAACATTGCAAGTGCTCAAGGAACATCAGCTGTATGCAAAGTTGAGCAAGTGTGACTTCTACAGGGATAGAATTCAGTATTTGGGTCACATTATCTCTGAAGAGGGTATATCAGTAGACCCTGAGAAGATTGAAGCCATCATGAATTGGCCTACTCCAAGAAATGTGATGGATGTAAGATCTTTTATGGGACTTGCAAGATACCATAGGAGATTCATTGAAGGATTCTATAAGGTTTCATATGCCATCACTTCTTTACAAAAGAAGGGGATGAAGTTCTAATGGACTTCGAAGTGTGAAGAAAGATTCTAGCGGTTGAAGAATCTTCTCACCAGTGCAGCAGCGTTGAAGGTTGCAGATCCAGAGAAAGATTTTGTGGTATGTACCGATGCATGCGGACAAGGGCTTGGAGGAGTCCTTATGTAGGAAAACCATGTGATATGTTATGAATCAAGAAAATTGAAGGAGCATGAGAAGAACTATGCCACTCATGATCTCGAGCTTGCAGCCATAGTACATGCTGTCAAGATGTGTAGACATTACTTGATGGGTAGAAGATTTGAACTCAAAACAGACCATTGTGGTCTAAAGTATTTTTTTGATCAGCCTACTTTGAATGCTAGGCAAGCGAGATGGCTGGAATTTTTATGTGAGTTTGATTTTGAAATCAAGCACATTAAAGGAAAATAAAACAAGGTAGCTAATGCACTCAGCCGGAAGGTACAGGAAATGCATGTGGCATCTCTCAGTATTTTCCAATTAGATTTGAGGCAATATATTGTTAATCATGTTGCTGGAGATGACTTGTACGAACAGGTAAAAGACAAATTGTAGCAGCAAAGTATTGAGAAGAAGTATGAGGTATATAAATTGGAAGGAGATGGACTTCTCACTTATAAAGGAAGAATTTATATTCCGAATGTAGCATATTTGAGGAGAGTTGTTATGGATGAAATCCATCAAGCTCTGTATTCTGGTCGCCCAGGATGTCAGAAGACAATTGCTATAGCTAGAAAGCAGTACTTTTGGCCAGGTATGAAAAAATACATGGTTGAATACATTTCAAGGTGCATGAAATGTCAATAGGTAAAGGTTGAGCATCAACATCCAGCAGGTTTGTTACAGCCTTTGCCAGTTCCAGAATGGAAATGGGAAGTTATTTCCATGAATTTTATTACAGGATTGTTGATGACTTGGAGACAACATAATTCCATCATGGTTGTGGTAGAAAAGTTGACAAAGGCAACACATTTTATACCAGTGAAGTCTATGCACAAGAATGATGACATTGCAAAGATCTTCATGAAGGATATTTTCAAATTGCATGGATTTTCGAAGGCAATAATTTCTGACAGGGATTTCAAGTTCACTTCCAATTTTTGGAAGGGGTTGTTTGCAGATTTGGGTACAAAGTTAAACTTCAACACTGCATACCATCCTCAGACAGATGGGCAGACAGAAAGAGTTAATCAGGTGTTTGAAGATATGCTTTGCATGTATGTGATGGACAAACCAACCAAAGGGGAAGATTACTTACACTTGGTAGAGTTTGCATACAACAATGGACAACAGGAATCCTTGGGGATGAGTCCATATGAATATTTGTATGGAAGAAGGTGTAGGACACCAGTGACTTGGGATAACCCAGTGAATAGAGTTGTGCTTGGACCAGAATTGCTCAAGGAAATGGAGCAAGAGGTTGTAAAGATTAGGTAGAATCTGAAAGCAGCATAGAACAGACAGAAAAGCTATGCAGAGAAGCATAGGATGAACAAAGAGTTCAGTGCTGGGGATCATGTCTACCTTAGAGTGAAAGAAAAGAAAAGTTCCTTGAAGTTTTCAAGTTGTGCCAAGTTTTCACCTAGATATTGTGGGCCATTTGAAGTGCTTGAAAGAATAGGTCTTGTTGCATATAGACTTGCATTGCCTGCTAGTACTAAAGCTCATAATGTTTTTCATGTTTCTTTGATTAAGAAATATGTACATGATCCTAGCCATATGATAAATTGGGATGTGATTCAGGTGGAACCCAAGGGAGAGTTCCAAATCGAGCCAATGTGCATCCTCGATAGGAAGGTCACAATGCTCTGGAACATGGCCATAGGACAGGTAAAGGTGCAATGGGATCATTATGGACCAGAAGAGGCTAGATGGGAGCTGGAGGATTCCATGCGATTGGCACATCCATTTTTGTTCAATTCTGCTGAACACTGAGGCAGTACCAGTGTAGCATTTTGTTCAATTTTGCAAAGCACTAAGGACAATGCTATTGAAGGGGGAGGGAAATGTAACACCCCAGTTTTGACCCTTTTTGCATTAATGTATGTGATGTATATATTGTAATGAATCATGGTGTGGAGCTGAGGGAAAAATCCCCACCATCGATTCAATTGTGTTAAGTTTCAGTGATTGGAACTATTACCGATGGTATATCGGGACATGCAGCATACATATTAAATTGTTCCATCATGTAAATATACATCTTAATTAATTGAACCCAGCCAGCTATGTTCACTGCAACTAAATTGAGAAGGGGCATGATTTCCTAAGGGTAAGGAGGGGGAAAGTTAAATCCTGAGCCATGGGGGGGGAAAAGCCATGTGTCACCACTCTCTTCAGTCACCCTCCCTTGTCTCATCCAACCACCACCCTTCATTGTTCTTTTGTTAGTGGGGCATCTATTCGCTGACAGCAAGACCACTACACCAGGATTGTCATTCTCCCCATGCCCCTGCACTCTCTACACAATGCACCTTCTGAATTGCAGATGGTCTGTCCACTATCCAATTGGTGGCTGCCCATCCACCTTCATGTGGGCTGAGTTAAAAGGATAAACAATCCATGATGTGGAGTTCTCCATTCCTCTTACACTGCCTTGCTAGTCTATGAATTTTCTTCCCCTGTTCATGTAGAGCGTTGGTCTTTTCCCACCATTGTTAGACTGTTGTGATTTTCCTCACCGATCATCGGTTGCAGCTTCCTCCACGCATTGTCGACTGCGTTTTTCTTGTACAATGCGGGAATTGCTGTAGATTGCTATGGTTTTCCTTTGTGGTTCGTTGTCTGTTATTCCATTGTGGAATTGTGGTCGTGATTTCCTTTCTAGCTATGTGTTTTACCTGTGTCTTATTCTTTTCCTTTACGCACAGATTGAGAGTCGGTCTCTTCCCATTTGCTGGACTGTGTATTTTTCTTCAGTGATTGCAATGAAGATTTTGTGTTGTGGGCTCAGGTTTCTCATGGGCTGTTAATGGCCATGATTAATGAATCGTGTTTTCCCTTGTAAAATCCTGAAGAGCTGTTTGGCTTCTTGCATGTAGTGGTTTTTTCCTCAGACTACATTGGAGGGGTGAATGAGGGCCTAAGGTTCTTGATAAACCTAGTGGGTTGAGAACCACACAGACAGATCCGCTGAGCTGGTATTCTTCTCCACAACCCCTGAATAGCACTAGAAGGGAGATTCGGGTCTGAGGGGTTGTGTTGTAGAGAAAGGACCGATTTCGTTGTGTTGGGTGTGTGTGAGTGTTCTAGAAGCCAGTCTGGTTCTAGTGTCGGTGCACCATCTTTGCATTAGCCTTTCCCAGCTTTTGGATGGACTGATAAACCCAACTTTGTTGGCTTGGATAATTTGTTGTTCACCTGATAAACCAAACGATGTTGTCTTGGTTGAACTGCATAACCTAGTTACTGCAATCTCTTACAAGTTTCAAGAGTCCAAGGATTTTGTATAGAATCAAACGGGTAAGAAGATCAATGAGATGAGATCTAACAATCAAGGAAATTACACCTCCAATGACAATTACACCTAAAATTAGACAAACTGATCAAATATGAGAATAACAACCAAGAGAAAGAATCATATTCCATGTGTTTTCATAGCATTAATCTCTTCCTTCAGCACAAACAAAAGCGATTTGTAAGAAAATAAAATGGTCTGTGCATTTGTAAATTATAGCCAGGAAAATCCTCTTTTGTGTATAATTAGCATCCATCATGCATTTCCTCATGGACAAAACGTTAGATAATTTGGACAGTAAAATGCGTAATTGCAAGCAACCTTAAAGCCCATACGTCATACAAAGACATCTGCACTTAATAAAAAAACTCAAAAAAGTGATCTATTAAGAAAAAACATAACATTTCATTGATAAAACATCTCCAACCTTATTCCTTAACATCTGCATTTCTTCTAATGTCTAGTCCTTTGTGAGGTCCAATACTGGCTGAAGTGAGGTCTCATTATACAGCAACCCTACCTGCAGAATCCAGGGTATCAACAATTATGTTATCTCTAATTTTATCTTATTTTCTCTCCCACATTCTTAGATAAAACAATTATATTTCAAAGCATACACCATGTATAACCTAGTTACTACAGTCTCTTGCAAGTTTCAAGAGTCCAAGGCTTTTGTGTAGAATCAAACGGGTAAGAAGGTCAATGAGATGAGATCTAACAATCAAGGAAAGTACACCTCGAATGATTTTGATGCATTTTGTAGGGAAACAAGGATCAAAAGGGAGTTAATAATACCTTACACCTACAGCAGAATGAGGTTATAGAAAAGAACAGGTCCATCATAGAAAGAGACAAGGTTTTGATACATGATATTGATCTGCTCGTGTTTCTTTGGGCAAACGGATGCACTACAGACCTATACAAAATGTATAGGTGTCCTCACAAGATATTGAAGGACAAGACACTTTGAAGAAGATTTAACTGGTGGGAAACCATAGGTATCATATTTTCATTACTACTATGTGTATTCATGTGGTTGTGGAGAAAATAACTAAGTTAGAACCTTAAAATTTGTGTAATTTTGTTAGTTTCAGTGAATCTTCCAAATTGTACAAGGTCTATTTTTTGTCACAGCTGAAGATTGTAGTGAGCCAAGATGTGAAGTTCATTGAGAAGGCTAGATCCTCAATGTCTCAAGAGCCTCCAAGGGAAATTGAGAAGGGAGAGAAGATTCTTGTCCTGGAGGGATGTTGAGAAGGGAGAGAAGCTTCTTGTCCCAAATGTTGATCCATAGGTTTCAGCAAAATCAAGTTCAGATTATCAGAGTTTCAATGTAGAGATAAAGCATGTTTTACCACACATTACACTGGAAGCCTAGGTGGCTTATCCATACGCTACAAGTGGAAAAGGAGCAAGTAGGAAATCCACAAACTTATTTTCAAGACATTGAGAAGGGAGAGAATCTTCTTGTCCCAAATGTTGATCCACAGGTTTCATGAAAATCAAATTCAGATTAGCAAAGTTTCAATGCAGAGATAGCATGATTTACTACAAAATACAGTGGAATCCTAGGTGGCTTATCCATACACTACAGGTGGAACAGCCTAAACATACACCTGTTAAAAATACACAGGTATATTTGCCATGAGTTCCTAAAAAGGATTGTTCACAGATAAATGGTTTTCTCTGTCTACGTTAAGGATTTTTGAAGCTGATGAAAATTACAAAGTTTCCTAATATATTAAAAATAATCTTCCCCTTTCTACAGAAATTTAATTTTTTTTTTAAAGAATAAATAATCTTCCCCTTTCTACCGTTTCTTGATAATAATTCAAATAGGAGACAAGAAAAAAATGGTGTACCTTTATATGAATGAAAGATCGCTAGACATCCTCGCTACCTAGGAGATTTCATGTTCATGAGAGCTTCTATTATTTTGCTCATTAATTATTCATGACTCCTTTGATTTGTCAAGGACTCCTTCATTTTGTTGTCGCGTTTCAGTATTTCACGTCCTGCACAATTGTGAGTGTCTTCATTTTCCTGTGCTGTCTAGGGTTGTGTCTCTGTAACTTATGTACTCTACGTTAGGGTTCTTTAGACTCAACAAAGTGAAATCAACAAAGAATGATCAAATCTTTACAAAGTCGTTTAATTAAGATGAATTTAGATCCCCTTAACACTAAGATGATGTATATCTCTAAAACCATAAACCCTTTCCCTTTTCTGCAAGACAAGACATGGTTGACTGAATGACCATATCATGACTGATCCCTAACATTGAACCAGCTCGAGACCAGGATTTCCTAGCCCTGAATTGAAAACCCAAATCATTTTTTGACCAAATTCCAACATTGCTAATTTTATCTCTAATATAGGGTAGCCCAGTTGCTCTGCAGCTGGGAGTGGTTGATATGTCTTCTTTGGGATTCAAAACTGCTAAAGCCTCCTCTAGTTCCTCTTTGGGATGAATGCATAGAATAACAAACATGGCAAACACCAAATTGATCTCTTTCTGGTTTCTGTCTGCCTTCTGGGAAGAACTGTCAAAGAAATGAATCCAAATCCTACACCTTCCCGCTCTTCACATGTATACCACTATGCAGAGGGATGAATAAAAAGTGCTTTTGCGTTATTATTTATTTTGGCCTCATCAAACTTTACTTTTTATTTTCATACAATCTCGGAAAGCCTTCACATACATGGAAACCGCATGAGGAATCTTTTGAAAAGGTGTAAAAATTGTACTTACACAGTGTTCTATAACCATATAAAAATAAAATGAAATGAATTAGAATAAGATCCATCTTGGATCCAATAGACGAAAAAGAAGTGACTCTTCCCTGGAAAAACTTATAATCTGTAACTGAGATCTAGAATGCTCACTACAAGAGGAAAAACGTCTCTTGTAATTGTGATCACTCACTCTCATCATATAATCACATGATCAACAATGTCATCATTTCCATCATAACCATCGTTGTTGTTGTCATCATCATTGTCATTATCATCATAATCATCATTCATGGCATCATCATGATCGTCTTCATTATCATCATCATAATGATTATTGACATTGTCATTAGTTTTTGATAATTACCTTTGGCATAAGAACTATCATTTACCCAAAAGATGTGATTAGTGGAAAAGGGTCATGGATGACACATATGACCAACAATTAGCTATGATGCTTCTATCTATTGATATGGTATTGGTTCTAGTACCTAATTCGTAATTGATGTAATATAAGGAACCTAATTTTTATTTGGCACATGCTTAACAGGGTTTGCTTCAATGGTGCAGCAGGGATAAAGATGGTCAAGAGAAAATTCGTCCAATTGCTTTGTTGGATCTCTGAAGATCGAGGTGCATGGCACCAATATTACTAATAGAAGGTAGACAATTTACAAAATTTACACTTCATTGTCAAAATTGCAATTCTCCATGACACAATTAAAAATGACTAACATAAATGACTAATTCATATTCTTCTAGCTAGTCGTTTTTATGTCATGACTAAATTAGTCGTTTATCTTAGTCATTTTTAACTCTGTCACTTATTATCTAGTCATATTTGTTAACTGGTGACTAAATTAGTTGTTAATTTTAGTCATTTATAGTTGGGTCAATCAAAATTTCTCATATTTAGTAGTAAATCACTTGAAAAACCTGTGGTGACTAGAATTTTTAGTCACGTAGTAGCTAATTCCTCATTTTGTACTAGTGGTGACCCAGAAGTGTGGGAGTAAGTTTCAGCATAGATGAATCTGAAACCTAAATGGTCCTTGATAGAAATATGTTAAGGAAGACACTCTCTCAGCCCTAAATTTTTTCCTTTATTTCTACCATCATCCACTGCCCTATGTATTCATTTCTCAGCAAAAATGCCCCTATTTTCCTAGTTCAAATTTGACTGATCGAGTGCACAAGTTTGGTTCATAAATTTTAATTTAATTTGCAGCAATATTAGTGTTATGTTCTATACATCAGTTCTCGAAACATTACACCCC
>LPNX010530576.1:20667-45762 GCA_001517045.1 Pseudotsuga menziesii
GAGGAAAACCTCATGGGAATAAAACCTCCCCAAGCCTTGAATGGAGTATTTTTTTCCAAGGCTTTGTGTGGAACTATGTTCTAAACCTATGAAGCACAATTTATGGCTTCATCCCATAACTTAGGAAACAAAGACTCGACCTCCAACATGCAAGTGGCTATTTCCTTCAATACTCTATTTTTGCACTCTGCCATACCATTCTCTTGGGGTGTGTAAGGAACTGAATGTTGCATCTGAATTCCATATTATTCACATAGATGCTGCAGGTTTTTATTGACATATCCATTCCCATTATCACTCCTTAATAGCATTATCTTGTTCTCATTTAATTTCTCAGCTAAATATTTGAAAACTTCAAAAGTTTGGAACACTTCAGATTTCAACTAGAGGAAGAACACCCAACAATACCTTGAAAAATCATCAATGAATGTTAGGAAATACCTTGAGTTTCCATGAGAGGGTGTGGGAATATGTCCTATCATATCTAAATGAACCAATTCTAGGACTTGAACAACTCTTCTTTCCTTCCCCTTGTCAAACTTGCGCTCTGCATGCTTTCCAGCAATGCATCCCCTGCATGTTCCTTTGGAAAATTTGATTCTTGGAAGTCCTTCAACCATCTTTTATTTGCTCAAATATTGAATACATCCATAGTTGAGGTGTCCAAAACTATCAGGCCATATTCTACCAACCTCATTGGCATGTGACAAAAGCACATTAACTGAGGAGTAAGGTAGAAAGTGTGAAAATTTGTACATCCTTGACTCATGATCTGCAACACCCACTGCAACCATTTGCTAGTGGAAAATTCATAAATCTCCACATATTCTTAAGTAAATGTCACTCTCTTCATATAAATAGTGTGGTTCATTTCGTAAACAGAGAGTATATGTGTTGCAAGATCTCACACAAACAACACATTATTGAAGAACCCATTTTCCACATTGATCCTACTGATTCCTTTCATTGGGATCTATGAGTCATCTCCCATGAGAATAGATGAACCACTATATGGATGGAGGGAATAAAATATTATTTTCCAGAATACATGTCCCTTGAGGGACCCAAATCAATGATGATGGAGGAATATCCAAAAGTACTAGCCACCAATGCATGGAATCTCTCCTTGTTTTTATAATTTGAACCACCATCCTTCTTCTTTGCTCCATCTGGAAGAGGGACATTGTTCTTCTCAATAATTTGTGCCATCATGTCAATGGTTTTCTTCATGCATTCAGTCTCAAGGTTCTAACCAGTGTGACAGTAAGTGAATTTCGACTTCTCATGGTTCTTCCATTTTTCCTTGTTAGGATTCGAAGACCCATCAGACGATTTGGGCTTATCTTTTCCTTTCTTCCTCTCTTGTTACTTTGAATCTTTGGGTTTTATCTTTCCCTTTGATTGCTTTGAATCACCAACTGCAAGAGCTTTGTCTTTGTTATGCTTGATGGTACCCATATAAACCAACTTGTATTGTTCTTGAGTCATAGAATCCATGAAGTGTGCCAAAGATGGCGTCGTCCAATTTTGAACTATGAGCTTGCTAGAGTAAAATTTCGACACAAAAACAGAGTATTCAGGCCCTAGCTTCAAAATTATGGAAAAAAAATAGCTTGTCTTCCTTTTTCTCAATGCCACATTGCTTCAGTTGAAGAAATAAGGATTTGAACTTAAAAGAAGTCTTGGATTGTCTCGAAATGGGTTGGGCTCAAGGAGATCCACTTATTCTCAAGTTGATGCAAGTTGATGGCCCCTTAGTTCATCGGTCTTCCCAAATAGTGACTTGAGCATGAGCCACACTTTATTTGGAGTTGTGAGACTGTCGACATGAAACAAGGTCTCTCAAGATATTGATACATAACGTCCCAAACACTTCATCCATTTTGTTAAAAAAATTGAACTTCTCAATAGATGAGTTTGGATCATTTTCTGTCTGCATGGTAACTTTGAAGAGTCCCCCAGGTATCAATTGGATTACTAACTCGACCTTCCCCTCAAATTAGTTGAATGGAGTGAGCAAGATGACATGAGACTACTCCATTTGTTTTTGTGCACTCGGTGACAAAAAACAAATGGATAACCTGCAATGCAAACACTCAATCCTCAAAAGGAAACCCTAGATTGATAATTCGAACTCTATGAAATTTATTAGAAGATCCTTGAGCTTTGATACCATGTAAAATTCTTATTCACAACAAGATATACAATCTAAGAGATTCATCACAGTACAAGAATTTGACAAAGCATGCACAAAACAATGTGAAAGAGGCATAATGACACTAACGAATGATACTAATAATTGAAGTTTCTATTACATTACAACATGTAAACATGTTTAGATCATCATTATATTACAATGGGGAAAAATAACTATCCTTTGGAGGCACTCCAATGGCATACATGTGGTAGGATTACATTGGACCTCAAAACTCCCCTACGTTTACTAATAGGATCCCAAAACACCTCAAACGGTCATGAATATTAGATGTGAACGTTGGGATGACATGGGTGGTCATAAATGATTATGGACCAGGCAGGGTGGAGTAAATGGTTGTGTGTGGGTGGCTTGAAACAATCCAAAAGGATCAAAAGAGGAAAATAACACCCAAATATAATGCATGAGCACCCTTGGTCAAACCTAGTTCCACAAATTAAGGGATGGGAGAGCCCCTAGGGACCAAGTGGTCATAAATGAGGTGCCTTATCTCTTGGTTGACCAAAATGAGGGTGCAAGTCATCATTAATGGTCCAAAACCCCCAACAACCTTAGGCAACATCATTAACCATGGGTTGCACCATCTATCATAGGTAAAAATGAATGAAACTATGTTCCAAGGTGTAATAATGTTCTAACACATAAGCCTCTCACTCTTTTTTGGGCACAAATAAATATAGAGAATACATGACATATGAAGCATCAAACTTATTTTCAGCAATGTAACACCATAAGTATGTATCAAAGGGGAATCAAATATAAGATTCAAAATTTCTACTACAACAAAAAACCGATGGATTGATAGTGTATATATCTAGAGTTTAAAATTTAATGAGTAGTGTCCATGCCTTGAAGAAATTTATGGAATATTGCTTGATTCATGCAACCCTATCTAAATAATTGTTCTTCAATTAACCTTAAAAGAATGGGATTATATTATTACGAGGTATTTTTTGTGTTCCTTTATGCTACCATGGACTCTCTTGTGAGAGGAACACCATGCCAAATATTTAAGACACTACGGAATCAAAAAGAGGGTCTTTGAGTTTTTTGAGGTATTTATTATGGCTAAGAATGAAATAGTTGATGAAAACGTTTGTAAGAAATTTCCCCTTGTATCATATCAAATTTATAAAATTGAAAGCTAGGTAAGTACATTACACTTCCAACTCAATAAAACCATGTGGGAGTTGGTATCAATAGACTTCCTTAAATTATTAAGGACAAAAGGTTAGGGTAACGAAAAACTAAGGATATTCATTCATTACCTAAATATATGATCATGTTCATATCATACATGAATATATATTTAATGAAGTAAACCAGCCAAATTTTCCTTAAACTAGTTTAAATTTTCCATCTTTAATCATCCCCAATCATTATAGTAGATTCATTTCCATATGGATTGAGAAATACCAAGATGAGGATCTCCTTCCATATTGACACATATTATAAAGTCTATTTAATAGATCTCATCATGATTTAGCTATTTTTTTGTTTACATGACATGTTCTAAGTTATTTGTTGGTACAATTGCACACATTTTTGAGTTGCGACTTTACTTCAACTTTCTATGGAAAAAAAACATAAAGTCATCAAAACATTGCATGTTAGAAGCTAAAATGAAACATGCTATACAAATTGTTGCATTAAGTTCAAAATATTATGTGTCTTTCAAATTATATGGAGGCGTCTCCTCTTGCAAGAGTTGTAAATGCTACATAAGGAAATTACAAACACTTAAAAAAATATATAGATGATACATAATAAATTAAATACATAAAAAGTCTAATATATGAAATGATTGTATCGAATATATACAAAATTAAATACATAATAAATGCAATTAAAAACAATATATCATACTAACTACGTCTAAGAAACTCTCCCAAATATCATCCTTTATTGAGACCATGGGGACTTCACTTAGTGAACCTCTCACATAGCACGTGCGATCGTGGGATATTAAATAATACCCTTAATTTCAAGAGATATTGACCCAAACTCTTTTTGTTAAAACTTCCTCCCAATACTTAAAACCTCCTCCCCACCCCTTTTTATACCTCAATCCTTATAAACCACCTTACCCACCTCCACCTTAAACCCCTCATCCCCCAATACCTGCAATATATTGGTTCAATTTTTGATAATTTTAAAACCCACAATATGAACTAACGTGATAGGATATTGGTCAACAAGTGAAGCCCCCATGATTGAGACATGAAAATTATGCCCCCAATGAAAATATTAATGCAAAACAACTAGGTTGGAACGAGCATGGCCACTTGGTTGTATGTGGTGTATGGTCTAGAATCAACATTAAACCTAGTGTCCTCAAATAATCACACATTGGATCTCGATGGGAAACTACAACAAATGTGCTATGTTAAACTACAATGTGTGTTAGGGATGATATCGCACTACTAGTGACCTCAATCCAATCTCCAAGTTAAGGTGGGCAAGGAGTGGGGAGAGGAGTTAGGGATACGTGAATAAAATATTTGTAAGATCTATTTTAAATGGTCATTATTAAATAACATGTTGTAGAGGATTTAATGCGATGACAGTTGTACAGAAATTCATGGCTTGCTATCCAACTACCTCATATTAGAACCTGCGCAATAGACTTGTTAATTTTCACCACTTTAAATGTCTTATGAAATGATGACCTATGACTATGAAATTGTACGTGAATAAAATCTTTGTTAGGATTTGCACATGAATGGGAGAGCGGTGCTATTGCAGCCCAGCTATAATGATGTCATGCAGGCTAAAATGCCCTTCTTATCCACATGCCAAAAGAGAGAGGCGTCCTGTAGCTCAGTCAGATATGTCTAATCAAACTTGAAATTTAAGCGATTTCATTAGATAATAAAGCTTCTTTCAGACCTGGTAGTCCTTCTCTATTCCTTTTGTCAGAAAACGTAACCTGGGCTAATACTGCACTTCATTTTGAAACAAAGCCCTCATGATGAGGCCTCGAGCCCACTCTGAGCGTGCATTGAGCAAGCTTTTCGCATCATGTCTGGAGCCCTATGACTTGGTGAAATGGCCTATGAAATGGTGGCCTATGACTATTAAATGGTACGTGAGTAAAATCTTTGTAACAACGACTTCAAATGGCCTATGTAGTATGAAGTCTTTGTACAAAGAATAAATAGTTGAATTGTTAGCCATATAATTAAATCATGATTGAAAAACAAATCTAGCTAAATATTCATAGTGCACGAGGGATGTGACATATGACATGATATGTAAGTGAAATACTCGGGAAGATGGGTGGAATTTGATGGGTAAATGCCCATCATGGGTCAATTTACCCATCAAATACAGTTAATATTTTACCAAGACCATCAAAATATGGCTTAGAATACATAAATTTTTTCATATTTTTATTGTTACCGACAATTTTGATAGGTTTCCGCCATTTAAAATTCAAACCTTGCTCAGGAAGTGAGGAGTGAGTCAAAGACAATATTCTTTTTTGCTATTATTATGAGGTGATGGTAAATTGGTACCTACTACCCACTGACTCAAGCGTCAATGAAATTTTTTTCCCTGTGTGTTTCGTGACATTGAGGTTATGGTGTCCAACGTGCATAGCTACCATGGTTGAACTTTGTCATATAGACAGTGTTATATTTTTAACATTAAGCTAGCATTATCTTAGGATCTTTAATTGAGAGAATAACAAGCATAGCAATCAAACACAAGAGATAATGAACACCGTGTTTTTCCTTGGGGAAACCATAAAAGGAGAAAACCCTGTAAATTCCTCATAGATAGAATCAGTACTAAAAGTAAAACCCCAAAATGGTAAGATGATCTCCCGACAGCAGTAGCCTCTTTCTTCCTAGCCCCAGTGTCTTCTTCCTCCTAAGCTATGTGCTACAACTGAGTGTGAGTGAGTGTGTGATAAATAGAGAGCCTCACTCTCTATTTATACTAATTCCTGACTTGACAATAACCTACTAGGGCTGACTTCTCTAGGAGAGTCTAATAACCCTAATGCCCCATAACTACGGGAACTTTAACCCTTGATCAATAGGAGGGTTACCCACAATGACTTGACATGAATTGTTTACATTATAGAACCTCTTGATAGGAACATCGGGGCATGACATGACTCAAGTACATTACAAACACATCCTGGAATAAACATCAGGGTACAATACATAAGATATATGGATGAAGACATTCTGAAGTTACAAATACATTAACACTCCCTCTTAACTAGGAAGGTGTTCTCTCGACACAATTTATCAGCACAAGTCTTCTTCTGTATATCATCTAGATCATCATCGAGTCCTCTTCATCTTCAAGTCATATTCATCTTCAAGTCATATTCATCTTCAAGTCATATTCATCTTCAAGTTATCTTCATCTTCAAGTCATCTTCATCATTGGATCTGGATCATCACTCGATCTAGATCATCATCACTGGATCTGGATCATCACTGGATCTGGATCATCATCACTGGATCTGTATCATCACTCGATTTGGATCATCACTAGAGCATCATCACTGGATCTGGATCATCACTGGTAAATCATCATCATTGGATCATCATCATGGGTGCTATCTCATGATTCTTCTCATCACAGGAAGTTCTACAGAGCCAGCCCTTTTTCATGCTGGTTGTAGGCCTAGCCTCCACGTAGGTCTTCTTCAGCACTTATATATGAAACTAAGTCAGAATGGCCTACCCAACACTTACATCTAACCATGAGAGAAACACATCCAACACCATGTCATAAAGGCACGCCCAACACTTGCATCTGACCATGCAGAAACACCTCCCACAACCCTCTCAGAAAGGCCCAAGACTCACATCCGATCATGCGAGAACACATCCCACAACCCTATCGAAAAAGCTCAGCTGCCTTATATCTAGCCATGCGAAAAAACATCCTGCAACCTTGCTAGAAGGGCTCTGCACTTACATATAGCCATGTGGGAACACATCCCGCAACCTTTCTAGAAGAGCTCTGCACTTACATCCAACTATGTGGGAACACATCCTACAACCTTGCTAGAAAGGCTCTGCACTTACATCCAACCATGTGGAAACACATCCTACAACCTTGCTAGAAAGGATCCACACTTACATCCAACCATGCAGGAACACATCCTGCAACCTTGCTGGAAAGGCTCTCAACCCCAGGTTGAGGGTTCTTGGTAATTGACAAGGTGCCTCCATTCTCCTAGAGAATGGCATCAGCCCTTATATCTGATCAAGTGGGAACACATCCCTCAACCACATTAGAATGTCCATGCACTTATATCTGATCATGTGGGAACACATCCCACAGTGATATCAGAATGGTCCTCAGTCCTAAACTGAGTATTCTTAGTAACTGACCAAGCACCTCCATTCCAAGAATGGCAACAACCCTTATTTCTGATCATGTAGGAACTAATCTTATAGTCACATCAAAATGGCTCAGCACTCATATCTGACATGGAAGGAACCAATCCTCTCACCATGACAGAATGGATCAGCCCTTACATCTGACCATGGAAGGAACCAATCCTCTCACCATGTCAGAATGGCTCATGGACTCATCACTTCCCCTTGGAAGGAACCTCGATCTAGACAACACCAAGATTCTCCCTAAAGTACTCAAACTTCACTCTGGCTAATGGCTTCATCAACACATCAGCTATTTGTTCGTCCGTTGCAACATACTGGAGTTTCACTGCTCCTCTCTGCACCATATCCCTGATATAGTGATACTTGATCTCGATATGCTTTGAATTGTCATGGAACACTGGGTTCTCTGACAACTTCACACAACTCTGGTTGTCGCAATATATATAAGTAGCATCCAACTGGAGATTAAATAAATCAGACAGTATCTTCCTCAACCATACTTCCTCACAACTAGTTGAACAAGTTGTGACATACTATGCTTCAGCTATACTAAGTTCCACACAGGATTGCTTCTTGCTAAACCAAGAGATCACACCTAATCCCATGCTGAAGCAACACCGTGAAGTGCTCTTCCTATTGATGGCACTGCCTACCCAATATGAATCAACATAAACCTCCAGGTTAATCTTATGATTCACCTCATACTTGAGCCCATAATCAACTGTTCCCCTCGGGTACCTGAGAATATGCGTTGCAATAATAAAGTGAACATGTCTCGGATCTGTTAAGAACTGGCTCAAGCTATTCACAGCAAAGAAAATATTTGGTCTCGTGTTCATCAGGTACATCAACGACCATATTGTCTGACGATACATCATAGTATCAACCACTTTTGATGAAGCATCACTCAATAGCTTTAGGTTCGATGCCATAGGTGTGGTCATCACCTTACAGTCCATCATCTCGAATCTATTTAGGATCTCTATTGTATATTTCCCTTGTCCCAAGGAAATTCCATCTGCATTCTACCACCCCTCCATGCCTAGAAAAAATTGCATCATACCCAAGTCCTTCGTCTCGAACTCAACAGAAAGCTTCCTCTTAGTAGTAGTAATCAACCCATCCATACCTGTTACAAACAGATCATCTACATACAGTAGGAGCATCACTGGGTTTCCATATTCAACCTTGTAGTAAAGGTTGGAATCTGCTTTACTCTTGGTAAAGCCCAAACTGGATAGAAAGCTGTCAATTCTGCTGTACCATGTCTTGGGTGCCTGTTTCAAATTGTACAGGGATTTCTTCAATCTACACACATGAGACTCCCTGTCATGTGTCTCAAAACCGAGTGGCTGCTCCACATACACTTCCTTTTCCACTACACCATTCAAGAAAGCAGTCTTGACATCCATCTGGTGTATCTTCCATTTCATCACTGCAACCAGGGAAAGTACTGATCTGATGGAAGTGTATCTGGCTACGGGTGCAAAAGTTTCTTCATATTCTATTCCTTCTTTTTGGGAGAAACCACGAGCAACAAATCTTTCTTTATATTTTTTATGCTACTATTTGCAACATGTTTGATCTTGTAGATCCATTTGGAAGTTACAACCAAATTCCCTTCTAGTCTTGGGACAACATCCCAAACATCATTCTTCATGATCAATTGATACTCTTCGATCATAGCAACCTTCCATTCTTTCCGTTCTGTCGCTTCCTCATAATTGGAAGGTTCTTTATCGATGAAGTCACATAATAATGCTACATATTTGAAGCAGGACCTTGTCCTCTTTCTTTCTTTGTGATTCTCTTCTGGAGCCCCATATCTTTTTGCACCTTTGATAGCTTCTTGTACCCAAGCAGGTTTCCTCTTATGAGGATTCTTCTCTTGAAATGGATCTACAAGTTCTTGAGGTTCTTCAAATTCTCGATTTTCTTCTTGATATTCTTCGTTCATGGTTGTGTCATGAATTATGGGTGATTCTATTTCTTTAGGTTCTTCAATAGGTCTCTTTCTGGATTTGTTGTAGGCTGAGTCTTTGTCAAATGTTACATCCATGCTGATATCGATCTTCTTGAATCCTAGAAAGTATATTCTGTAAGCCTTCGAGCTTTCATAGTATCCCACAAATATACCCTTCTTTCCTGGAGGATCTAATTTTTTCGTATTTTCTTTTGGAATGTGTATGTACATTGGATAGCTGAATATTCTAAGATGGTTGAATTTTGGTTTCTTGCTGAAAAAGAATACTTCATGTGTCTTATTCTCGAGTACTCTATGTGGAGTATGGTTCTGTACATACACTGCTGTTCTGGAAGATTCTGCCCATAGATGCATGGGAAGATCTTGATCATGAAGCATAACCCTTGCAGCTTCCACGATCGTTCTATTCTTCCTTTCTGCACCCCCATTCTATTGTGGATTAGTCTTTGCATAGTTCCTTGAATTCATTTGAAGTGAATTCTCCACCATTGTCTAATCCAAAGGTCTTAATCTTCTTTTCTGTGCGGTTCTCGATCAAGGCTTTGAATTCCTTGAACTTGCTAAATACTTCATCTTTGTTCTTCATGAAGTAAATCCATGTCTTCCTAGAAAAGTCATCAATGAAAGAAACATAGTATACATACCCGCTTAGTGAACTTGATGACATTAGACTACATACATCGGAGTGGATGATTTCCAAGATTCCTTTTGCCTTGCTCTCGCTACTTGGAAATGTCTTGTTTGTGTTCTTTCGTTTCGCACATCGTTTGTAGACTCCATCATGTTTTGCTTGAATTTCTGGAAGACCTTCAACAACTTTGCTTGCAAGTGGTAGTGATCTGTAATGCACATGTGCAAGCCTTCTATGCCAAAGTTCATTTGGCTCTACTATGTCATGGACTAAATCTTGTTTTGGATGGGCCTTCAATTTGTATAGACCTCCCTCTTGTTCCCCAATCACTACTGCATCATCAAAAGTCTTTCCCTTTGGCCACATGAGAACTTGGCCATCTACAAATGCAACCCTCATGCCTTTTGCATCTAATGTAGATATGGAGAGGAGATTCTTCTTTAGTCCTGGTACAAAAAATACATCCTGCATCTTCATAGAATTTCCAGAGTCTAGCTTATAGGAGGATTCCCCACTACCTTTTATTGGATACTGGTAGTCATCCTCAAGTTTCACCTTATGATGTGAGTCATGTCCAGATAGTTTCACAAAGGATTCTTTGAATCCCATCATATGTTTGGAAGCACCACTGTCTATATGCTAATCATTGCTTCCATGTGAGATAGTTCCCATGAGAGCAGAGATTAGCACATATTCTTCATCACTTACTTTTCTGAATCTCTTTGTGGAAGGTTCATCATCTTCTGCAGCATGAGCATGATGTCTTCTTTTGTTTCCCTTCTTCTTTTGGGAGTTAATCTTGTTTCTAGAACAGTATTTGGAAAACTGTCCTCTTTCATCACATGTATAGCATCTTAATTTAGATAAGTCTTTTCTAGTGATATCTTTCTAGTGGAAGTTCTCTGGAGTGATGAGAGTTTCTTCTGCTTTTCTTGGAGTCAACTGCAAGAGCTTGATCTTCACTTCCCATCTTCTCTTCTTGAGCTGCTATTCGATCTTCTTCTTGAGAGCATTCTTCCCATAGTATGCTGAACTTGACTAACTTCTTTCTGGCATAGATTCCTTGAATAAAGGAGTCCCATGATCTAGGGAGACCATTCAAGGTGTTCATTACAATCTTTGCATTTTCCACTTCTTCATCTACTTCTTCCAGTTGTTCCTTGATATAAGAGACCCTTGTAAAGTAACACTAGATGGTCTCTGCATTCTAGATCTTTACATTCTTCAGTTGGTTTCTTAGAGTCATCTTTCAGTTTATGTTCTTCCCTTCAAACAATTTGGTTAGGGCATCAAACATAGCTTTAGGTGTCTTTAGGGAGGACACCTGTGGTATCAGGTGATCCTTGATTGAGTCAACAATAATCCTCGTTTCCATAACCATCTTCTTCTTGTGTAAGGCCTTAGCCTCATCCCCCTCTAGAACTAGAACTTCCTCATTGATATAGGAGTCCAACTCATTTTCTTCTAGGACCAGGGAAATCCTATACTTCTAGGCTCAGAAGTTATCAGCTCCCTCAAGATTTTCATCAAGCTTGGTATGATGAGACATCTTAACTGAGAGCCTCAAATGGAAATGCAAAAGATTCAGATCTTACCAGGTCAAGATGTCGGATTTGGATTTGGAGCTGAATTTATGCAGTGCTGGTTCAGGAGCAGATTAGGGTTTGAATTTTCTAGAGTTCTGTCCAACCAAATGCTTTGATATTGATTTCTAAACTTTGATTTTGAGAAGATAAATCCAAGCCTGGGATCACTGAAAAATTCCACTTCTGTGGAAAGCCCTAATTTCCGACAGCAGTGTCGGGTCCAAAACTGAAAAAGATCAGAATTTGATTCTGCTTCAATAGAAAGATGCGCCCTAGGGAGGAGAGTTAATCCATCCTTATTTTTTTGAAAATATGTGGAGAGAGATCCACAAAGTAGGAATCCCTAGTTTTCGTAGCTACATAGTGCCTTCTTCTCAGGTTAGCTCTAATACCATGTTAGTTTTTTAACATTAAGCTAGCATTATCTTAGAATCTTTATCTAAGAGAATAACAAGCACAACAATCAAACAAAAGAGACAATGAACACAGTGTTTTTCCTTGGGGAAACCATAAATGGAGAAAACCCCACAACTTCCTCAGAGATAGAATCAGCACCAAAAGTAAAACCCCAAAATAGTAAGATGATCTCTCGACAGCAATAGCCTCTTTCTTCCTAGCCCCGGTGTCTTCTTCTTCCTCAACTATGCACTACAACTGAGTGTGAGTGAGTTTGTGATAAATAGAGATCCTCACTCTCTATTTATTCTAATTCCCGACTTGACAATAACCTACTGGGGCCAACTTCTCTAGGAGAGTCTAATAACCCTAGTGCCCCGGAACTGCGGGGACTTAAACCCTTGATGAATAGGAGGGTTACCCACAAGGACTTGACATCACTTGTTTACATTATAGAACCTCCTGATAGGAACATTGGGGCATGACATGACTCAAGGAAATTACAGACACATCCCGAAATTAACATCGGGGTACAATACATAAGATATACGGATGAATACATTCCGAAGTTACAAATACATTAACAGACAGGTTACGACCTTGATGGGTTATAAGGAATTATTCTATGTAATAATGTTTTGATTGGATATATTGGCATTGTGTTGCTTTGTCTTTTAGATAGTTTGTATATATTTAGTTACCAATAGGTGGTGCCTATGCACAGGGACCTTTTAATTTAATGCTTATATGGAAAGAGTATTATTGTATAATTTATCGTTATGTAATTATTGCGCCGAGAGGTGCTCTACAACCCAGTACTGTTGTAACTTGATGTAACCTAATGTAACGCTAGTAACGTTTGTAACATGTCGGCAAAAAATAATAGTGATAGTGAATATTATGGGAGAGATCTTGTAAGATGATGTAACGTTAGTAACGTTTGTAACATGTCGGCAAAAAATAATAGTGATAGTGAATATTATGGGAGAGATATTGTAACATGATGTAACGTTTGTAACATGTCAGCAAAAAATAATAGTGATAGTGATTATTATGGGAGAGATTTTGTAACACAAAATAAAAAATAATATCACTTTCCTAATGTTATTTTTATTAATAAAAAATACATTTTCTAATAGGCCAAAATAAATGTCGCCCATAGAAACAATCTAATATGGGGGGGATGCTCTAATCTTCCTACCTAACAAAACAATACAAAAGTAAAAATTTAATTATCCATAAAACAAATATGTGGGTCAAGAAAAAAACACAAAATTGAAATATCCACAAAAAAATGTTGGCCTTGCACATGTTTTTAAAACCATGTGCAAGGCATTCTAAACAACCCATGGTTTTATTGTACATGGTTTAGGAGGATTTGAACATGGTTTTTAAATCATGTTCAAGGCCTCCTAAACAACCCATGGTTTTATTGTACATGGTTTAGGAGGGCCTTGCAAATGGTTTTAAAACCATGTGTGGGAAATGATGCAATGTTCGTTCCTAACAAAATAAAAAATATTATATGTCAACCATAAATAATATTAAATATTAATAATAATAAAATTATATGTGGACCTTATATAAAAATATGTGTCTTTTGGTTTGAATCAAATTAATGTGAACCTAAGAAGAGGTTTGCACCTCGAGAGATTTGATCCATCTCGGTGCTTAATAGAGCCTAGGATTTGTATCGGCGATGGTATTAAGAAGATTTAAATGCTTTATAGTTTAGTATGGAGGAGATGTTGTAAAGTAACTTAGCCTTACCAAAAATAATAATAAAAATTTATATTCACTGTTAAAAAAAATATGAAAAATAATTATTCAAAAACTCTATTTTATAAAGTAAGAAAATGATGCAATTTTTTGAGTTTAAGATTAAAAAGATCTCTCTCAATGAGTGCTTATTAGATATAGATTTTAGATGGATCTATCTTAATTCTATGCTTTGATTCTTCAGTGGATAATACAAAAATTAAGATAATATAATTGGAAAAAAACAAAAGTTACTATAATGTAATTACACAGATAGTTACGCCGATATGCGTATATATCTTAGAATTTTGCGGTGGACTACCATCTATGTTTTTTCCATCTACTGAGGAGAATGAAACAAGTGTAATGTCTAGATTGATTCTATGGGCACCGTCCAAGATTAAACAAGAATGAGACAAGTATACTATCAATATTGATTCTATGGACATCGTCCAAAAATAATAATTAATAAATTCAAAAAAATAAAAAATATCTTAATTAACATGTGATAAGTACAAGTAGTGATAGTTCGACAAAATAAAAATAATCTTCAACTATTCGATTATTAGATACAACTATTATCTTAACTCCAATTCTTATAGAACTATTAGCTTAACTTGAACTCTAATCAGAGTTATATTGGATAGCTATTAGCTTAACTATTAGATACAACTATTAGCTTGACTCCAATGATTCTAGAACTATTAACTTAACTTCAACTCTAATCAAAGTTATATTGGATAACTATTAGCTTAACTAGAATGATTTTACAACTATTAGCTTAACTTCAACTTTAATCACTTAAGGCATAGTTCAAGTGCATTTGACATCTAGGAGTCTAGCTAATGTGCAGTCGTGTAAGAGTTGAACTCCTAATAAAATTGTTCCAACTCCTAATAAACTCCTCCAAACTAGTAATAAACTCTTAATGTTCCTAATATTTTTTATTATTATGACGATAAGCATATATATCTTAGAATTTTGGGGTGGACTACTATCTATGTTTTTTCATCTATGGATGACAATAAGACAAGTGTAATTTCTAGATTGATTTTATGGGCGCCATCCAAGATTAAACGAAAATGAGACAAGTGTACTGTCTAGATTGATTCTATGGACACCCTCCAAAATTAATAATTAATAATTTCAAAAAAATAAAAAGAGGAAATTTCAACTCAAAATGGGCCTCCTAAAAAATTTATTAAAATAATAAAATAATATTTATTAATTTTGGAGGAAGAAAAGAAAAAAAACTACGTTTTTGTTTGTATTTTCGACATATCTCCCCGTGTTTTTACTCAAATTTCAATCGGTAGAGCTCGTTGGATTCGGAATTAAATTTTGCATCCAACGAGTACCCACTCAACATACTTTTGACAGACCCCTCTACCCCAAAAACAAGAAAAACTTAAAAAAACATGATGATGACATCATCATCACGTTTTTTCAAGTATTTCTTGTTTTGGGGGTAGCAGGGTCCGTCAAAAGTATGCTGAGTGGGTACTCGTTGGTTGCGAATTTTAATTATGCATCCAACGAGCTCTCTCAATTGAAATTTGAGTAAAAACACGGGCAGATATGTCGAAAATACAAACAAAAAAATAGATTTTTTCATGATACCTATCCCCAAATTTATATTAAAAAAGTGTTTAAGACCTGACATAGTATTTAAAGATAAGCCTTTGAGTTATACAGAACCTTATATCAATGTAATCTTCCTATCTCTTGCAAACTATTTAATTATTCTGCTAACTGTTAGTGGTTCCTTAGCTAGGACTTTTAACATTTTATGTCATATGAAAAATTTTAAATTTTTATGAATTTTTGAGTTATTACAGTTATATTTTTGAAAAAGTAACATCTAATTTTGATCCACCAGTAGTTGGCATTGTTTGTTGAAGATGACGAATGCCAATATCGACTTCGACAAATTCAATATCGAATTCGACAAGTTCTGCACCTCGATAGGTTCAATATCAACATCGAAAGGTTCAATATCGACTTCGAGAAGTTTTGCACCTCGACTAGTTCAATATCGACTTCGATAGATTCAGCACCTCCACATGCATCGTCGACACCAGCGACCGATGAACTATGATAGATTGTCTTTCTTTCTTCGAGTCTTCTGTAATGGTTGAACTTTTGGTTCAACCGTTCCAACTTCTCTTGTAACTGAACGTAATGGGAAGACAACACAAGTTTTCTCAACAATCTATTTAAGCATGTACATTATTGTAATGTACAACAGTAATGAAGTGTATAACAAAGTAACAGAGATATAAAAAAAGAAGAGATTGGTTCGAATTCTCACATATTGTCTCTGTGTGTGTGTATGTTTATGTGTGTAGTGTATTTCTTGCTTTGATTATTATTAATATGCTTTCGCCATAACAATACTTGATTCGTACAATCGAACTGTTGTCCCTGTCATGCACTTGGGCCTAGTCAGTTAGTTTTTTTCCTAAATAATTAAAAATAAACAGTTGTAATCACCAGTAACATTAAATGACAATATCAAATTCTTAAAGTAAAAAATACATTCTCCTTAGCTTTCATTTTCAATCCGTGTACTTAATTTTTTAATAAATTACCATTAATTGTTTCAGAATGTTAGAGAGTGGTTTAAACCTCATGATACTTCATATGCAAAAAGTAGAACTATAAATCTAATTGAGGATTTAATAAACTTAACAATGTTCAAGTTCCAAGATCGTAATGTTTCCATTGGATTATTTCATGTATGAGGGTATGGGATTGGCATTTAATCAAGTGCATCAATCCCTCTATGTACCTCAATGATATTGGTGTTGATTGTTTAACTCATTTAGCATGATCTTAGTAAAAATGTACCATTCGCTCAAGCAAATCTACTTATTACACATGGGAAGTTTTTCTACCTTTTCTTAATTCTTGGATTAGGAGGTTTCATCAAAACGGTAGGGTTTTGACTAATGTCCTTGGAGAATCAAATTTGTAGAGTGACAACTATTGTCCTTGGAGGTATTTATGACTCACATGTTCAACAAAATGGAAACTCTTAAATAATGAAGAGACTTAAAGTTACTGGAATTAATACATGAAACTAATGTACAATAATGATCTATAGTCACTGAGATTAATGCCATGGAACCAATGTAATCAACACATAAATGTAATACACATAGATCTAGCAATTTATTGATATGTTAGATGTCCTTCATAAAAAATTCCTAATGAATGAATCACGAGTCTTGACCGATCCTTAAATTTATGTTGTTCTCCAACCATTGTAATTCTAAGTTATTCTTTATTTTTAGTGTTAAATAGTTTTCTATGTTGATGCAAGGAAGTGGCATTAGGGTCATCCCATTGAAATTAATGCATGAAACCAATGTAATAATGATATATAGTCACTAAAATTAATGTAGTGACACCAATCGAATCAACGCATAAAGGTAATACATAGATATCTAATAATTTGTAATGTCATTGACATGGTCAATATGTCAGACGATCTTCATAACAAATTCCCAATGAATGAGTGGCGCAACTCTCTTGATCCTTGAATTTATGTCATTGTTCAACCATCGTAATTTGAATTTAACCTTTACTTTTAGTGCTAAATCACTTTCTATGTGGATGGAAGGAAGCATCATTAGGGTTATACCACTGAAGTTAATGCACAAAAACAATGTAATAATGATGAAATTAATGTACCAAACTAATGTAATAGTGATCTATAGTCATTAAAAGCAATGTAATAATGATCTATAATCAGTAAAATTAATGGATGAAACCAATCTAATAATGATCTATAGTCACTGAAATTAATGTGTGAATACAATATAAAAGTGAAGAGGCTTAGTGAAACCAATGTAATAATGATCTATAATCACTAAAATTAATGCACTAAAACTAGTGTAATCAACGCATAAAGGTAATAGATAGAGATCTAATAATTTGTAATCCCTTTGACATGGTCTATATGTCAAACACATGCCATAGCTCAACAACCATAATTCAAAGTTAATCTTTCTTTTTAGTCCCAAATATCTTTCTATGTGGGTCCATGAGGAAGTGACATAAGGATTTGATCATTGTTCAACAATTTAAGGTCAAGATTCTAAACTTTATTGATATTGGTGATTATTGGGGTATATTTTCCATTAGCACTAGCTCACTAAAATTAATGCACCAAACGAATGTATTAATGAGGAGGCCTAGTCACCAAATCTAATCCATGAAACTCATAATGATGATCTATAGTCACTTAAATTAATGCATTGAAAATCATTGTAATTAATTCTTAAGGGTAATACATAGATATCTCATAATTTGTAATTTGAACCCCAATCCTCACCATTATGTGATCAAGATTCTCTCTTTTTGTAGAAAAATAACAAATTAATAATCGACATTCAACATCTTGTGCAACTTATTTTTTACTCACTACACAATTTATGTCATAAATATCCACCATAGATATGAGAAGGTGTGTCTACACATTAAAGACAATGGTATCAATTATGCATTATTGTGGCAATATTTTCCATCCCAACTCAAACAAAATAGTGGTATCTACAACCACATCAAGACTAATATAAGGATCCACGTCTCTATCTTTAGCATTCATTTACTGAAAGAGCTTGTTAAGAAATTAAACCATATAAAAATATCAGTTTCTAGTGCTCCCACAAAAATTCTAAATAGTGTTTTTATCTTCTTCATACCACTAGTACAAAATGAGAGATAAGTGACAAAGTGACCAAAAAATTTGGTCGCCATAGTTTTTTGAAGGGATAAATGACAAAAATTAAGAAATTTTAAGCGAGCTAACTAAAAATGACCAATTTGTTCATGAGATAAGAACTCAACTAAAAACGACCAAGATAAATGACCAATTTGGTTACATCATAAGAACTAAACTAAAAATGACCACATAACAATTGGTCATTTATTTGGTCAGTTTTAGTCGTGTCACTCCGACAATGGAAAATTACAATTTTGACAATGAATGTTTACAATTTACTAAATTCGAACACTACATATGGATTTAGAGACCCCTTTTCTAGGGGGTCTATGAATCCATCTGCAATGTTATAATTTAGTAAATTGTAGACCCCCTCATGTGTCACAACTCAACATTAATGCATGAATTAGCATATTTGCACTGCTTACATTAATGGCCTTATACTTAGTCTCATGTTCTTGGAGCATAAGCAATTCTCTTAAAAGCTTTACATCATTCCAAAGGTATCATAATTAATTTTCAACACATTTGTGGTAGACTAATTCATAAAAACCATCCCAAGCAAAGAAATGGCAACATAACAATTGGTCATTTATTTGGTCATTTTTAGTTGTCACTCCGACAATGAAAAATTACAATTTTGACAATGAATGTGTACCATTTACCAAATTTTAACACTAGATATGGATTCAGAGACCCCTTTCTAGGGTTTTTCTGAATCCTTTTGTAGTGTTAAATTTAGTAAATTGTAGGCCCCCTCATGTGTCACAACTCAACAATTGACACCAAATTATCATAAGAATATGACAATGAATCATGACCTTGATGATGTTGACCAATATTAGACTATTTAATCTCTTCTTTTAATTTTTAAATATTATGTCATACAAGGGTTTGAAATATTATTCTTTTATCTAATACACAATTTTGGAGAACAACTTTTAAAATAAAAGTATATATTCTAAATGATATTTCTTTAAACTTTTTAATTTTATGTCATACAAGGGTAAAGATGATTCTTTCATCTAATACAAAACTTTGGAGAATACTCGAAATGATATTTTTACATTGTAAGTCATTTTCTTTTTGAAGAGTGCTATGTTTATTGAAACCTATGGAGGAATATTGGTCATTGTATGTGTAAGACGATCATCAAGACATTGTTGATTGTCTGATACCACTTAGCATGGCACTCATTATATCTCATATTGGGGATTAAGTGAAGCTTTAAATACCACTTAGCATGGAACTCATATCTTCCCATAACTACCTAGTAACATTTGGCATTGAAAGCATGAAACTATTGTGATTTCATTGTTCTAGAGGAGACTACTAATATATATGTATAGATTCATCTTGAAAAGAAAAAAACATATATCTAGCTTGGTTTTTTGTTATTGTCATCATGTTGATCCATTCAATATAGCTATAACAAAGCCTTAGCAAAAAATAATAATGTGTACTAGGATGCATACCATTGTTTGCTATATATACACCCAAAACAATGTGATTGAGCCATGGGATAGTTTGTTTAACCTTAAACAAATAATAAGGTGAGTCCCTTGAAAATTATTATTCCCTTGCACTGGTATCCATACCGTTGGCTTGCACAAGCTTTCAATTGTAATTTGAGTGTTGATGATATTATAACACCAAAACACACAATCCTTCCATCTTGGGTGATAACTTGGCAACTCTTTAGAGTATAGTTATTCTAGTCTATGTGATGTCTACAATAATTGCAAGTCAACTCATTTGTTATATGATGCCATATCCTATAGTTAGAATTGTGATCATGTAGTGTTAGAGTCTTTGTTGGAATAAGTTATCAATGACATTGATACCTTGTCAAGGCCTCAGTCTTGAAGTTTGATTAAGGAAAAATGTCAATAGATAAAATGTTAGAAGTTCCTTTTTAATCAACATCTTAGTTATGAAAAGTTTATGCAAATAAATTACTATTAATAATGTAGATACTTTATTGAAAATATTGATATGTCTATGAATAATATTTGACAATTTCAATTTTCATAGATATCTTAATAACATGAGTAACTTATGAAATTCTTCTTCTCTTCCTCTAAATAAACTACCATTAACACACACACACACACACATATAGTGTGATCTACCATTAAAGTATTTTATCTCAATTATAACCAATAAAGTGGGTACTTTTTGGAAGACTCTAGTCTATTTCAATCTCTAAAAAGGATATACAAACGATATGTAAGCCCTAATCTATTTCAATCTCTAAAAAGAATATACGAACGATATGCATAGCTTGGGGAAGTATTTATTACAAGAATAATAATGTGGGTACCTTCCTTGTCTCCTCGTCTCCATACCATGGATAACTTGAGGAAGACTCTAGTTTGATTATTTTATACTTTTACCTGGTTCAATTCAATAACATAGTATTGATATTTTATTCATTTTATGGAAATGAAAGGTGCATATATAATATTGCATTATCATCACCAACGCTTGAATGCCCATCAAGACCGCCTTTAAAATGCCATACCAAGATCACACATTTCACCCTTAACATCTCCTTCATCTCCACTTCTCTCAAGAGTTACAAGCTCAGCTCCTTCTTCACCCATCATCGAAACTCTCCTGGAAAAATTCAACGTGTGGAATTATTGCTACCACTGATGGAAGGGATCCCTACAAGAGCAGAGAGCACCGTAAATAACAAACCATGGGCGAACTAAAGATCCCCTAGAACTACTCCTCCACCAGATTTGTCTAGGCTGTGTTGTTTTCGACATCATGTAATGGTGGGTTCCCAGACCATCCATTATGATGGGGATACCCACCATTTTTTCCCCTACCATTCATCACCTCCGTGGGTTCAGTATGATGGGGTTTCAAAACGGATGGGCATTTTTATCAACAATGGAAATGTATCTAATCCCTCCAACCCTCTTCCTCCAATCCTCTTCTTCCTCTTTAACTTGACTTGTCTCAGATTGTGGACGATGAAATGTAATTTGGGTTCTCGACTTCGACGAGTGATCAAAGAGAACTTAAGTGCATTAAATCCCATACACATACATTCAGACTAGGATGTCAAATAGAATATTTTGAATGACCCCTTACATTTTTGGTTAGAAACTATTGTAAAAATATTTGTGAATATTTTGAATGACCCCTTACATTTTTGGTGAGAAAGTATTGTAAAAATATTTGTGAGATAATGATAAAATTTCATAACTGTATTACTCCATGGTTTTACCTACTCATAATAATGTTTTCACATAAATTTTGTATTAAAATTGTTTATTTTATATTTTTAGAAGAATTAATTTCATTTCAAGTAAGCTTTTTATAAGATAAAATAATTAATTATATTAATAATACAATATTAAATGGTTAATATAATATATAATAAAAAGTATTAGTACAAGTTATCATAAATCACACTTAAGCCATAATAGTTATTATAATTATATTAGCTATATATTTATATCCAATACCTCGTTTCAAAACCACTTGGAGCCGCACAATCTAGGAGCCCAAAGGTGTGACCTGCAACCATGAATGTGCTCTAGATCCCTTCTTCTACTCTCACAACTGCCATGCCATCAGCATGAAGGGTTTCATTGTTTCGCTAACCCTAACGTGACCTCAATCGCCCCTCTACACATCTCAAGCAACCGCCTATGTTTTTTTTTTCTTTCTTAGTTTGCTCCTCAACTCCATTGAATCCATTGCCTTAGCTCCAGTTCCATCATAGTCGTTCCCAACATCATCCATTCACAACTCAGCTTCAGATCCGCCAAGCTCTCTCTTCCCTTGCCTTGTCCCTCCTCCATGACTTCTACGGGTCTGTACTACATGGTTTATTCATTCTTTTTTTAGGGTTTTATTTTCAATCTCCACACCCGGACCTGTGACCTCACACCTAACACCCTCTCACTCATCCAGATCGTTCCCCTCCAATGCCCATTTTCTTTTCTAAAAAACATAAATGATGAAACCATTCTTACATCTCACGCCCAGATATGCATTCTAGTTCTCTAGCTTAGAAGAAGGCATCCTACCTCAAACCTTCAATGCTCATGGTTACTGTCAAGGATGTTCAGTTGGATGGCTTCAACCATGTTCTGTTGGATGGCTTAAACGTACATGTTTTTAAAGCTTGGGTGCTCTCCATCCCTTTTTGAAGCCACTGCCAAACTCCTCTTGACTTTTATTTTGTTTGTGTTCTCCTTTTGTTCCACAACTCCAACTCCAACTCCAGATAATCCCTCCAATGCCGTCATCTCAATCTTGGTAATCCCATCCCCATTCTCACCATGATTCTTCTGTATCTCCTTCCATATTTCCTCCCCCATTTTTCTTCCTCTCACACCCCAAATCCACCCCAACTCTTCCACTTTTTTGGTCCACATAGGCTTACATAATCCCAACATCAACTCAGCTCATCGTTTCTTCTCCATTACTCCAAGGCATCTTTAGCCTTCATTTTTTGTTTTGGTTTTTTAAAGGTCTTCAATATGAGGATTTGTAAGATCAAGCTAATAGCTTGGACATTCAAGAACTGCTCAATCATTTAGCCCCGGAGGTCCTGGATGCTCGCAATCAGCGCTATCAAGAAATGGATCTATGCATGAAGGAAGATTACTTCTCCAAGGAGCTGCAGGTTCCATTCTCCTCTCCTCCTTCCATATGCCCATTTTCTTTAATTACAAAAAAAAAGTGATAACTATGAGGTCATTGTGAGGTCAAGACCTGGGTTTCCATGGTTCAAAGAGACAAGATTTGCCTCTCTATCCAAGTGCACCAGTGTTCGCTCCAAAAATCCAACTATCTCTTGTTTAACAAATAAGTTTCATATCTATGTACATATTAGTGTTATGGTTAAAAAACAGTTCTGGATAATTGTTTTTTTTTTAATTAATTGCTTCTGCGTAAAAAAAATTGTTGTTAAAATCGCACTTGTTGACATTTGGTATTAGAGCCAATGGCTCAGATTTTTCAGTCCTAGTGAAAATCTATTCTTCACGCTCGATTATGCTTTATCCATAATCATTTACACAAACACAGTTAGTATGTGATTTGCATTTTGGTTCTAAGAGAGACAACGAGTGTTCCTTGCGATTGTGCACACGTAAGGTTAACCATTTACTTTCACAACATCTTTTTTTTGCGCACAATCCCAACATACAATGAGTCGTCTGAATATGCTCTTTAAGCCCTATACCATATCTCAGTCGCCATGTTGATAAATTGTTCTTCTCAAAACAAAGCACGCTCCAAAGATCAAGCTTGGTAGAGATCATTGATAATAAGTCATGCATACCTTCCTTAAACTCCCAAAGTATTTGCAGGGATCATGGAAGCAGTAATGCAGAATTGACCAGTGATCCTTCTTTGGGTTAGGGTATTTGCTCTCTCATTTATTCCCTCCGATTCCGTTTCGGGTATTGACTTCAATTATAAGCTTCTCTTCTTGCAATCATCAATCTATTGCCAATACTTTTTAGAAATGTCTCAAAACTAGTTACGTTAGTTCATTAACTATTGCATGGTGGATTGAGTGCCAATGTCTAACCATATCCAAATTTGAGTCTCTCAAGTTGAAAATTTCAGTGAAAAGAAGTCAAGGTCCCATCTCAATTTGCAACTACCTCCAACTTGTGATCCTCTCTGGTAAGAGAAGCCTAGCTAACACGTCAAGATTAAAGCACCAATACTCCATGCATAACGTTTTCCATGCCACCTGTTTACAACATGGCTCATGCTAGTCAGGAATCCTCAGATACTATAGTATGTATTTATGAGAATTTAGTTTATAAGATCCACTCCTAGGAGCTAGCACATTAATCAATATAATAATTGAACACTCACCTTTAAAGGCCATTGTTTCCATGAGTTACTTTGATTTATGGGGTGTTAGGATTATTAATCCTCCCTTGTCCAAATTTGGTCATATGTCTAAATCGGGAGTCATGTCTAAATCGGGAGTCCATCCAGTCTATTTATAGTCATTAGCACCATTGGTTAAACTTGACCTAATTGGGGCACATGTTTCAGTTACCAAAGTGTGGGGAACACTAATTGAGGCTCATTGCCACTTATTGCACTTGATTGCATAAGTTTAGGAGTCTCCTAGATCAATCCCTACAATTTAGGAAGCAACTGGGAAGTGCCGAAACCAACCAAGGTCAGTTCACTTCAGTTAATGACTAGTCAAGCCAAGTTAGGAGTTACTTACATTTAGTTCTAGCTCTCTACATTCAGTTAAATAATGGTTTAATTAATTGCACACATGTGGGTCATTTTTCTCACCTACCACAGTGAGTTAACCATTATTTAATACTAAATGTAACACTTGGTTGTGTTTTAGAACTCCGGTTATGATTTAGACAAGGACAATTAACTACTGGGTCCTTAACTTCAGTTGATGACT
>LPNX010530576.1:47466-59385 GCA_001517045.1 Pseudotsuga menziesii
CATTTAGTTCTAGCTCTATACATTCAGTTAAATAATGGTTTAATTAATTGCACACATGTGGGTCATTTTTCTCACCTACCACAGTCAGTTAACCATTATTTAGTACTAAATGTAACACTTGGTTGTGTTTTAGAACTCCGGTTATGATTTAGACAAGGACAGTTAACTATTGGGTCCTTAACTTCAGTTGATGACTAGTCAAGCCAAGTTAGGAGTCAGTTACATTCAGTTAAATAATGGTTTAATTAATTTCACACATGTGGGGCACTTTTCTCACCTACCACAGTCAGTTAACCATTATTTAATACTAAATGTAACAGTTGGTTGTGTTTTAGAACTCCAATTGTGATTTAGACAAGTCTTGGTTACCTACAGTCAAGTAGAGTCATCAATTCGAACTTCCTCATGTGGATTCGAATTGCTTGTGGCTATTAAAGCCATTTTACATCATTGTAATTATTATCTGGATTACTTTTTTGATTAATGAAAGCATTCACAGCTGCAAGCCTTTTGCACTGTTTCATTCTTCAATGGCTGAGTAAATTGTGAGATCTTCTTTGTGAGTTGTGTGTTTGTCTACAGATCTATATGCTCAAATTTACATGGGGGAAATTTCGATCCAAACAAATTTAATTAATGTAACATGTGAAGCTTCATTAACACATCTTAGGTCATGATTCATTGTTCCAGAACACTTTAACAACCTATCGTAGACCTCTCACATAGTTTTCTTCATCTAGAAAGAGCACAAGTATTTTGTTTGATAAGGGTGCAGCTCTTCACATTAGATTTGTTTGATGGATCAACCTCTCCTTAAGACCATGGCTTCAACATGCAACCTTTGATCTTGAAATCAATGCCTCTTCCTCTCGGAAATATTAATTACTCGCAAATCTAATATTAATTACTCACAAATCTACATCCCGTATCATTCTACTCACTCAAAGTCCGTAGAAGTATCAATGAGTTTGCAAGGTTGAGGAGTTCATACCTCACCATATTTAAGAAGTCAAATTGTATTTATGAACTTAATTTTCTATGTAGAAATTTATTACAATCTTTAATGATAATTGGTAGCTTTCAAGAGAAACAAGTTTAGTCGCTATATATGTAGAAGAAGAAGATTGTAAATTAGAGAGCGTGTGTGCGGAGTAGTGGAGAGAGAAGAACAGAGTAAGAAGAAAAGGAGAAGAAGAAAAACTTTGAGAAGAGTTAGAGAGGCCAAGCTCATGTGTTCCAGAATGTGTTGAGAGTTGAAGCTCTGTAAAAGGTGAAACATCCTTGTAGATTTCCAAGTTTGTAATTGCGGCTGTAGTTCATTTATTATATCGCGACAATATATATAAAACCAGAGTTTATGGTTGATTGCATGTCTTATTTATGTTGCACATATTCTCCAGAATTACTTGTGTGAATGTTGTATGCATTTGTTGTTTGTGAAAGTCAAAGTTTTTACCTCAAAGTGTTGGACAAAAGTCTTACTTAATATTTCAGGTTGTATGTTAATGTGAGTTTTTCGCAATAAAGTTGTGTTGAGGTTTATCCCAAGCTACGGAGTGGTGAAAATTGTTTTTCATATTATATGTTAAAGAAATATCCTTTTATAATATTCCTTTGAAAGTAGTCATGTTGAAGTGGAAGTTGGTCGCAACCAATAGCTTGCTATACACTTTTGTGCGAAAGAGAAGTGAAGTAGGTGTCTGTCGAATTAGAAGTGTGTCGAGAAAAAAGTATGTAAAAGGTGTGTCGACGAGAAGTGAATTATGTTGCACACTTATCTATTAAAGCAAATCCTGTTGCACACAAGTTTGTCGCACACTAGTCAGTCACACACTGATCCTATTGCAAGTATTTTGGTTGAAGTTAACCCTTCGAAGTAAAAAGTGGGGTTTCTCAAAGGTAGTGTATCACAGCTCCAAAAGTAAAGAAAAGAAAAGTTCTTACTGCGCAATAACTCAAGTTTACTATTGCAGTTTGCAACTCTTCTCTCCATCCTCTCATGAGATCTCGTATCATAATATGTTTAGGAAAGAAACATTGATTCAAATATATGGCTTTAACTTCTGGTACACACATGTCGAGTTTACAAACTCCAATTTTCTCAGGAAGGAATTATGAATATTGGTCTCTAACAATGAAATCTTTGTTGAAAGATCAAGATGTATGGGAATTAGTCCAAAATGGCTATATAGAACCAACAGATTAGGCAACATACAACAATCTCACGCAAGTTGAGAATGATGCCTTACGGGAAAAGACGAAGAAATATGGAAAGGATTCGTTCTACATACATCAAGCCACACATAAAAGCATACTCCCAAGAGTAGCAACAACAAAGACCGCTAAATAGGCATGGGATATATATTGGAAACACCATATAAAGGCTTGGACAAGGTAAAGACATTTAAGTTGGAAATTCTTAGAAGATATTTTAAATCTCTGTTAATGAAAGATATAGAGTTAGTTGAATTATTTTACACTAGAGTCATTGGTGTGATAAATCAACTGAAATATCATGGAGAAAATATAGAAGATGAAATGATTGTTGAAAAAATTCTTAGAAGTCATCCCCTGAAATTTCAAACCTTGGTCATGACCTTGGAAGAAGACAAAGACCTTTCCCAGTTTATGAATAATGAGTTACAAGCCTCACTCGTCAATCATGAACATAGAATCAGTAGATTAAATACATCATTAGAAGGTGCATTTGCAGCAAAATCATCTATAAGTCGTGGAAGAAGCAAGGGAGATATAAATATAGAGGTATAGGAAGAATTTTTTCCAGAGGAGGACGCAACAAGAGTCCCCCAAATTTCATTGGTAGAGGAAAAAATCAAAACCACAGTCATCCAAGTGGTCACAAGTTTGATAAGTAATTTTTTTTTATGTTATTATTGCAATAAATTTGGCCATTATGCATATGAATGCAGGAATAAGCAATATGACCAAGGAAGGAAAAGCCAAAACCAATCGAGAAACACCAGCACTTCGACGAGCAGAATGTTGATGGCATCTGCATCCCCAATTGAATGCAATGTTGTTCAAGAAGGTCCATGTGACATATGGTATTTAGATTCAGGATGTACCAATCAAATGACTAGTAATTTGAAATTGTTTTCAAGTCTAGATAAATCAATTCAAACCAACGTCACACTTGGAAATAACATCCAAGTTATTGTTTTGGGAATAGGTATTGTTGGTATACTAACCAAACATGGGGGTCAAAATATTATGCTTGATGTTTATTATGTCGAAGTTATGAAACACAATTTGTTGAGCATTAGACAGTTGATACAGAAAGGTTATAAATTCTACATGGAGGATAATCACTGTGTGATTAAAGACTTGTGTTCAAGCAACCAGCTGATAGAAAAAGTACCAATGACAATAAATCACTTGTTTCCTTTGAGGATAATGCCACACATGAAAGGAAAGGAAAATAGAGGAGTTTCATTCAAGGAAAAAAGAAAATAAGAATACAAGCACTGCGGTAAGGAGGAAAATGATAGTGGCGAAGTTCAAGCAGCGTTTCAAACATACGTTCAGGGTGAGTCTTGTATGTGGAATTTTAGATTTGGACATCTGAATTTTGGTGGGATGAATCTACTGCACATGAAAAATATGGTGAAAGGATTTCCATCGATCGGCAAACTAGAGAGAGTTTGTGGGGGATGCATTTTTGGAAAGCAACATAGAGATACTTTTCTATTTGGAAAGTCATACAGAGCACGTACACCACTTGATATTGTGCACTCTGATATTTGTGGCCAAATACAGACGCCATCCATAGGAGGCTGCAATAATTTTCTTACTTTCATTGATGACTACACAAGAAAAACATGGGTATATATTCTAAAACATAAATATGATGCATTTGGATGTTGTCAGTAGTTCAAGGCACTCGTGGAGAACCAAAGTGGATATAGCATCAAAATATTACATACGGACAAAGGTGATGAATATCTCTCGAATGAATTCCTATTTTTTACAACAACCATGGAAAACACAAGCAATTCACTACGCAGTATACACCTCAGTAAAATGATGTGGTGGAGAGAAATAACATAACCATTATGGAGATGACACATAGGATGATGGGAGCCAAGCATTTTTCAAATGAATATTGGGTTGAAGCAGTCACAACTGCTATATATATTATTAACCAGTCTTCGGTAAAGAGCGTGAACAATACATTCCCTTAAGAAGCATGGATAGGTATGAATCACAGTGTTTCTCAATTAAAATATTTTTGTTGTGTCGCATATGCTCATGATGTTCCAGATGAACTGAGAAGGAAACTGGACAAGAAAGGATAGAAATGTATTTTTTTTTGTTACTCTAAAGACACAAAAGCATACAAGTTGTATGAACCTATCGGAAGGAAAGTAATCATCAGTTCTGATGTTCAATTTGTAGAGAATGAATCATTTTATGGAACCATCAAGAAGAATGTCAAGATTGTGCCAACTGTTGAGCATGATGACATGACGGAGTGAGTGGCTCAAACACCACATGTAAGTCAAAATTTCGCAGCACCGTCGACTCCTAGGACACTGTCACATTTTTCAACACAAGGAACTATGACAGAATTCGCAGCCCAAGCTACGTCGATAAGCACACCAAGAGGACAACAAACTCCATCAAGCAGTTCGACGAGGTCAACATTGACATATCCAATAAATAAAAGAATTATGCATGATTTATATGAAGTTGGTATACCAAATTCATTATCTCTTTTTGCATTATTTTCTCAAATAGATGATCTGCTAAAATTTGAGTAAGTCGTCGAAGAAGAAGTATGGGCACAAGCCATGGATGAAGAAATAGAATGCATTGAGAAGAACCAAACATGAGAGCTAGTAGATGTACCAAAAGATAAGGATGTAATTAGTTTCAAATGAATTTACAATACTAAGCAAGATGTCGATGGGAATGTGCTTAAGCACAAGGAAAGAATGGTTGCAAGAGGGTTCACAGAGCAACCTGACATAGACTTCAACAAAACCTTTGCACTTGTTGCACACATGGATACAATCAGAACAATTCTGGCCATTGTTGCACAAAAAAATTGCATGTTTATCAAATGGATGTTAAATCAACATTTTTGAATGACTATCTGGAGAAGGAAGTGTATGTGGAGCAACCACAAGGATATGAAGTTCTAGGATAAGAACGCAAAGTATACAGGCTGAAAAATACACTCTATGGTTTGAAGCAAGGTCCTAGAGCTTGGTACAATCAAATTGATTTCTACCTCACCCAAAATGGATTTCACATAAGTGAAATTGAACTGACATTGTACAACATAGTTAATGAGCAATTTAACATGTTAATTCTCTTCCTATATGTAGATGATTTAATATTTGCTTGTGATTTTGGCATAAAGGATTTTAGAACAGTCATAGAAAGTGAATTTGAAATGACTGATTTGGGGCTTATGAAGTTTTTTTATGAGCATTCAAGTCCATCAATATGAAAGTGGTATATTCATATCAAATCCAAGTATGCAAGTGCGGTTTTAAAAAGATTAAATATGTCTAATTGCAAGGTATTCCCAACACCAGTAATAACAAGTTTAAAGTTGAGCAAGGATGATGATGGATCAATTGTAGATCCTACAATGTTTAAAATGCTAGTTGGTAGCCTTATGTATTTAACTGAAACAATACCATACATAATGTATGGAGTGAGTTTGATCTCAAGATTCATTTTTGTACAAGTGTTGTGTCGTAATCTTTGAAGAAACAACCCATTGTAACTCTATCTTTAGTAGAAGCATAGAGACTTGTCACAAAACCATAGAGACCTGATGCATGTCAAGTTGTTTAGATGCAGAGAATATTAAGAGACCCGTCACAAAACCATCAAGAACCAACAACCATTTACTGCGACAACAATTCAGCCATTGCTTTGTTGAAGAATCATGTGTTCCACAATAGAACTAAGCAAATCAACATAAGGTATCATTTCGTAAGAGAAGTGGTCAACAACAAAGAGATTTGTTTCGAATTTTGCAGGTCTGAATATTAGCTCAGACATCTTTACAAAACCATTGGCAACGGGTACGTTCCAGTATCTACGAAGTTACTTAGGAATGACAAGTTCTGCTCAGTTAACTATGTCATACACAGAGCAAGTTTTAGCTCTGAAAGTTTTTGTAAAATTTTGTTTAAAGATCCCCATATGCTCATAATTAAGGGGGAGTGTTGAAAATATTAAACTCAACCGACTCAGTTAGAATCTCTAATCCATGGAACAATCACTACTTTGTTTGTCTCAAACGACTCATAGAAGTTATTTTATAAGATCTATTCCTATGAGCCAACACAATAATCAATTAACACTCGGCTTTGTTGGCCATCATTTCCACGAGTTGTCTTGATTTATGGGTGAAATTTGGAGCTAAAAAATCTAATTAATGTTACACGTTGAGATTCACCCATATATTTTAGATCATGGTTTAGTCTTCTACAACATTTTAATAGCCTATCGTAGCCTCTCACACGATTTTCCTCATTTGGAAAACACAATTGTGTTTTGATAAGGATGTAGCTTTTCACAATATATTTGTTTGGTAGATCAACCTCTGTTTAATGTTGTGGCTTCCTTTGCACACGACCTACACCAACAGACAACATTTGTCCTTGAATTCACAGCCTAGTAAAAAGATGGTGTACCATAAACCTTGTATAATAACCATAGTAAGAATATTTTGTACCATAAAGCTTGTATAATAACCGTAATAAGAAGATTGTGTATGATAGTGTTGAACCATGGTAAACTCTAATTAGGTTTGTATTCCTTCCTAACTAAATTTTAGGATAGGTGTTATATACTACGAAGTATCTTTAATTATGTTTTATACTTTTTTTTTAAACTAAATTTTGGGATAAATGTTACGATATGAATTTAAAATGTGGTTTCTTTCAACTTTTTATTACATGTTTCATTTCTCCTAGCATCAAGTTGAAGATCTCATGAAACCCCTATTTATGATACACTTTAATCTAGTTTTGTATAGGAATTGCTTGTTGTTTAGAGTGATTTTTCAGCATAGATCACTCCAATAATAAATGTGGTTTCTTTCAACTTTTTAAATTACATGTTTCATTTCTTTCAGCATCAAATTGAAGTTATGACGAAGTTTTTATTATGATGCATCTTAATATAGTTTTACATAGGAATTGCTTGTTATTTATAACATAATAGCAATATTAGAGTATGAATTCAAATACGATTCAGATACAATACAAAAAAAATACGCAACAAAAAAATCAAGTACCAATAAAATATGATAGTAGACATCTTATAAATATAAAAATATGCATTTTTAATTTGAAAAAAATAAACTTATACATTCATTAATCATTGAAAACAACTTGAAATATATATCTCAAATTTGAAACATAGCATATCATAACATATAACAATGTTTAGGATGTTATTATTCACATTTAGATCTTCAAAGAAAAGATATGAATAATAAAAACAAAAAATAATACATAAATAATGCATAGAAAAATACTCTAGTCTTCTCTTTTACATTGTTGTGCCATTATTATTTTTGTGAAATCTATATTTTTAAAAACATTATATAATTTTTTTTTGTAAATTTGTATATATAACTTGGAGGTGACCCTCAACTTTAAAAAAAATTAAATAAACTTAACTCTTTTACTTTTAAGTTGTTTAACTTAGTAAATGGTAAAACCAACTTTTAAAGAAAATTACATAACCTTACTCTTTAAATTTTAAGTTGCTTAACTTGGTAAATGGTAAGACTAAGCAATAAAACTTAAAATGGTAGATTTAACTCAAAGCATTGAAAATTTCCATAGTAAAATTTGGTGAAGGGTTTATTGAATGTATCATATCCAAACTATGTCAAATATCGTCTTATTTTAAACATGGATTAAATTTCGATACAGGAAATGTCAATACAATTGAATCTTGCTACTATGGTTTATAGTGATGCCAAATTACTTTATAATGTTCATAGCTATTATATTGTCATATGATTATAGAAAAGAACCTAATTAATGAAAGAGACAACATATTGATAGTATGTTGCTCATTCTTGTTTCTGGGTCAATTATAGGTATTGGATTCATTACTTATTTGTTCGTTATTTTCTTGATGGGTTTATTTGTATCTTCATGGATGGTATATTCTATCATGTGGGTTAGAGAATGGTTTATAACGAAAATTTCTCTAAAAATACATATCTACTCAGGCTCAAAGCAAGTAAGTCTTGTCATTTATGTAAGTATTACTGAGATTAGACATCATACATTGGTCTTAAAAAAATAGTATTGGCCTGTTAAACTATATAAATCCCTTTTAAGAGGTACACATGGAAGTTCCTATTTCGACTTTAATCAAGCATGATATGGTGTTTTGCATTGCTTTTAGGACAATTACATTTTAGAAACATGTTTTATTGTATAATCAAGTATCAAGTCTAGAAAAGGTTAGCTTACTAACACTTGGGAAATATTCGTTGTTTTCCTCAAATTTATGGTCATATTTCAAGAGATGTATGCATTTAAGGCTCCAAAACATGTCATATTATTTTCTCATTCCTATTTGATGTTTAAGAAAATATATTTGATTTAATTTTGGAAGCTCTTCCATATATTGAAATATAATGGGTTTCTAGCTTTCCATTCATTGAGATATGAATTGGTCAAATTCAACAAAAGTTAAGGTATTAATTTGTGGATACATCATACATGAAATACTAATTGATTAGTCAAATTTTTGATAGTGGATAATGTGGAAATTTTTTTATTTTGCTAAAAATTTCTTTTAAATCTTATTCATAGCTTATTCTTTGTAGACCATAACATAAGGGTCTTTAATGAGGTTGTGATTATTCGTCATCCACATGTAGGGGAATATGCATTTGGTTTTATCACAGCATCACTTGTCCTTCAAGTAGTTACTTATTCTCTAGAGTGTATATATCCTTGAAGTTGACTTAGTTCCAAGTATTCCACACATATGTTGAAATTGAGTGATAGATGGAAATATCTATTGGATATCTAAAAATTGTTATATATTTATAAATGGCTATTGACATCATAAAATGCAATAAAAATGCATGTTTATTGATAAACATGATGTGTCATTTATAATGATTATAATTTAACTACTATTTAAATTTGTATCGAACGATGTTCTTATTTTTCTCCAAATATCATATGCAGGATGAGAGTGGAAATGAAGAACTCAATAGTGTCTACGTTCCCAAGAATCATCTCTATATTGGTGACATTTTGCTCATTAACTCTAAATATATCATTCGACCAACCTTATCTATTCTGGAAGGCATATGTTGGCAGATACACTTTTTCCTCTCATTATTGTTCAATATGTATGGTGAATATGTTTCCAATGTATATTTTATTCTTATTTGGACTTTGTTCCAGAGATCTAGGGATGATACTTTATCCTCTTCCTTTAACTATCTAAAACATGTTCTTGACATGTTGTTTTATGTTATAGTTGGTCCTAAATAAACTATCCATCCTAACTTCACTAGGAATATGTGTTGACTTTATGTCCTAACTTCACTGGAGACACATGTGATGACTTTATGTATTGAACATCTATAGCAATGTGAAGCAATCATAGAAGGAAGGAGAAGATTATTAATGTGGTATGGAACACCAATATAGGGATATGCTACTAAAATACTTATACTTGCAAATATTATAGTCCTCATGTAGATAACAACCACAAGCCAAATAAGTGTCACATGACATGACACTAAAATGACCAATGATGTTAATGAATTTAGTGAATGAGGATGTTATCACATCAATTTGGGGATTTTACTTCAAATATAGCTTTCGGATTGGAAAATATTTTGGTGGGGGTAGTTCCCAAGTTCAAATCCCTCTTGTGACATGTTTGAAGCCATATCTATGTGCATGGTTTTCATAAATTGCTTGATCATATATTATGAAATTTTAAAATCTATCACTCTTTTCCAACCAATAGATATGCAAATGCACGTATTGATCCTTTTTACCATTATATAGGAATTTATAAGTTAGGTTCCCAAATTCTTAAAGGGTGCTAGCTCAAGCGAAGAGTGATTTCCTTACAAGTAGGAGGTTGGTAGTTTGAATCCTCTGTGCCCTGATGATATTGCAATATTGATAATAAAAAAATGACTCAATTAGTGACCAAAAAATGAGAGATAAGTGACCAAACAATGAGAGATAAGTAACCCAACAAAATGACCAAAATTTGCATATAAAGTGACTAAAAATGTCTAAATTAGTGACCAAACAATGAGAGATAAGTGACCAAAAAAATGAGAGATAAGAGACAAAAAAGCAACCAAAATTCACATATAAATGACTAAATGGCAGTTTTGGTGGCTAATTTTTAGTCTCTTATCACGCAAACAAAAATGTGGTCATATTTAGTTTGGTCATTTAGATCTTGTCTTGTGGTCATTAATTTCGTCGTATATTTGGTCATTACTTGTGACAATTAATGACAAAGTATACAACCAAATATATGACCAAATTAATGAGTACAAGAAAAGTTATAAATGACCAAACCAAATATGACCACATTTTTTGTTTCGTGATAAGAGACCAAAACTTATCCACCAATGATTTCCAAATCGAAAGTAGTCATTTGTATGCATATTTTGGTCATTTTTTTGTCACTTATCACTCATTTTGTACTAGTGGGTGTGTGCAAGCTGATGATGGTCTCTTTTGACGCGTTAAATGCAAAAGAAAACTGAAAAAACAGACATCCATTAACTTGCATGGATATTTTGAGACACTTATACAATGAATTGTGTGATGAGTAAAAAAAAAGAAATGTAGGAAATTGAATGACGTCTCCGAATATGTAATTTTTTTCTATTGAAAATTTTGTTAACTATCTAAAGTTCGATATATTTTAACGGGAACTTTTTATTTTTGTTACAAATTATAAGGTATATGCTTTTGTGGGTGCAGCCTCTTAGTGACTAAATGATGGAATAAACTTATGAAAACCGATATACATATAGAGAACATATAGTACTAGTGCACGACTATTTTTCCAATAATACAAATAATATATTTCTATATATCTATATATATATATATATATATATATATATATATATATATATATAATCTAACAAATCAAACCTTGAAAACGATACATTAATTATGGGTGCAACATTTGAATGCCTAAATGCAATTATTTGGAAATGTATTTTTTATAGCATGTAGAGGTCAATGTTCTTTAGTGCACCATACAATTTGTTTTTAAAATGGTTGAGAAATGAAAGAGATATGGACGAAACACCAACAATGTGTTTTTTGAGTTGATGAGTGATGATATAAGATAAATAAGAAACAAATAGAAAAAATTATGTATTCTTGTTAAAATTTACATATTTGGAATCTGCAAAACACACCATATCTATTTCTAAAATATCATAAAAAATGGAGGTGTTCAACATACTCAGATGAACGGCTAAAAATGAGCATATTGAAAATTTGGATATAATGTTTTTTATCATACTCCAAGGCATAGGAATGTTGAATCTGAAGCAAAGTACGGAGCAGATACATAGGAATAAAAATTCCATGCAAGCATGGGTGGAGGCTCAGCGTTATCATTTGGAGAGAATACATTTTAGAATTTAAACAAATCGCATGCTCATTATAATGAACAATAACGTGTGTGCATTGATAAAAACGGGAATGTGTTTTTATGAATCATGACATGTGCATGTTTTAAACTACTACAATGAGTTTGGTTTTGTAAGTTATACCAATACTAAAATTATTTTATGTCCCCCCCGTCGCTCCCCTCTTCCCCATAACTCTTACTAACCCCCCCTCCTCCTCTCCCTACCTCTAATCCCCCCCCCATCATGTCCTACATTTAACCTCC
>LPNX010530576.1:62219-77650 GCA_001517045.1 Pseudotsuga menziesii
TCTCATTACCACTAGCACCCCCTAACCTATCTCTCTGACACACATACACACACATCCCTATGTCTCCCCTTACCAGTAGCACCCCCTAACTTATCTCTCCGACACACACAAACACAAATACCTATGTTAGACCTTACCACTAGAACCCCTTAACCTATCTCTCTGACACACACACACACACATCCCTATGTCTCCCATTACCACTCACACCCCTAACCTATCTCTCTCTCTCTCTCACACACACACATCCCCATGTAACCCCTTATTACTAACACCCCTTAACCTATATTTTTCTCACACACACATCCCTTGAGTTGTAAAATAGTATAGTTAGGTTGAAGAGAGGGGGGTGTTAATGCACAAAGACTAAGGGAGTGCTTGTTAATTCCCCCTAAACCTTGAATGATCCCTTATCCGTGCAACTAACTTCTTAAATGCTCCCAAAATATATTAGAGTAAAACACGCACTCATTTTATGTTTCCAAAATGCACCCCCATTTTAGTTAACAATAACACGTGGGTGTTTATTCTCAGTATAAACAATAGCAGTACCTGTCTGAGAAACACTCTTAACACATTTCACATCGATTTGACATAGTGCGTGCAATTTTAGGTTACAGATTGTTAAGTCATGAATTTGTTTTCTTCAGTCTTATATTTTGCTTGTGATTTTTTTTTAAAGCTTGCTCATTTGCTTACTTTTAGGAATTTTTGGTTTAGAGTGAATTTTTGGTTTTTTGCCATTAGGTTTTCATTATTTTTGGTTTTTTCTTATGTCCTGAAGGGTTCTATAGGTTATATGTTGATTAATAGTTTCAAAAATAAACACTAAGATCAAGGTTTACCATATAAACCTTATTTAAAGTTGAGTTAATGGTCAAAAAGCACCAAATTTGATTTTTAAATATTCTTGTAGCGCAACGGTTAAAATTTTACACTAGCGCGCTACAAGAATATCGCGGGTGCAAAATTTGTCAGTTTTTACGCCAAATTTGCCAATGATTTCGCTCCTAGATGACTAATCACATGTGTAGACAGGTTTGATACATGTTTCATCAAAGATAATCATGAAAACTTGTGTAGGCTATGATGTGAGGGAGATCGTGGCAGTCAGAAGTTAGGGCTTGGAAATCATGATAGACAGTGGAATGAGGCGAGATTTATGAGAAAGAGGTTCTCATGTTAAGCATTACAAAGCTGGTGGAGAAGTGGAATGAAGACACATCACTAAGAATTCGGAATTTGCAGTTGAAGAAGGAATTTAGGATTGTCTCAGCGCGACAGTTGGAAGTAAGCTGAAGACTGAAGCCCACCTGGAGCATGAAATTCGACGTTTAGCCAGTCCAAGAATCAATTTTTAACACCTGCAGCAAGCTGGGAGTGAGGTATTCCGTGTGCCTTGGTCATGGCCTATTAAATTTGGGGTTTTACTCTTAAGGATTATAATGTTAAATTGATTAAAGAAAACATAAATTCATATGTTCAACAAACTCCCAACGGTGATAGATCAGTCAAAAGGTTTAAATGATCATCTTTGTTTAGATTATGATCAAAAGGTTTAGATGATCATTTTAGAGCTGAGTGGGTAGAGCCTATCAAGGTTCTACAAAGCTACATTACATGTGAAGGGAGGTATGATTTTGTATTTAAGTATCATTTCAGGTTCCTTCAGCACCTTGCTAGTGAATCAAGGATGAATCTCCCTTTCTTCCTGTTAAAGAGTTTGTAGAAAATGTCAAGCAGGATCAAAGAGTATCATGACCACACTGCACTGTCCATTTTTCATCATGGATTGATCAATCTTATTATCAGCACTGTTCTACAAAGAGAAGGAAAGACTTGAGACTACTTTCTCTTTTGGTCTGGGTTCCAAAATAACCAGGAAGGACAGCCTACCAAAAAACATGTTGATAAGGGACAAACCCTAATTTGAAAATTAAGACAAAAAGTCAAGGCTGAAGATAAAAAATGTGTCCAACTTGAAAAACTGGAAGAACCTCCAAAGGGAGATTACGAATCTTAGCAGCCTTCAGTTGACAATGAGGACAAAAATTCGCTGTCTATTCACAAAGAAAGCCAGCCTGCACAAAATAAAGCACTAGCAGAAGCACTCATTGATGGAAAAATTGTTTTTCAAAAAGGATTTTAGGAGAGGAAGGAGATACTAAGGTCAAACAACGAATCCCAATTACCATTTTATTTGAAGATGAAGGATAGTTGTTGGAAGGAGATGAGCTGACTATCACTGCTGAGACTAGGGTTGGCACACACAAGAAGTTCAACAGTCAAGAGGATAAGACAGTGATGCCAAAGAAAAAGAAGACCAAGGTAAAAGAATTTGCCTCTATCATGCATCAAGGAAGAAATTTAAAGATGATAGGAGAGTTTGCCCCCGGCTGGAGACCCAAAAATAGATCCAAAAACAAATTGAGGCTGAACATGAAAAAGATACTAAACCCTAAGTTAAAGATATAAGGGATAACTATGATTGATACTTCTTCTTCAGATGAAAAGATAGAATCTAGCAAAGGTAATAACAAAGGGAAGAAGCCATTGAAGACAGAAGAGGAATCAAGCCTCACTCAGACTAGATTATCTGTTGTGTTTTTGGAATTACGAGGTGAAATGTTGAAGGAACAACAGAAAGAGAACATAGAAGTTTCTTATTCTGAAAACAAGCTATTGATGGATGAAATTGCACCTACTGAAAAAGATAATCAAGAAGATCCAAGTGTTTATGGTGTTTCTACAGAGTTTCTTCTTAAGGATGAGGACATCTTCAGAAAGTTGAATATCCCATGGCTTCCTAGTGAACTACATAATACAATAGGAAGCAAGGTATTTGACTCAGAAAAGGAGAATTTGTAAAGAGCCATCAAGCAATATAAACATCAAATAGAGTAGATGCAAGAAACAAATGATGGTTTGATTGCAGCTAATAGAAGACTCAGGGAAGACCTAGGAGAAGTGAATGATCACTACCAAGAGCTTATTGCAGTCTCCAAAAAGGCCCTAAAAAGGAAAATAAGTACATATTTACAGTGTACAGAATTGAAACAGACTATCAGAAGCCTATAAAAATAGAATGAGGAGCTTACTAAAAGAATGACAGATATGGAAGCTGAGTAGCAGAAAGCTAACAGAAAGGCCTAAGCCTTATATGGGATAGCTTTATTGGCAGAATCTGCTAAAGACCTTTGAGCATTGTTAGCAAAAAGCAGTTACTTTTTATGTTTTGAGAAATACTTTATTTTTTTTAATTATTATATTGACAATATCTTATCAATGAGTAGGCTAAAAACAGTTAGGGTTTAGACTCTAACTGAATTTTGAAAAAGAAGTATTTAGGAAGGTCACAAAGAGAACAAGAGGTTTGATTTTTGGCTAGCTTAAGGAGGTCTATGGACTTATTGATAAGCTAAGTACTTAACTCTCATGTGTATTTGATGAACATATTATGAGATATATGATCCATTTTACCCTTCAGTCTATGTTTTGGCTTCATTTCTAGCTTGTTTAGCTACACAATTGATAATTTCATCGCCGGTTTATAGTCTTTATGCCTGTAGTGCTTGTCAGTTGTGGATGAACTTCAATTTTATGTTCTGTCAGATACATGGTTATTATATTATGCATCTCTGTTTTTTTTTACTTGTGATTTAGTTCCTATTTGGATTATGAATGTATTCCCTTTTGTCACCAACCTCACAACTAGAAAAACCTTTCAAAAACCCTAAAAACCTAGTTTTGTTTGATTGAATATTTGAGATTGTGTTGGCTTGTTTCTTTGTAGTCTGGAAACAATTTCTAGCACAAACATAGATAGTGTGTGAACATTCTCTTCTTCACCATATTATCACACAAAATGTAGATTATTTATATTGTTGTTAAAATCTAGGTCTATGACTGTTGTTAGGAAAAACTTAAGGATAAAGATGATAAATAGTTATGAACCAAGTTCTCATATTGTCAGATGTTTGGTACATGCATTTAGTACTATTGGAAATAAATCTCATTCAAAGGATCGCAATGCAGCTCGTCCTGTGTTGTCACAATCAATCATGAACAAATGCTCCAGGGCCCTTCACCTTCTTAAGCCTACATCCAAACTTGTAGGATTGGATATCAAAGCACTCCATAGGTATTGTTCTAGAAGAGAACAACTTGACTCTGGTGAAATAGATGTCTAGTCCTTTGTTGGAAGGTTTCCACGATCCGATATGAAGCTCATTGATGCGGTAAAGGGACTGGTGCAGGAATTTTGGCATGACAATAGTAGACCTTCATCCAACCTAAAAGATGTACTAAAATTGAGAAGGGGTTCAAGGGATCATGAGTCCCACATTAAACATTTTATTGACATGACACAAACATAATTATATGAGATATTTAGGAATGAACTTAACTTGGGCCAAAGATCCTTTGAGAAATGCAAACCATGGTATGTTAAAATAAACACAACTTGTAACACATGTTGTTGTCGATATCACATTGAGTACGGTTATTATTATGACACATATATACATATATTGCGTGTTTTGCATAACACTCTTGTGCAGGAATGGTCAACTACATTGCAACTGACATCATCTAGAGAGTTTATCCGTAGCATATTGTGTAAAAGGATAGAAAGTTGCACATTTTATCAAAGGCCTTGCGTAGATGGGACATGTATAGGGTGTGGTAGAATGGCATTTTTGGACAAATGCATACATGTCACTGATGAGAATGATATTGGGAGACATGAAGTGAACTTGCAGTCATTCAAATATGTCACATATGATATCAGTGGAGGGAATGAAAGAAAAAAATTACAATTGGTCACCTCTCAGGTTAGTAATGAGTTCCTGAATAGTATTTTTTCCTTCATCTATTGCTACTTCATATATGTAACAACCTATTGATCTGTACATATTTATTGTTGATCTACCAGGTACTGGTATGCAACTTCATGGAGGAATTCTTTGAAAAGACACAACAGTATGTAAATCATGTACATGTGGCTCGTTGGAAATATGAGCAGTTTAGAGCGTGCAGGGATACATTTCCTATTGGAACTATACTATCAGTGGTCGATTTTGTAGAAAACTACACTCTTCAACCACATAAGGAGATTCAGAGTCAATATTATCACTTAGACTAGGTTAGCATAATGGTCCATATCACCTATAGACATGGGGCAGATAGTACTGAAGCGAAAAGGGTTATATTGAAGGAGTATCACTTTTACATAAGTGATGACAAGTGTCATGACTTGGATTTTGTACAACACAAATTTCAATTGTTATACAAACACTTGGAGGATAACAATATACGTATGGAACAACATTGGATTTGGTCTGATGGTTGTGCAGGGCAATTCAAAAATTCTTGTGTCTTCAAATGGTTGTGTATTCTCCACAAGAGGCACAAGGTGCCACATATTTCGAACTATTTTGAGACCAGACATGGAAAAGGGGAACATGATGGAGCAGTTGCATGCATCAAGACTACATTACGTAGGAAATAGATGAAATTAAAAACTATTTCACTCATCCGAGATGCAAAGACCATTATTGCATGGTGTTCTTCAGTGATGGGGAAGGGTGCTAGAAGGAAATAAGACCAATCATTTCAAAACTCACATGTACATCGATATTTTTGGGAGGTGGTATTTGTAGATCGATCAAGCCTATATGAGTGTAAGACCATCAAAGGAACTCATGCATTCCATTTAGTTAGGACGTCATACAATGCTATAGTTGAAATGTGGAAAAGGAAACTCTCTTATTTTTGTTATCCATGTAGCAGTGGTGAATGGGACAACTATGAATCCATAGATTGGGTTGAAAGTTGGGATCGTATATCACTCCCCATTAGTTGAAAAATAAATGCATAATTATCCCAGTTGGAGGAGGGCCAGTCGAGTATTTCACATGACTATGAGCACATTTCAGATCTCATACAACCAGGTTCGACTATTATGTTGATATCTTTGAAATGTTTGACAACTAGTTTTGTTTAATTAGCTGACTCCGAGGTATTCAATTAATTTTATGAAGGGCACATATACATAGTGGTTTCCCCAAGAAACAATGAATGGCACACTGATTACTGGCTGGCACGTTGCTTGGATGGGAAGCAGACCCTCATTGTCTCATTAAACGTCTCCGAGGGCAATGATTTTCCAATTGGGTCGATGGTTATCAAAGGAGAATATTTGACACAGGTTGCCCAGGCATGAAAGAAAAAAGGTTATTTATTTGAATATTATAGACTAGTTCAAATTGTATACCATTATCCAAACTTAGTTATTGGCACAAACCTCCAGCTGCAAACAATGCCAAACAAGAACTCATCAAAGTCACGATACTTGTTTCCTTACTCTGAGCATGAGAGGCTAAAGGATATCGTTGCTATAAGAGGTGATCCTGATGGTCTAGTCAAATGACCATTGGTAGGTAGTTAGGTATGTGGTAGTCAGATATTTTGGTTTCATTGTCTCATTGTTTATTTATAGTTTGATAGATTGAACGCTTGATAGATTGATAAATTCAATAGATTTTTACAACTTGATAACTTGCACCTGAGCTTCATCATGGATTTGTTGTATTATATTGATGCTTACATGAATCATGCCTTATATCCCAAGACCATTATTTACCACTCTATCTAGGATGTGTATATTGCATTTTCCTTGAATATTGAAGTTGATCCTATAAGGACATCTCCTTGAATCCGATAATTATCTCCTTGACTCCGATAATGTTTTTATCCACAGGAGCCGTGACGTTGAGGAGTGGTAATCCTAGCCTAATAACCATTGCAAATCCTATCTTACAAACCTTATAGTGAATCCTATTCACTCAAGTTTTCACCGTAAACAATATTTTTCATTCTAAACCATAGAAACCATAATTTGCTCAGTAAGGGAATGCCAAATTTTTGCACATGGGGGTCAACTTTGCATATTGCTCAACTATCAACGTGTGGCTTAAGTTCCCACATGGAACCTTTCTAAACAAACTTTCATGACCCACGAGAACCTCATTTTGATGCACAGTTTCCATTCTATGCCCTGGTTAGGGATTCAACAAGTGTCCCTAAAAGCCTGTAGGAGGTGGGATTCAACATGCGATAGAATGATGGTCGTTGCTTGAAACGATGAACTGTCAACTCTATTGGATTCAAGACATTGAGATATTTCTAGGTATGGCCCTCTACTTTGGGTCCATGGACAAGGGAACATTTTTTTTGGTCAATTTTGGAAACTAGGGTTTTGCTCAATAAGCGAATGCCCAATTTTTGCACATAGGGGTCAACTTTGTAAATTACTTGACCGTGAATGTGTGGCTAGCATTCCCACATGGAACCTAACTAAACACACTTGCATGACCTATAGAAATCCCATTTTGATGCATGGTTTCCATTCTATGCCCCACTTAGAGATTCAAGAGGTGTCCCTAAAAGCGTGTAGGAGCTGGAATTCAAAATGCGATAGAATGATGGCCGTTGATCAGATTGATGAACCGTCAGTCACGTTGGAGTCAGGACATCGAGATAGTGCTACAGGAGGCCCTCTAATCTGGTTCCATGGACAAGGGATCATGTTTTTGGTCAATTTTGGAAACTAGGGTTTTTCTTAGTAAGGGAATGTCAAATTTTTTCACATGGGGATCAACTTCGCATATTTATCGATCGTGAACATGTGGCTAGAGTTTCCACATGGAAAATTCCTAAACTTGCTTGCATGACCTACCGAAATCCCATTTTGATGCATAGTTTCCATTCTATGCCCCGAGTAGGGATTCAACAGGTGTCCCTAAAAGCCTGTAGGAAGTAGGATTCAACATGAAATAGAATGATCTTTGTTGCTTGGATCGAAAATACATTAACTTTGTTTGATTCAGGACATCGGGATAATTCTAGGGGTGGCCCTATACTCTAGGTCCATGCACAAGGGATCATTTTTTCAGTCAATTTTGGAAACTAGGGTTTTTCTCAGTAAGTGAATGTCCAATTTTTGCACATAGGGGTCAGATTTGAAAATTCCTTGGCTGTGAATGTGTCGCTAGCATTCCCACATGAAAACACCCTAAACACACTTACATGGCCTACCAGAATCCTGTTGATGCACAATTTCCATTCTATGCCCCATGTAGGGATTCAAGAGGTGTCCTTGAAAGCCTATAGGAGGTGGGTTTCAATGTGCGATAGAATGATAGCCATTTCTCAGATTGACGAACCGTCGGCTCTATTTGATTCAGGACATCAGGATGGTGCTATGGGAGGCCCTCTAATCTAGTTCCATGGACAAGGTATCATTTTTTCGGTCAATTTTGGAAACTAGGGGTTTGCTTATTAAGTGAATGTCCAATTTTTACACGTAGGGGTAAGCTTTGGAAATTCCTTGACCGTGAATGTGTGGCTAGAGTTACCACATGGAACCTTCCTAAAAATACTTGTATGACCCACCAGAAGCCCATTTTGATGCACGGTTTCCATTCTATGCACCGGGTAGGGATTCAACAGGTGTCCCTAAAAGCCTGTAGGAGGTGGGATTCAACGTGCGATAGAATGATGGTCGTTTCTTGGACTGGTGAACCGTCGGATCCGTTTGATTTAGGAAATTAGGAGAGCGATACGAGAGAGCCTCTAATATTAGTCCATGGACAACGGATCATTTTTTTGGTCAATTTTGGAAACTAGAGTTTTTCTCAGTAAGGGAATGTCAAATTTTTGCACATGGGGTTCAACTTCGCATATTGCTCGACCGTGAACATGTGGCTAGCGTTCCCACATGGAACATGCCTAAACACACTTCCATGACCCACCAAAAGCCCGTTTTGATGCACGTTTTACATTATATGCCCTAAGTAGGGATTCAACAGGTGTCCTTGAAAGCCTATAGGAGGTGGGATTCAACATACAATAAAATTATGGTCGTTGCTCGGATCAACAAGCCATCGACTCCATTGGATTCAAGACATTAGGATATTTCTAGGGGTGGCCCTCTACTCTGGGTTCATGGACAAGGGATCATTTTTTCGGTCAATTTTGGAAACTAGGGTTTTGCTCAGTAAGTGAATGTCCAATTTTTGCACATAGGGGTCAGCTTTGCAAATTCCTTGACCATGAATGTGTGGATAACATTCCCACATGGAGCCTTCCTAAAGATTCTTGCATGACCCACCAGAATCCTATTTTGTTGCACGGTTTCCATTCTATGCCCCGGGTAGGGATTCAACAGGTGTCCCTAAAATTTTGTGGGAGGTGGGATTCAATGTGCGATAAAATGATGGTTGTTGCTCGAATCAATGAATCGTCGACTCTGTTGGGTTCAAGACATCGGGATAGTGCTAGGGTGTCCCTCTACTCTAGGTCCATGGACAAGTGATCATTTTTTTTTGTCAATTTTGGAAACTAGGGTTTTGCTCAGTAAGTGAATGTGAAATTTTTGCACATAGAGGTCAGTTTGAAGGTGATTGTAGATCGTCCCCTCTTGAAAAAATACTTGTTGCAAACTATTATTCCATGTGTAGCTATTGATAATTTTGTTACTTGTTGTGAGGTGTTGAACTTGACTTATTTCCCATCATTGTCAGGTAAGAAATATTCTTTGTTTTTGTTTTAATCAAGGTGAAAGGAGTTGTCAATCTCTATGTGGAGGTGAATTGATCTTAAGATCTTGAATATGATTGATCATGAGATTGGAAATTCAAAAGAAGGTTGTTTCCCATATTAATTTAGCTTGGTCATTTAAGAGATGTGAGCATTTGTATGATGAAATGCAGGAGGAGACAATGCCATTACGTCAATAACCATGTAATGGAACATGTTTATGTTTAGAAACAAGTGGCCAACCTATTACGCCATTATTACAAAATATATATCTTCACACTACGAATGTTTCGAATAATACTCCATAAAAATAAATTTATAAAACAAGATTCAAAATAGTACTTCTCTAATCAATTTAAACTATAATAAAATCAAACATAATTTTTGTCTCTTCCAAAGTTGTTCCTCGAAGCCATTCATCAAATGCCATGTACATTAACAAAATGATAAAATAATGTGCAGGATATAGTCATAACCATTATTTTGAATCAATCTTATAATACTTGAATACTTTTAGGTTTGATGTGTATCCCATTTATTCGTTAGATGAAAGACATCATGCCAAACACTAATTTTATTTATGTAGACCACATAGGTGCATCACTTAGGTGTGTCAACTCTGTGCATCCTTTAAAATTTTGTTAGGTTGTTATGTGGATAAGGTGCTTTTGTATTCCACTTGGTTGGATCAGTTTCTTAGTTGTACTGGGTGCTTATGTGTATTAGGTATCTTCTATCTTTGTTAATACAATTTAACATTGTTAATAAAACAATGTATATGCAATTGGATCGTGGTAAAAAACAATTGAAATGTACATTTTTGTCATTACGTAATATTGTAATTGTGCATTGTTCTCAAATTTATAATTGATATCTCCATGAAATCGTAAAATCTATAAAAAATTGCGAACATTACACATAGAAACATTCTTGGACACACGTGTATAATCACACTTAAAAGACTGAACCATGAAGATCTCAAGAGCCTTGATATGAAATATTTTTATATAATGAAAGTTATAATACAAAAATAGAAGGCCCATCTATGGCCTGTCAATGTACATGTATCAAAAACATCTTTGATGTACATGTGCAAACAAAAGTACATCTGTCTTGGACTGCGCCCCTGTACTCTAACTCCGGATTGTACATAAAAATACATATGTCGCAGGAATGGTGAACTGCAGTCACTTGAAGCCTTACTACAATGGTTATGACATTCTTGGCTAGGACTACACTGCGTGGATTAAAAAAAAAAGAGAGGTCAAAAGACGTAAATTGTTCTGTTGCATGTCTGGGACGGAACCGAATGAAAACACAGGAAAAAGTGGAAAGCACAAGGAAAAGCAGAAATGACAGGCTGATCGACATTAAAGTGTGAATATCTGGTAGAGATCGAGGCAGTTATGACAACTAAGATTCATAAATTCGACAAGATACTAGGAAAAGGACGGTGTGATTTTTGGTCTCGTCATTCGTCCTTGGCATAACTGCCATAACTGTGCTGACAGATACAACCCACAGATTGAGCTGTTGAGTTAATGAACGAACGCATTGGCAAAGAATCCCATCTGATCGAGTAGACATCAACCTCCTATCACATGAGGAATGAAGGACACAAAGGGACGTATAAATACAATGCTTTTCCATTAAACGATATTTTACGCACACAGAGAGAGCATATATAACCAGAGCCAAGAGTTTAGAGAGTCGAAGCCTGCCACAGAGTAAGCCAAAACCAATGGTAATAGAGATCCCTAGTGAGAGAAAGCTATCTAATGCAACTATTATCTCAGGTTTCTCAATTGAGGAAGAGATAGAATCACCTGAGATACAACAACTAGAACAGCAAATAGAAATCAACCCGATGGCATGAACGAGGAACAAACCTTGTCCTGCGGCTGGTCCTGCGACCACCCCCTACAAATATCCCAACCCCTGGTTTGTGCCCTGTGCTAAACCTAGTTCAGAGACTACCAACTATAGCTGTGCAACCACTCAGAGAGCTGAGACAGGCTGGAGAGAGAGCGGTTGGAGAGTCGTCCCAGCCAGAAATGTCTAGGAAATGAAACGCTAAGCCCATTGTGGACAAACCTGTGAAAGAACCAATGGAGGAATATCTAAAGGAGGAGGCGCTCATGGACAAGGAATCACCACCTTGCATAGATGTAGATGCTGGGAGGGAAGAAGAAGAATTCCTGCACTATGTTCGTCCCAGGAGAGCTGATGCGGAGGAGGTGACGCTTCCAAAGAAAGTGTCCACATTTTTAGTCTCACACCGAATCCCTAACGATGTACCCCTACTGATGAATCTAATGCCAAATATTGCAAGGTTGGAATTTGAAGATGTCGACACTTGCCTGTAGTTTGGCTTCGAAATAAGCAACTACATGACTACAAATCAATCAGGGCCTACTCAGGCACGGGTCTTAGTACCGATGCAGTGGGCTACTGGTGTCGCCAACACAGGATTGTTGGACTTACTGTTCATGTTTCATTTTGGCCACATTCTACAGGTTAATACATACATGAAATAGCTTTTGGTCTATTTCCATAGAGGATTTCTATGGCTCGATCAACCATACATGGTCACCGTCGAGCTTATTTCTTTCATCGTAGGTCTCCGAAAGACAGGAAAAGACCCCACGCCATATTTAAACTACAAATACACCACCAAGATGAAGCATAAATATAACCTTCAGTGTGTGGGGAGGGGATTTCAGATTTCCCCTATTGAAGACAACATAGTCCAATTCACTGCAAAACTCCACTCTTGTAAACCGTTGTGTAAGATGAGCCCAACTCAATGTACTGATAAAGCACTAGAGCTTGCAGAACAATGAGAACAAGGAGTGACATTCAATTGGTTGTAATTTCTACTCAATGAACTGATAAATGATGCGCAGCAGGCACATGAGGATCTTAATCACAAATTCCACTACTCCTGGCCGCTCATTCTGATATCGTTCATTCTATGATCCAACCCTCTGTACTACTAGCAAATGGATGTCCCACTACTTTTCCTTAGTGCAAAGTATCAAACCTTATGGGAGAGGAAAAAGAATAAGGCCCACTGGAAGGATAATAACGTCGAGTTTTTTCTGTACATCGATGCATTGTGCGACATTATCAGGAAAAACCACAAAATATGGCATGCAACAGTGCACAGGTATGCATCCCTTATAAATTTCCAGCCTGACGTGCATAATATGATTTTGGAGCCGAAGAACAACCCAACGAAACAAGAGCACAATGCAGGTTTCATGATCACTGATGCTGATGTGGATCACAATTGTCCAAGAGTGGCCAGATGAATGGTGCAGTCCACTGGCAGAGCTGTTGCCTGAAGAACAACACCAAGAAGACCCGTCGATGAAACAATTCAATGTTCAGGAAAATGGCCAAGAAAACGATGGAGGCGATGGTCAAGATAATCAGCGGAAAGAAGAGGAAGAAGAAGATAATGATGGTGTCAATGGTGGATCTGAACATGGTGATTCAGAGCACACACCTAGTCAAGAGAATATCCAGACCCAAGAGAAAACACAGCAGAAAAGACGGGAGCCAGCGCACAAGAAGAGGAAAGCTAACAAAACAACTAACACGGATACCTTGACTGAAGAGGATATTCGCACACTAGTAGATGTTGTAGCCAGGGTCACCAAGGATAGCCTCACTGTTCTAAAGATGCAACAGGTAACCATAGCTGATCAAGTTGGGAGCCACCTTACTAAGTTGGTAGACACCATTAACGAGGTCAAAGCCACTGTTGAGGATGAGACATATGGCATGGATACCAATGTCCTATTAGTCACACCAGAGCTAGTGTGTCTGATCAAAGTACACATCTAGGGGTGCGCACTAGAAACAGGGACAGAGATGAGTGCATTTGATGATGTTTTCAAGGAGTTTGAAACACTGCAGATTGACTTCTTCAAGCTGGCCTTGAGTGAAGTCTATGGCTTACAATAGGAAATCGCGTCAGAAATATGGCTGAGGGAGAATGATGTTTACTATTAGGAAACAAAAAAAAAGGAAGGCGAAGGCATGCAAGGACCTCCTTGGGGAAAAAGAATAAGAAATTGAGGGAAGAAAGTACCTCCTTAGGGAAAAATAACAAGAAATTGAGGTGTGCAAGCAAAGCCGCATTGCGTAGATGAGACCATTAAGGGTGCAGTCACCAGGTTCCCACCAAAAGCGGGCCAGGAAGATGAAGATTTAGCAGCTAAGGTTTCTCGGCTGTCATGAATCACAGTAGAGTTAAAGAAGCAAGGTTGAGGAGCTTCAAGACAGGGAGGTACCAAGCACACCTCCAAAGGTGCTTGAGGAACGCAATAAAGCAATGTCTAAGGCTGTTGCGAAGATATGCGATGGAGAAAATCTTTGCACTAAGGTAGTTGAAGCTGATTCCACTATATGGGAGGCGATTCTGGAAGATGAGATGGGAGAGAATATCAAGGCAGATGTGTAGCAAGCTAATCAGAAGATCACCACTACAAAGGAAGAAATGAAGAAGCTCTCACTGCAGGAGAAGGTTACTAAGATGGCCGAGATCAAACAACTTCAACAGGAAGCTCAAGCCCTATGTGACTGAGAGTGCACTAGGAATGAGGAGGTGGAAACATATAAGTTCAAAGCAGTGCAGGTGATAGGGCTTATTCATCCTATGTAGCATAAGCCTCAACATTTTTTGCAATTATTAGAAGCAGGACCGTCGCAACACATCACTTCTAACCGAGTGGAGAAATTGGAGAAGCAAGCTGAGGAAGTCAGTGTGGATGTTGCATGGGTGTAGAAAGTTTTGAAGGAATTACAGGATAAGGTTGGTCATGTGGCATAGCTGACACCTTAAACATAATTTTTTGGGGGAAACATGAAGTTTTGTGGTAGAAAATTTTATCGAGAAGTCCCTTTTTGCTTACTGGCTCGGGATGAGCCACATGTGAGTGTTGGGGGCCTGTCGAGCCAGGAGAAGAGAGAAGAAAAGAAGGATAAATCAGACGTGCAAGCAAAATAGGAAAAGTGTGCATGCGACAGGGTAAAAATAGGTCAAGAAGGGAATGAAGGAACTGACGCAGGAATATAAAACATGCACGCGACAGAGGAAAAACAAAAGGGAATCTGCGATGAGGAAGGCATATTCGAGTTGATGGAAGAGGTAGGTAGAAGAGTTAAAGCTGGATAGGAAGAAATCCAGGAAGACGACAGAAGGAAGAACTAGTGGAAGATGGAAGGATAGTTTTTGCGGCTAGTTATGACCAACACAAGCAAGCTGAAATACATTTTCGTGGCTAGTTAAAGTTGTGGTTAATGTCTTTCAGGACTTTCATGGCTAGGTATGGGCCGCCATTTATGTAACGAAGATATTTTATAAGTTGTTGAGTCTGTAATAATTGAGATGTACTCAATCGACCCTGTGTAGTCTTGTAGGTACTATAAGTAGGAGAAACCCGCTCTATATAAGGGTTCAGAAGGTTATGTTATTAATTCTTGCACATGATCTAGGAACTAAGATTCAATCTCATCAAAGAATTATTAACAATTACTCATGAATTGGAAATTTTTAGGAACCAAATAAGTTTCCTCTCTGTATATTATATAAACAATAAAGGATTACAATTCCATGCATGAGCCATAGCTTAACTCAATGAAGAATTCGAATAACTAAGGGACAATTCGAATTCCCATGCATGAGTCTATCTTAACTGACTCTTTTCCATGCAATACCATTAAGTTAACCACTTGACAAAAAAACCTTAATTGACTCACCAATCCTAACTGAAGTTGGAGTGCAATAAATGACTTAATCTCAACTGAAGGAGATCAAACAC
>LPNX010530576.1:77871-240882 GCA_001517045.1 Pseudotsuga menziesii
TGTGAGTTCAGTAAGTTGTCTAGACAATAGAAGTAGAAGGTTGTTTAGCCGTGTATATTGCATCTGTGTGCACAGACCACTAGTAGAGTAGAAGAGTCGATCTAGTATATGTGTGGATCAGTAGGAGTAAATAGAAGAATAAACTAGAGAGCATGAGAGCAAGAAGATTGACTCAAAAAGACATATCTTAAGAACAGTCTACAAGTTGCAGGCTACAAAGTTCCATATTCTCATGCCAGATGAAGAGCACCTTGGTGGTTTTTCCAATATGGGTTTCCATGTTATTTCTAGTGTTGTATGGATGAATGCTATTGAATTGTGAGTTTTTTCTTATCTTGCATTATTACAGTTACATTTTTGTTATATGAATGTCATAGTATGAATGTATGACTGCTCAAAAGTATTGATGAAAAAGTATTGATGAACTGCTGTGTATAAGTTCATGGTTAATCTGCTAAGTATAAATATAGGCCGCGCACTGTCTGTAGAGTGTAAGGGGTTGGCTGTGTCGCACCCTTGTGCTAGTCATTAAGTCCTAAAGACAGTGCTGTGTCACGCATGTGAACTATGGCACATAGTTATGCCACTGTCACGGAGTGAAATACTCCATCCCATCATCTTTGTCGAGCACCTTGGCCGCGTGCCAAAGGACTATAATCCCTCGCCAACTCTGGAAACATGGTTCTGGTAGTTACCCATTAAGATATCTCGGATGAGACTGTGCCTACCTCATGGGCATTGCTGACTAAGCTTGCTCTATAATATTCCAAACTGATATTTTCCTGTTTTATGGGTATACTGTAGAATCAAATAGGAAAGCAAACCCCGAACTTTACATGCATGTAAATATGTACCCTAGAAAAATACTGAGATGTTATATAATAGGAGAAATCAATGCATGTACATACCAATATATATAGATCAAATAAACAAGCTATTGCTAGGAGCCCGGATGATGTGTACTAGGGTTGCAATACCCCTCTGATGATGATGGATGATCAACCTTTGGCTGGATGAATAATCAACCTCTCAGAATAACTGCTGAATGTAACCGGATGATGAACTAGTGCTGAACCTATATGATCCAACCTGATGATGAACTAGGGCAGATATATTTTGCTACCAAAATACACCAGTTAGCTGAGCATGTGCTCAACCCCAAATTAGCTCACCGAGCTCTCAAATTCGACTCCACAAATCAATTATCACATAAGTATCTTCTCCATTCACTTTATTTTTCTTTTATAACTTTCAACTGTTAAAACCCTAACTTTTGACCTAATTAGGTCAGTTTAACTTCTAATTTGCAATTGACTTGCATGCATGTGCATGGAGACTTAATTGGGTGCGTGCATCATTAAATAAAGCTCAAATGTCATGCATGACGGTGGCCTTTGGCTCTAGTGTCCCTCTTTGACCCAATGGTGATATAATATTGATGCCCTAGATCTTCTGTAGATGGCATTAGTCTTCAGCTAATTCCTTGATTGTCGGTACCTGATCGAACCGACAGGAACAACATAGGTTAGCGGGTTGGTCCTAAATGCCTAGGAAAAAGAGGACATTACAATCCTTCCCGCTCAAATTTGCTTATCCTCAAGTAACTGTAAAGCTGGGTGTTGTAATACATGTTCTGTCTCCCAAGTGGCCTCCTCTATAGGAATATCTTTCCATTGAACCAAGTAGTCTCTGATGATTTTATTCCTCACTTTTCACTCTCACACCTCTAGGATGCGCTCCAGAATCATAATCAATTGCCCCTCATCATCAAGGGGGGGGAAACTCTCAAATCCCTTATCTAGAGGTCGACCTGCTGGACGGTCTCCAAATACTGCTGGATGCTGTGTGGCCTTATCTCGTGGTTTCCTGAAGGTAACAAAACACTCTGCTTCTCCCTCAATATCCCCCAGTCAGAGTACTGCCTCCATCCTGTGTGATGTCACTGGCATGGGAGGGTAGGTATTCATCCCTCTCAATACTACCTTTTGTCCCTCTGCTCCTGTGAACTCCATCTCCATGGTATGGTAGTTTGTGGAACACTTACCTAGGGAATACATCCACTGAACTCCTAATACCACCTTCATGTCAGGTACATCCACGACATAGAATGTGTCCATCACTGTATAATTCCTAAGTGTTACTATTAATTGAGGAATTCTATGACTACACTCCATGGTGTGACTTGCTGTAGCTACTGAAAACCCATAAAAACTCTCAGTCTAAATGTCTCTCCTTTTAGACCATGCAACATCAATAAAGTTGTGGGATGCCCCACCATCTATTAGCACTCCCACTGTGTGGCCCTGTATGGTACCTCTGATTCAGAGAGTGTGGAATCTAGGAACCCTTGTCATGGTAGCAATGGTACCTCTTGAGGGCGGTAACTCCCTAACTGTCTCTGGTGTATCTCTCTTCTCCTGATCCGGATAATCATCATCCTCCCCATTGTCAGAATAGGCCTCTATGTAGTAAGCCTTTCCCTTCCCTGAGCATCTATGACCTAGTACCCATGGTTCCTGGAAAGTGAAACATAACTTTTTTATTCTAAGGTCCTATCGGGTATTATTGTCCATCTATTCTTTCTTGGGCCATTCTTTGTGGATGGGTTTCCTCTCTTCATCTTCAATATGGGAATTGGTTTTGGGAGGAATCCTAACCTTGGGTACTACATCCTATAAATCTCTAGTTCATCTGATGGCATCTGCTACTATGGTGGGCCTATAAGACTTGACCCATCCTCGTAAGGGTTCAGTGAGAGCCTCAGTGAACAACATAATCAACCTGCTCTCTCATATATCTGTCACCATGACTACTATCCTCTGAAACTCTGAAATAAATGCATCTACACTACCTGTCTGCTTGAGCTGTGCCAGCTCTCTAAAGTGTACCTCAATATCCTTCTGATCAAATCACTCAATATGCCTCTATGTAAAATCTGGGTATGATGTGATGGTGTTGTGACCCAGTGTCACTAACCCGTGATACCACCACTCATGTGCTTCTCCATCCAAATGCAAAGTAGCCAATATAATGGTATCTGTCTCAGTCATGGGGTTGAGATGGAAGCATGTATCCAACTTTTGTACCCAATTCCTGGCTAGGCCACCTCGAGTGCCCTCAAAGGTAGGGATAGTCAATTTCCCTACGGTGCACTGTAACTCATACTTCTGGGTAAATGGCCTATTGTAAGCTTTGGTTTTGTTCTTACTTTTAAAGTGGAAGAAGTCAGTGAAGGTCATGGCTGAATGGAAGTCCTCTTCTAAAGCTCTATATTCTCTCAGATAGGCACTCATGGGTTTTTCTGTTTCTGCTTGTGCTAGAGGCACTACAGCTGGACTATCTAAGAATTGAGGCATGGTAGGTCAAAAAGGCTTGTGTATATGGAGATGGATCTGCATTTTGGTATATAAGCACTCCCTACTACTACTGGTGGATACCCTATCACTGTTGGGAAATAAGGGACTGTGTGGGGTGGGCCCATTCTTCTCAGTCATTTTCCTAAAGGTGCTCATAATTTCTTTTTGCCCAGTGGTGAGTTCTTTTATGGCTGATATGAGACTATTGAGAGCTATTTTATCATCATCGACCATTGTTTCTTTTCCTTTTCCAAACTGATACTCTCTGTTCCCCAAATATATGTCCTCTAACTCCTATTCTCTGTCTCTATACCTCTATCTCTTGTGAGTAATGTTGTATGGGTCTCCTGGATTCATTTATAATTTTTGCATGCCAACAGCTGGCAAGACTGATGACATATAATATTTCATACTAAAAATGTAAATTGAATGTAACCACAGTAAATTCAAAGAGAATAGTTGAACAAATTCATGAAAACTTGCATTTTGTTGCACTTTCCAACACTCAAGCTTCCAGAGAGAAGAAGCTGAAAGGAAAACTGAGTGCTGACAATGCCGAGGCTCTTATTCTGGAGGCGATGAGGTTTGGCCTTCGTTTTCAAAATATTTTCTGTGAAACTATTTTGAAGGAAATTAAAGCTCTTGATAGCGAACGTGATCACAAAGTAATTGATATTTTGTTGCTTCTGATTATCTGTGCCAATGGTGGTCCACTATGTAAAAGAGCAGGGAAAGTAATACAGAAGAAAGCTTGTGCTAGTTACTTTGGTGAAAATTTACTTCGTCATTGCATTGAAGGCCGAAGAGAGTCAGAGTTTATAAGCTCCTTGAAGGACAATTTGAATGTGGAAATATCTCTTGGCACTGTGACAAATGTCCGCAAGGATTCTTGTAGATCCTTCATTGTCTTTGAGAAAAAGGGAACTTATTATAGATTTCGCTCGTTCGCTAGAAAAGGAAAAAATGATAAGGTTTGATGAGAAGAGTGGCAACCTTTATGGTACAAAACTTGGTCGTATAGCTAGCCACTTCTACATTCATTATGTCAGTGTTGAGACTTATAATGAGATGTTATGACAACACATGAGTGATAGTGAGCTTATAAATCTTGTGGCTCACTCATCCAAGTTTGACAATATCATGGTTAGAGAGGAGGAGCAGCATGAGCTAGAAACTTTACGCCACAAGTCATGCCCCCTGAAGGTGCGAGGTGGCCATGAGGATAAATATGGAAAAATTTCTATTCTGATTCAGGAATATATGTCACATGGTTCATTTGAAAGTTTCTCATTAGTTGCAGATTCCAATTATATAAGTCAAGGCCCTGGTCGAATCATGTGTGTGTTATTTGAAATCTGTCTACGCCGTGGGTGGTGTACAATTACTACTCTTTTCTTAGAATGTTGCAAAGCGGTGGATCGGTAAATTTAGCCTCATCAACATCCTCTTAGGAAATTTGAGAGGGATCTCTCTCTATAGATATTGAGGAAACTTGAAGATAAGGATGCTAACTTAGACTGTCTCTATGAAATGGAGGAAAAGGATATTGGTGCTCACCCTCAATAAATTCCCACTCAGGCTCGCAGGAAAACAAGCTCTGATACCATTGTAATATTCCAAAATGATATTTTCCTGTTTGATGGGTATACTGTAGAATCAAATAGGAAAGCAAACCCCGAACTTTGCATGCATGCAGTTGCATGCAAATATGTGCCCTAGAAAAATACTGAGATGCTATAAAATAGGATAAATCAATGCATGTACATACCAGTATATAGATCAAATAAACAAGCTGCTGCTGGGATCCCGAATGATGTGTACTAGTGTTACAATACCTCTCTGACGATGATGGATGATCAACCTCTGGCTGGATGAATAATCAAACTCCTGGAATAACTATTGAATGTAACCGAATGATGAACTAGTGCTGACCCTGTATGATCCAACCTAATGATGAACTAGGGCAGATAGATTTCATTTCCGAAATACACCAATTAGCTGAGCATGCGCTCAACCCAAACTTAGCTTGCCAAACTCTCCAATTCGACTCCACAAATCAATTATCACATAAGTATCTTATCCATTCACTTTATCTTTCTTTTATAACTTTCAACTGTGAAAACCCTAACGTTTGACCTAATTAGGTCATTTTAACTTCTAATTTGCAGTTGACTTGCATGCATGCGCATGGAGACTTAATCGAGTGCATGCATCATGAAATAATGCTCAAATGTCATGCATGTCGATGGCCTTTGGCCCAGGTGGCCTTCTTCAACCCAATGGTGATATAATGTTGATGCCCTAGATCTTTGGTAGATGGCATCAGTCTCCAGTTGATTCCCTGACTGTCAGTACCCGCTTGAACCCACAGGAATCACATAGGTTAGCGGGTTGGTCCTCAATGCCTAGGCAAAAGAGGACATTACATGCTCTTTTGGCCCGATGTCTTTTGGTGTCTCGTTGGTATTGTGTTGTTGAACCATGGGTCTAGACAAGAAGTAGTAGAGGCCAACAATAGGGCTAATTCCTAATTCTAAGCACCCATGCAACAAAGCATCATTTTGGAATATGGGTTAATTTCAATAGTAATAGGCCAAATTCCTAATTTAGAACAGTCATGCAACAATGTGTGAAAGTTTTGGGCACATTCAGAGCATTTCTAAGCAACAAAAAACAGTAAAACACCTTTAATCAACAATGAAACAGAGGCATATCCCAATCTAGGGAACTAAGGAAGCCTATGTTAACTTCTTGTACATGAAAAAACAACCATTAATCCACAGGTCAAAGTGAGCCTGTGTTTAAGGCAACATTGAGAAGTTTTATATCAAAAAATAAGTATTCTCTAAAGAATTTTTTTGTTTTGGAAGCTTAGAAGGTGATTTTGTGAGGGTCAATTCATACCTTGGAGCATAGTGTTTAGTAATTTTATTCCATCCAATGGAGTTGCTACCATTAAGAGACGTTCTGATGTATTTTTGTGACAAGTTACAGACCTGTAAGGTGGTAATAGTCCAATAGACTTGTTCTATGGGAATCTGAAACAAAATTATCATCATCCAAAGAATTCACAGTATCCTGGAATCTATCTTTGGAATCAGATCAATCTGTAAAACCAACCTATGCCTTATGCTTTCGAGAAACCAAAGGAAAAAAAAAAATTGAAGAAGGGTTTGAAAGCATTTGAAATATATCCTATGGCTGCAACATTCACCTCAGAGGAGGATTTTCAACCCTATGCATTATGGTCAAATTTTTTCCGATGTTGTCCATATATATTTCCTTCATGATCTCTTAATGCTCACGAGATACCATTTGTTTCCCCATCCAAATTGAAATTACTAATTAGAGGAAATTTGAGGTCTAAAATGGGCCTCCTAAAGAAAATAATAAAATAATAGTTAAAATAAAAAAATAATATTTATTAATTTTGGAGGAAGAAAGAAAAAACTACTTTTTTTGTTCGTATTTTTGACATATTCCTTGTGTTTTTACTCAAATTTTGAGAAAGAGAGCTCATGGATGTGGAATTAAATTCCACATCCAATGAGTACCCACATTGCATACCTTTGATGGACCCAATTACCACAGAAACAAGAAATACCTGAAAAAACCTGTTGATGATGTCATCAACCTATTTTTTCAAGTATTTCTTGTTTTTAGGGTAGTTGGGTGTGTCAAAATTATGTAGTGTGGGTGCTCGTTGGATGCGGAATTTAATTCTACATCCAACGAGCTCTTGTACTCAAAATTTGAGTAAAAACACAGGGAGATATGTCGAAAATACGAGACAATTTTTTTTTTTTATGACAAATATGTTAATTCAACCATTATGGTTGACTGATTTTATTGAAATTCTATTCGTTCTTGAATTCCAATTCACATGAATTTATTGTTGGCGCGTTTTCTTATAAGGCCCATTTTAGACCCCAAATTTTCTCTAATTGATTTTGTATTCCCTAGGAGGGATCCAAACTTTCTCTTGAGAAGTTGTCAATTGTCCTTTATTAGAACCTGTGCATGCATAATAAAATTCCAATATATCTCCCCATTATTTCAAATTTGAACAGGAATGTATCAGGGTCCTTGTAAATCTTTCCAAAAAGTTGTGATAGGGCCTGGAGTGGTTTGTTTTTCCTTTTCTCAATAAATCTTGATGGGGTTTAAAATGAAAATTAATGGAGTCATCACCGTTGCACTTGCTTCTTGTGTTAATGATTGGGTCAAGGGATAACTACTCAAATACTGCTAGTAATTCGATGTTTCCCTTATCTTATTCAAGGATCATGCACCATTTACTTGTTCCTAAATGATGGTTGTGTTGGGGCATATATTTTCCATCAAAGTATGAGGGGCACATCCTCAACAAGAATTACACAAATGTTGAGAGAATTATGGGTCTAAAATATGCACAAGTATAATCCATACAAAATCCTTTGCAACTTGTGAAATTGGGGCCATACACTTATGACGCTCATTTTCAACTCAACAGCCCATTCTCAAAATTGATGTTCCAATTTCCATTTTGTTTGATCTCATAACATGTTTTATGAAATTGTGGCCATCTAATATTTTGTTGGAACACTGTGTCCTTATGATGCTTACCTCATAATCCTTGAGATGTAAATTTTCTTTAAAACAACAATGGTTAAATTGTCTCCACTCCACTAAAGTTTGTAAATGTATATTGTATCATTTAAATGTGCTTTTAATGCTAGACACTACATAATATAATTTTAGTGTAGCTTGCCACACATCGACTAGCTGCGAGCGCCAAACAGAAAACAAAGAACAATATCCCAATCTCCAAGATAATAAGACCACATTTTTGTCTTCATACCATCCTCCTTATGATATCAACACAATTGGGACTATGTTGAATCCCATAAAGTGATTGTGAGGTTAATAATTTATGTTACATGAGAGTTTAATGTAGTACGAGGTTTAAATTGGGTTGGTCTCGAATGAGCGGTTGACCAAGCCTCATGGCCATGATTATCTTATCAATGCCTCTCTAACAATATGAATAGAATATCTAATGATTTTATTTTTGCATTCATGCATTATTTTCCTGATTGACTATGGTGTAAATATGGTGGCTTCTCTTGTTACTTCAGGAAAAGGGTTTACGGAGCTATCTATAAAGCTAGAAATATCAAAAGTTCAGAACTGGTTACCATCCAAATGATATATTTATAAGGGGCCGGTTATTCAACCTAGGATTTATGTCAGCACTGGAATTATTTTGTGTTAGATTTTTAATGTTTATACAAGATCTAAAACATTTATCATCTTAACATTATAACCATAAGCAAATTACCACTTTAAGAAAGACAAGTACAACAACAAAAGAAAAAAAAATATTTTCCTCGAGGAAACCACAAGGGAGAAAACCCTGCAAAACTTCCTTAGTATAGAATTCAACCAAGTACAGTGTGAAAACCAAACAAAAAGGATATTTTCTCATATTCCACAGTAGACTCTCTCTCTCTCTCTGGCGCACTTCTTGAGTGTAAGGTGTATAAGAATGAGAGAGGTGCCTAACTATTTATATTCATTAGGTGATTGCCTAAAATAACTAACTAGGTCAGCTAGGTTCCCTAATTAGGACCAACCTACCTTGGGAGACTGAAAATAAATTTTATATATTACTTTTATGGGTATTATTGCCCCGAATTACAACAGAGGGTTTTCCTCATCAATTTTACATGACCAATTAAATCAAGTGCATCGTTGAATGGAGGAATAACATCTCCGAAGGAGAATACAACAAAATTACAATAGAATATATTCTAAAGTTACAATACTTTAAGACTCCCTCTTAACTAGGAAGGTATTATACATCAAGAACAACCACCATCACATCTGTACAACTGACTGGTGAATCTCTATATGTCATAGGAAGTTTTCGAACAACATCATGCATCTTTATAATCAATATCAATATGAAAATACTGGATCGTCTTCTCCAACATTAGTATGTGGATACTAAATCATCTTATGTGAGTACTAGATCATCTTCTGGATATTGTATCATTTCTTGCAATATCAATATGTGGATACTGAATCATATTTTGCAATATCAGTATGTGAATATTGAATCATCTTTTGTGATATCAGTATGTGGATACTGAATCATCTTCTACCACATCAGTACGTGAATACTAAATCATCTTCTGAATATTGAACCTTCTTCTATAACATTAGTATGTGAATACTGAATCATCTTCTGCCACATTAGTATGTGAATACTGAATCAGATTCTAAACCTTCTTCATGGTAACATCAGTGTGTGAATACTAAATCTTCTTCCACCACATCAGTATGTGAATACCAAATCTTCTTCTTCAACATCAGTATGTGAATACTGAATCATATTCAAAATTGTCTTATGTAATATCCGATATGTGAATATTGAATCTACTTCTGCTGCATCAGTATGTAAATATTGAATCTTATTCTTCAATATTAGTATGTGAATAATGAAACATCATTTACAACATCATTATGTAAATACTGAAACATCATCATCTGCATCATCAGTATGTAAATACTGAAACATCATCATCTACATCATCAATATTTAAATACTGAAACAACAACAACATCATTAGCATTTTAGTGCTAAATAAACATCAGCATTATCAGCATATATATGATGGAACATCATCATCATCATCAACATAAAAATGTTGAAACAACATCATCATCATCAACGCAAAGTGTTGTGACTTCAACCACATCAACATTATCAGCACGGGGTGCTGGGACCCCAACCATATCAACATCATCAACATAAGGTGTTGGAACTAGAACCACATCATCAACATACAAATGTTGAAGAAAAATCACCATCAATATCAGTATAGAAAACTAAAATTACCTCACCATCATTAGTATATAAATACTGAAACTATCTTATCAACATCAGTATATAAATACTGAAACTACCTCATCATCATCAGTATAGAAATACTAAAACTATCTTATCAACACCACTATAGAAATACTGAACCCTGCAAATCAACATTAGTATGAAAATACTAAACTTGCCACATCAACATCAGTATGAAAATACTTAGCTTGCCACATCAATATTAGTACAAAAATATTGAACTTGTCACATCAATATCGTTATGAAAACTATTGAACTTGCAACATCAACATCAATATGAAAATACTAAGCTTGCCACATCAATATTAGTATGAAACTATTGAACTCGCCATATCAGTATGGGAATACTGAAACTATATCAACAATCATCTCAACAACATTAGTATGAAAATATTGAACCTACTACATTAGTATAGGAATACTATAACTATCTCAGCAATCATCTCAACAATCATCATTATAGCAATACTGAAGAAATCATCTCAGCAATCATCAGTATATCAATACTGAAGCAACCATCTCAACAATCATCAGTATAAAAATAATGAAGCAGTCATCTCATCAATCATCAGTATAACAATACTGAAGCAATAATCATTATAACAATATTGAAGCAATCATCTCAATGATCATCAGTATAACAATACCGAAGCAAACATCTCAACAATCATCAGTATAACAATACTGAAGAAAAAATCACACCAATCATCCGTATAACAATACTAAAACCACTTACAACAACATATTTTCTAACTTACTAACCCTTTTGTCTGGAAAAACCGCATCAGATAGATTGATCTCCTTGGAGACCAAACAAGCCTTGTATGGCTTACTAACCCTTTCAGGACAAACAAGCCTAGCCAAGCATACTAACCACTTCTTGTGTAGATTACTAACCCTTTCGAGCCAACAAGCCTAGTTAGACAGATGGATGTTCATGGGGACCAACAAGCTTTGTCCTGGATTACACACCCACTTGGGTTAAGTTGGTCTAGCCAGGCATACTAATCCCCCTAGGGTCAACATTCCTCGTTTGACTTACTAACCCTTTCGGGCCAACAAGCATAGCCATACTTACCCTACTCTAGACTTATCTACCACCACTGCATCCTTCTTCCATCTACTATCACTCCCTCTTTCAAAAGAGGTCTTTTCAGACTACACGAAGCTTGTCTCAAAAGTATTCAAACTTTACACGAGACAATGGCTTAGTCAACACACCTGCTACTTATTCCTCTATAGGAACATGCTTGAGCTTTACATCTTCCTTCTGTAACTCATTATTTATCGTCCTCTTCTTGTACATCCACAACTGCATTGTACATTTACAACTTGCATCATTCTTCTTTTGTGCATATGTAACTGGATCATTCTTCTCTTGTAAATCTACAACTATATCGTACATCCATAACTTCATCAATTCTTCTCTTGTAGGTGATTGCATACAATCCTCCCTACAATTCAAATACAATTGTATGATTAGAAGCATTTTGTAACATATTCATAATGAAAAATTCTTATGCATAAATAAATATGTCATATAATCATGCAACTATTTCCGCTAATGCAAAAATCATCTATATCCTATGAACATACAATAACTTTCTATATGCCTTCCATCTTTCCAAGACATTATGTCAACAAGGAGGTTTCATTCTAGATAAGTAGCAATGGAATTTTGTACAACAACATAAGCCACTTACCCATCACCTGTGTATTAGTAGTAAACTATAAATATTCTAATACGCATAATACATTTCCTGAACATATATATGTACACATATTGAACAACTAGATATATATAGGAAATGACAATTCAAATAATTATCTTTTGTTTGTTTGGTAGAATCCATCTTGATATCTTTGTTATTGAATTACTGGAGTCTCTATCAATGTGTTTAACGTCATCGTTTGATTCTAAGGACCTGTTACTATCTTGCTCATGATCAAAAATACTGAGCAAGTATTCTTACAACATAGATCACATGTGTTTGTGTGTCCTACCAGTGCATCCCTTCTTATCCAATGATGAAATGGATAAGAGTATAATATTCATCTTCATCGGTATAATTCTTCTGGATCGCATTCCGCATTACACGGATATTTACTTGCTTTGTTCTCAACTAGAATATATTCAAGGCTTGGTTGCACTCAAAGAAAAAATCGCTGCAGTATGTTGGAGTGATCTTTTTTTTCGTAGCACTACCAACTCAATCATATCTATGCAGTACCCTTTAGGCACCACACCATTTTCTCTGCATATTTTACTTGGATGAGGAAAATGTCGTATGGATTTCATCATAGCTCTAATCCCAAGAATCATGTCAATATTCTCAAAATTTCAGATCTACTGTAGTCACTCACTCTAAGGTGGAGCACTATTCTACATCTGCATTAGGAAATTGGAGTGACAGCTAGCCTCCTCTTCTACTAGTCTTCTTTTTATCCATCTATGTAACCTATTGAGGTCACTAGATATCTCGAACCTTGTTGTAAGGTTTCTCTTACATCCATCTATGAGCTTCTCGACCTTTATAGGATCCTATCTTCAACCTTGTAGTAAAGGTTGGGATCTCCATCACTCTAGTTTATGCTCAAGCTCCTCATGTAACCATATGCTCTATTCCACAGGTACCTACTGAGCTTGTATAAATCCTTTTATTCATAGGTGGTCCTCTATAGAGAGTCTCAAACCATATGGGTTTCTCATTCTATTCTTCTACTTTGATTACACCAAATTTCTAGTGTAATATCCTCCATTGAAGAGGTGTTTCTAGCCCCTAGGGCAGTGTATTTCCATAATCGACTCTCTCTTTTTAATAAAAGCTGCGAAACTCGCTTTGTATCTTTTGATACTTTGATCTGTTGTATACTTGATCTTGTCAATCTACTTGGAAGACTTTACAAAACTTACCTTCATGTTTTGAACTTATATTCAAACATCATTATGTATTATTGAATGGTACCTCTAGATCGTATCATCCTTACATTCTTCCTTCTTGGGACATAGGCTTTTGAAAAGTGTCTTTTCTCACAACTGAACTATTGACTTATGAGATGCTCTTCTACTCTTTGTAGGGATGTTCTTTGTTCTTTCTTTGCTATAAATGAGTTGTTAGGATTCCTCCATCTCTTCTTCTTTTTCCATCAATCAACATTCTTCTTACGTGCATTCTTCCATATGTAATCTACCTTCTAGAAAAAATACCTTGAATGAACTTGGAATACCATTCAAAGTTTTAATCTATGCTTCTTCTTCTTTGGCATTGTCTTCAACGGCTTCTAATTTCTCCTTGAGCTGAGATCTCCTTGTGAAGTAACATTGAATGTTTTCTGACATTGCACCTTCACATTCTTTAGTTGTGTGATTAAGGCCATCTTCTTAGAAGTTGTTTCATTGCATATCCTTGGGATTCTTTAAGGATGATACTTGTGACATCCATTGGAGAGAAAAATACTCATCTTTGTTTTGACTAGGTTCTTCTTTTGCTTTGCTTTGACTTCATCTCCATCTGGATCTGCAAATTCTTCGTTGACATAGTTCTCAATGTCATGTTTCTTCAAGTACAAGAAGAAAACTATAATTCCATGCTTAGAAATTCTCGGCCCTTTCAATATTGTCCACAACATTGGTATTCTTTGTCATCATGATAAAAATGAGAACCTCAAATGGAAATAGAGAGGATAGAACTTATTCGTGAGATTTCTTCAACTAGGTGCTTGCTTGAAGGCTCTTTTGGAAGACTACTTCTGGTAGAGCTAGGGTTTGAGAGAGAAACCCTAAATTTTCAGCTTGGGTATCTTTCATATATGATTGGATAGAAAGATGTTCCTCCTCAAGGCAATCTAAACAATATACTTATTTTCCCAAAACTATGGATAAAACTGCAAAATATCTTATGCCCTAGTTTTCCTCGGCAACAGTGTTAGGTAAAAAATTGAAAGTAAAAAAAATAAGAAAACTGTTACTTAGAAATATGTTCCCTCCTAGGGAGAGTTTGATGGTCATCCTTCTTCAACTTATTGGTGGAGGGAAGTTCTTGAAACAGGAATCCCTAGTTTGTTTCTCTAGTTTCTTCTGCAGAATTTACTGATCTTAATTATGCTATAACTCCGAATTTTTTTCTCCTAAAGTTCTGAAACTTAGTCCTGAGGTATCTTGGTATATTTTATTTCCATCCCCATAGGTTAGATAAGAATTGGATTAACCGGGAGAGACTTATGTGAAGTTTCCCAATGTGACTTATTTCGGGAGTGTTCATCATAGTGAACTTGTATGGAATTCCATGTGTCACTGTTTCAACTTCTGGGTCTGAAATTTTTACCATAGGAACTACAATTTGTGCCATATTTGTAACATCTTGTGAAATTTCATTTGGACCTTCCTAGCCAAAGATATATCAATTCTCCCTAGGTCACCTTCTTAAATCTGAATTTTGGGAGATGATGGAACCATGACTTGGAGGAATCATGTATCCAATATTATAGCGAATATGAAGCTGAAATTTTTTTTTTTAACAAGAACGGTTATGTTGCATTAAGCAGCATTCTGGCAAGCCAGAATCTGAAAGTTACAAATCTGAAGAAAGTTGGTGACCTCTAACAATGCTGCCAACCTTCTTGTGAATGTCTTGGGAGACAAATCCCATCTGCATCTAGAGCTAATTCGAGAAAATGACAACAAATGCTTACAAGAGTAAATTCTCACAATATGTGAGCAAAGTAGAAGATAGAAGCAAAGAATTAAACCGAGTGGGATGAAAGCCCCTTAAAGAAAGTATCCATCTTTTTATGAGAACCTAGAGAAATGCTGGAGGCCGCCTCCTTTTCTCTACGTGCTTTATTGGACTTTTGCCCTTGGGTACGGGGTGGAGATGGGGCTGAAATGTCTTCAGGTTCAGAAGTTTCCACAGAGCCACTAGAGGGGACTGATACAAACAGACCTGCAGGGGCAGAGGGTTCAGGATCTGAAGCCCGAATTTCCTTCACTACTACCGATTCTGAGGGGGCGGGATCCAGAAGGATTTCGACTGCCAGGGGGTCTTCCTTATCTGCTGTTGCTTCTGGATCTAGGGCTTCATCTTCCTTCAATGCATCAAAGCTATTTTTATTTTCTAGGGTTGCCTCTGCTGAATGAGTGGCCTTCGGAGCCTGGGATGGCTCCTTTCGCCTTGGCTGCCTTCACCGGTTAGTTACTGGCTGAAAATCACCTTCTTTGACTAGTGTCACATCCTCAGAGGCTTTGGGGCAGCTTTTTGCGAAATGACCGTAAGCATGGCACTGGAGGCACTTAAAGGGAATCTGCTCGTAATCCAGCACTTGGATATGGCACCATTCCCCCAGGGAGAGCTGAGTGGCTTCCGGAAGTCATTTCTCGAGGTTAACCTCAACACAAATACGAGCGCAGGTAAATTGATCCCCTTTCGGCTCCACACTGTCCAGGAACCGCCCCAGCTTATTTCCAATCTCCTCCAGAGATCCTTTCCCCAAGAGATGTAAGGGAAGATGAGGTAGCCTAACCCAAATAGGGTCTACGGTGATCTCATATTTGGGATTGAAATCAAGAGTCTCGGGGGCTAAGAATAGCCCCCTCGACCCCATGAAATAGGGTCCATATCTGAAAACTAAATCACGGTCCTCTTTCCTCGAGAAGCTGAAGACAAAAAAACCCCTTCCTACTGCACACAGAGAAACAGTTCCATGTATCATCAGCTTCCAACGGTTTTCCACCCATGCCTCCACCATTTTGGGGCTAGGCCATAACCCCGTAAACTTTCCAATGAGGCCTTTTTCTACTAGAAGGAGGGCAAGATCGCAGGGCTCCTTTGGAGATAGCTCAAGAGAAGGGATCTCCTCCATCTTCTTAACAAACTTAGATGAGAGAGAAGGCTTGGCTTTAGGTCCTGCCGAACGGACTAAGGCTTTGAAAGCTTCCAAAGGATCTTCTCCCATATCAATAATCAGATCTGGGGCCATCGTAGCAGGGCGACGACCACGAGAAGACAGGAGCCAAAACCACTGCTCCAAAGCGCATGCAAAATGCTCTGAGCGTCGATCTGCGGCCCTGTAAGCAAAGAAACCCTGAAGATGGAGATCCGCGCACCTGCAAAAATGAACACCTCGCTTCACGTCGGTCGATCCAATCTCTTCGGGAGCATGAACCTTGTCTGATGGGATCTGAATAATAGAAATAAACAATCTGAGCGGGCCTTGCCGCGATCCGCCCTAGAAGCTGGCTGGATGATCCACCCAAGCGTTCATGGGAGCAGCTCCTTCCAAATATGAAGCTGAAACTTTTACACAAGGTAAAACAATATTTTACCTTTGGTGTGTCAAAGTTTCAACTCTTTATCCTTCTCCAATATCGAGTTATAGAAAAAGTACAAACAAGACTAGTTTTTGTCTTCTACGGTTTTCAAGCACGAAACCTTAATCCTCAGTAGTTGTAGTTGTAGCAATGTTTCGACTGCACAAAGAATTATTTCAAGATGGATCTGATACCATGTTAAACTTTTAATGGTTATACAATATCTAAAAAATTTAGCATAATAGCATCATAACCATAATTAAAGGATCACTGAAATGAAGACAAGTATAACAACACAAGAGAACACAAAAATTTTCCTCGGGGAAAACACAAGGGAGAAAACCCCCTCAAAAATTCCTCAGTATAGCATTCGACCAAGTATAGTGTAAAATCCCAACAACAAGAATAGTTGCTCGTCTTCCACAATAGACTCTTTCTCTCTCAGTCTCTCTCTCCAACGCAATAATCGAGTGTAAGGTGTGTAAGAATGAGAGAGGCACCTGACCAATTTATATTCATTAGGTGAGTTCCTCAAATTACTAACTAGGTCATCTAGGTTCCCGAATTAGGGCTGACCTACCTTGGGAGACTGAAAATACATTTTATATATTACTTTTGTGGGTACTATTTCCTTCACATACAACAGAGGGTTTACCTCATGACTTTTACATGACCAATTACATCAAGGACATCTCTGAATGGAGGAATAACATGTATGAAGGAGAATGCAACAAAGGTACAATAGAATATCTTCCAAAGTTACAATACTTTAACAATTTGATTATTTTTCTAGATCGGTATATTATAGATATCTTATAAAAAGCATCTATAGTGATAGCTTCATTTACATAGAAGTAGCAAGCTTACTCTTTACCTTCTTGAATTGTTTCCATGTAAAGGAGGGCTATGAGGATATACAGGGAGCGATTGAAATCCTACAACAATGTAATCACCCAAATGTAGTACGATACTTTGGAAGCTATCAAAGTGAAAAGTATCTTTGGCTATGTGTGAAACTTTAAAATTATTTATGATGATTTTACTATATTTTCTTTCTTGTGTTTGAGAAACTTGTAATGATAAATATATATTTTTTTTCTACTTTTCTTCTCTTCTGCTACATATGGAAGAGATGAAAATACAGAATTAGAGAAACTATATTATTTTCATGAAAACTCAGCATATTTGTTTTCAAATAATGAATGAATGTATATGTCAACTCAAGACCAAATTAGGTCTATGATATTTATATACATTCAAAATAAAATCATGAGCGTCGTGACTTATAAATCTACAGAAATATTTGTTTCCTCATTGAATTTTTTTTATTGTTTCCTTGTTCGAAATTTTTGATTGTTTACACCTTCATTGTGGAAGTTCTTCAAAAGGATTTGAATGTTGTTATGTTCCTAGAATTTTCTTTAGATGCATACTTGTGTCTCTTATATTATGAATTATAATTCTTGTATTTGACTCCTCTCCAATTGTAGATGTGGCATACAATTCATTAATTACATGCTGACAGTTGTTCATGTTTCAAATAGATGGTGAGCAAATAATGTTGAGTTGAACTAATTGAACAAAAATACCTAGTATGTATTTTTTAATACGTAGAACTAATATTATTATTTTAAGACTATAATTCTAAATAGATAGAAATATTAATACTTGATAAATAGAAAGGAGGGAACAAGTAAGTGGATATTTCTCTAGCCTATTTTTTGTAAAAGAGATCTCAAGATCTCTATGCTTGAAACTAGTTTTCAAAATCCTTGAAGCTTTGGAACTCTTAAGAATGGAAGTCTAAAAAATGGCCAAGCTAAAAGTATTTGGTGATTCAAGTTACATGGAGGTATCGCCAGAAAGTAAGGAGGTTGTGCTCCATTCTTGCTTGGATATAAGGAAAAAAGGGCTTGTTTTTGGATAAGTTAACAAATGTGCAGAGGAAAGGGCTATGCTGAGTTCCTTGTGTGGTGCTAGGGATCATGCATTACTTTGCGTTGTGTGGTGTTAGTGTTGTGCAACAATGAAGTAAGGTTAAGGATGGAATATTTCCTTTTCCCTTCGCATGTTGCATGTGAGGTAGACATGAGGCCTAAGGTAGGGAAAAGGTGGGAATGTGAGGTAGTTGGTGGGAGTTGGAGGTACTTTTCCTTTAATTAGCATAAATAAGGGTTTCCACTTCTCATTTATAACTCTTTGTCAATTTATTAATTCTATCAACCAGTTAATTGGAAAAATCTTCCTCCATGTTTTGGATTTGTAAGTTTAATCCACCCTGGAATTCATGCAAGTATTCTTTTAGTTTTCCAGTTACATAAATTACTTTCTTTATGGGATTCTGATTAGTTTCTAATGACATTTATTGATTTTTTGTAAACAAGTTTTTCAATTTAAAAATAACATCTTACAATTTTCTAGCTTTGTGTGGGTCAAAATGAGGTACTAACTTCCAGCTTATGCAGAAAATACTAGTGCATTTATTCCTATTTTAATTCCTAATATTTAATGTTTGTTAATTTTTTGTTAACATGGAAGTTTGAATAAATTATGTAAGATTGCCTCCCTTGGAAATATTTTTGGTATATGATGGGTTTTTCAAACTTATGAACTTAAATCGAGGTAGGTTTTAGTTTTGTACCATACTTATTAATAAAATATCATGTGGTTATGGAGCTCTGCAATTCGCTTGTCAATGCAACATGCCTTGAGGGGTTTAAAAAATTATAGAGCCACATGAGGGTGTTGAAGGAATATAGATATGTCTCCCACAATATATGACAACCATCATTTGGTTGTGAATAAAAGAAGGCATGTGGATGGTGGAATTTGATATCAAGGCAAGATGCATGTTGGGGGCTTATAAAATTGGTCGGATGTAGTTTGTGAAAGGAATGGATTATATGTCCTCTCGATATCCAAAGCAAGCTGGTAGAGAAAATTTACTCCACAATAGAGGTACAAGGTAATTGCAGAATTATTGGCAAGAATATGTTATGGGATTAAGCATCATTGACTCTAATCTAGGTAAAATTTCCAAAAGGAGCCTACATTTAGTAGTTCAATCTTTAACGTTTGTATTATGGCCTTTGGGAGTTGTGTTGGATTCTAAATCTACTCACAATTCATAAATTAAATCTTTAAAAACACCAGTTAAACTTTTCAACCTTGTTACATGCTTGTTGAAAGATAAAATTTTATAAAGTCTAGGTGTTTGGTAAAAAACAAAGATGAATGGGAACTACCCAAGTCGGGTTCAATGGTGCAATGGAGAAGGTAAAGCCATGCATTTGTGATTTTTCAAAATGCAGTATAAACCCCAATCCATGATATGGTAAGGTTAAAACCACGAGGAGGAAATAAGCAAATAAAACTAATTGCAACTCTTTCCTTCAAAAATTTCTTCTCACTGTGCAACAAACATCCACAGAACCAAAACTAACATAGAAAGAAAAACGGCGAAGACAAGAAAACCCACAATACTCCTCTACACTAACTCTGTAAGGTTTTAAGGCCTATGTGCAAGTTTTCTATAGTGGAGAATCGACATCAAGCTATAGCGACGAGCTCTTAGCTCGACCTATCCACAACTCCGAAAAAACAAGTGAAAAAGTAGGGTTTGGGTATAATATAAATGGAGGATCATGTCAATGATAAACCCTAAGCCCAATCATCGACCATGTGTCCCCTAATTATTTTCACAATCGTGGGTTTGGAACAATAGTCGAAATTACTGATTTCCAATCTGCACAATTCATTGGCAAGGTAAAGTCAAAACCTTATCATTGATATGCATATTAACAATAATTGTTTTCCTTGTTATTTCGATTTCCTAGATTTTAACCATAGGATAAATATAAAATGTTTTTAACTTGCTAATTCTACTAGAACAGTTGGAATAATCATATTATAACTATGTTCTTCATAGAATATTGTCAGGTGGAATAATTCCTGAATTCATATTATTTCTCCATAGAATGCCTTTATTTATACATCTACGATGACTCTTGGGATCACACATCTGAGAGTCTCTTCATATTCCTAATATTTACAATAACGTATAATCCTGACGGATTATATTCCAACAATCCCCCCCTTAATCTGAAGGGGTGTTAGTAAGTCCAAGCATGTTTCTGAATCTTTCAAAATTTTCTCGTCCAAGCGCTTTGGTGAAGATGTCTACAACTTTATCATTTGTGGAACAATGTCAAAGATTGATTGTCTTGGCCCTTACATGATGTTGAATCAAATGATACTTTGTGTTGATGTGTTTGGTTCGATCATGGAATCTTGGATTCTTAGCTAGCTTGATTGCAGAAGTATTGTCGATCAATAATGGAGTGGAGTTCTCTTCCTTTTCTTGCAAATATTCAAGTATCTTTTTGAGCCATACTATTTCTTTCGTTGCTTCAACTGCAGCCACATATTTTGCTTCTATTGTTGAATCTGTCGGAACTGACTGTTTGTGTGATCTCCATGATACAACTGCTGATCCAAGACTCATACTGTATCCAGAAGTTTATACTCATGTCTCCTTATTACCATCAAAATCTGAGTCTGAGTACCCAATAAGTTTGAAGTCATCCACCTTAGAGTACTTGAGTCCAATGTCTTGAGTCCCCTTCAAGTATCTTAGAACTCTTTTTGCAGCTGACCAGTGTCCTTCACAAGGTTTATGCATGAACCTTGAAAGTATGCCAACAACATAAGAAATATATGGTCTAGTTGTTGTAAGGTAGATAAGTCTTCCTACAAGTTGTCGATAATTGGTCACATCTTCAAATTCTTTTCCTTCGCTTGATGTGAGCTTCATTTTCTGTTCCATTGGAGTAGAGATAGGGTTGCATTCTGTCATGAAAAATTTGTCTAGTAGTTCTCCAACATATTTTTTCTGAGATAGGAATATGTACTTAGGATGTTGAGTGACTTCAATTCCTAAGTAATAGTGGAGATGTCCCATATCTATCATTTCAAAGATCTTTTTCAAATCTTTCTTTATGGATGCTATATAGCTCTCATTGTTCCCTGTCATCAAAAGATCATCTCCGTACACCACAAGATACACAACAGATCTTCCGACTTTCTTTATAAACAGTGTTGCATCATCAATATCAAAATGTTCAAAATTTAACTTCAAAATATGCTCGGTTAATTTTTCATACCATGCGTGAGGCGCTTGTTTTAGGCCATACAAGGATTTGACAAGCTTGCATACCTTTTGTTCTTTTCCTTTCACAACAAAGCCTTCTGGCCGAGACATGAAGGCATTCTCTTTCAAGTCTCCATTCAAGAAAGCAGTATTCACATCCATCTGATGAACTTTCCACCCATTCTGAGCAGCTAAAGAGAGTAAGGTACAGATGGTAGCCCATTTTGCTGTAGGAGAAAACATTTCTTCATAGTCAATTCCTTCCTTCTATGCATAGCCTTTTGATGCAAGCCTCACTTTGTGCTTGTCAAGTGAGCCATCTGATCTGTATTTGTTCTTGTACACCCACTTGCAGCCAATTGGTTCGGTTCCAACTAGAGGGTTAACCAGATTCCAAGTTCCATTCTTCATGAGTGCATCATACTCATTCTGCATAGCTTCTTTCCTCTCAACTTCAGTAGAAGCTTCTTCAAAGGAAGTTGGTTCAAAGTTAGCAGATAAATTAAATTCACAATCAAATGATACATCCATGTCATCACCTGAATTATCTACTTCTCCTCCATCTTCATGTCTTTTTGAACTTCTCGTTCATGTCTTTCCAACTTCATCTGGATGGACACTTTCAAGTGTCTTTGTGGACCATTTAGGAATCTTTCGTGATGGTCTTGGTTGATCAGCTGGTGGTGCTTCATTTCCTTCAAGGTTGAGTCTTCCAATTCTCTCAATCACATCATCCAATTGAATCTCTTGTTTAGGTGAAGTAGCAGGAACTTCTTCATGCGAGGGAGTTGGTGCTTCATATGGAAATTCCAAAGGTTGATCCAAAATAGGAATCCCCCCTTCAAGGTTTGGAATTTCATATTCATTTTCAGAATATTTCTTTGGATGAGGATATTTTTCCAAATGATCAAGCTGTCTCTCAATGGACTGGTCATTTTTATTAGGATCAAGAAAAATGACATCTCTAGAAATAACAAACTTCTTGTTTACCTCATCATACAAACGGTATGCCTTGGAGTTTTCTTCGTACCCCAGGAAAATGCATTTTCTACTTCGAGCACCAAGCTTGTTTCTTTGCTCCTTTGGAATCAAGGCATAATAGGTGGAACCAAAAACTATGAGATGCCTGACTAAAGGGAGATGGCCAAACCACATTTCATGTCGAGTATTGTTATCAAGAGCATTTGAGGGACTTTTGTTTCTCAAATAGGCTGCACATTTCACTGCATCACCCCAAAACATTAGTTTTACATTCTTAAAAAACATCCTTGAGCGTACCATATTCATCATGGTTCTGTTCATTCTTTCTGCTACACCATTTTTTTGAGGATTGTAGGGAACTGTAGTCTGATGTGCAATTCCATGTTGGCAAAGATAATCTTGAAAAGCATTTGAAGTGTATTCTTTCCCATTGTCAGTACGAAGTGTACCAATTTTAGATTGTGCTTGTTTTTCTATCAATGCATGAAAGTCCTTGAATGTTTGAAATGCTTCTGATTTTGTCTTTAATGATTAAATCCATCACATTCTTGAGTAGTCATCAACAAAGGTCATAAAATACTTATTCCCATTGGCAGAAAGAGTTGGCATTGGGCCACATAAATTAGAATGCACTAATTCTAATTTCCTACTTGCTCTGAAATTAGATTCATGGAATGGCAGCTTACTGTGTTTCCCTAATATACATGCATCACATTTTCTCTTCTCTTTGGGAATGGTGGGAAAACCAAATATACCATTCTTTCTCAACAAACAAAGACTGTTATAATTCAGATGACCAAATCTTGCATGCCACAATAAACTTGATGAAAAATTACCTTCTCCATGCTGAGAGAGGTAGGCATAGTTATGAACCCTTGCAGATGAACCCTTTAGCTTTAGCAGCTTCCCATCTTCATATCCAGTCATGATGACTTGGTTGTTAGAGGACTTTCTTATTTCTACAATTCCATCAAACATGTGGATGGAATGGCCTTGCTGTCGAATATGCACCAAGGACAGCAGGCTTCTCTGTAACTCTGGAAGATAAAGAACATTCTTCAACAAGAAATCAGGGAATCCAGACATCTTCAACCAAATGGTGCCCATTCCCTTTGGTTTAAGACTTGACTTATCTGCAAAGTAAACTATGTCATTTATTGTTTCATTAAGTTCTTCAAAACAGTCTTTTCTAAAATTCATGTGTGATTTTGCACCAGTATCAAGTAGCCAACAATCTGTGTAAGATGAAAGTGAAGTCATTTCATTAATACCAAGATTACAACGTGTAACAATACAATTAGCAGAATCTAAAGATTTACTAGCATCTTGGTTCTTATTGTCATCTTTCTTCTAGTTATGTATGTCTCTGATGGAGTCCCACGAAGCCCAACACTGATCTGCTATGTTTCCAATCTTTCCACAATGCTTGCACTTCAAATCTGATCTTTTGTTGGAGTTGTTTCTGCCTCCTCTACCTCTCTTGCTGCTTTCTCCTTTGAGATAATCATTGGATTGGTATTTGGTGTGGTTCTTTGCTTTTTGAGCAAAGCAAAGTGATTCTCCAGAATGCTCAGTTGTCTTCTTACCAAAAGCTTTCTCTTTGTCAGCTATCTTCTCTACCATGGTGTCAAATGTCAGTGATTTGAACTTGTCACTTGCTTGCAACGACTCAGGATAATTGGAGTGAGAAGGATACAAAGATTTTACAAATGCTGCAAGGGGAAGATTTGGTTTCATACCAATGGCTTGCATCTTGTGCATGATAGATTTGATTTCAGAGTAAAGTAACATGGGATCATTGTCTTTTACTTCTAAACTGAATAGTTTTAGCATTAGTTTAATAACTTCCATTTCATAGTGTGAATCATACAGATCTTTTAACGTTTTTAGTGCTTCAAAACATGACTTTGCAGGCAATATGTGCTGGCTCACCTCTTCACTGACTGTGGCAGTGATTACTGCTAAAGCTTTCTTGTCTTTTGTTTTCCAAGTGGCCTTCTCTTTCTCAGATTCTGGAGGTCCTGGGTCTTTGGTTATGGGCCCTCCAGCTCCTGTCTCTATTGTGGTTCCTTCGCAAATACCGTCCCAAAGGTCATTGTAGATGAAGGAAAATTTGATCTTCCTCCACCATTCTGGATAAGTGTCTTTTCCGGTGAGAGTGGCACCAACTATAGATGCTATAGATTGCATCTTCTGTGATTAGATCTTGCAACTAAAACAATAGGAGAAAAATAATAAAGAGTAAAGGTGCAGGTCTAAGTCTCTGCCACCTTCCTCAAGCTTTACAACAATGTCAATGTCTCTGCTATTGTCATACAAACTTTGAAATACAAACTTAATCCTCTCAAGCCTACAATACCAACATTAAATATGTTTTCAATGGCTTTCAAACTAGTAGAAAACAATCTCTCACCAACGCAAAGGAGCAAGTTGCAGGTCAAAGAAAAGCAGGCTTTCTTCAAGAGATTAGAACGCAACCTTCTTCTCAATGCAGTCTTCATGGTCTACAAAAACACACTTCAACGTAGTGTATACTCTTCAAAATACAGATGTACACCAACAATCTTCTCTGGAAATGTAGTCACAGTTTCACTTTGTAGCAGTTCACAAGGAAGAGAATCGCTTCAGAAAAGAGAAGCGCAACATGCACTTCTTCAAATCGAAAAGAAGAAAACGCAACGCTTCTAGTAGTTTCACATTCTCCAAGTAGTCTTCAACAAAACAATGATCTCATATCCAAATGAAATAGATCTAGGTCTCGATGTATTCAAGATGCATCTCCACATAGATGAATACAATCATGATCTTGTTCACTCATATTCAAGCTTAGTCTTTACACGTTCCACCAATAGTATTCTAGTGGAGGAGAGCATCAGTTCTCAACTACAATCTTCAAGTAGTTGCGAGCAGCTTCATTATAACACAAGGAATTCACAGCAATATTCACCGAGTTTGAGGAAAGGCGTGAATGTTCATCACAACAATCTTCAATCATCGATCTTCCATAGACTCATAACAACCAAATATAAAAATATCTTCAATCTTTATCAAAGAGGTCGCATTTTCTCCAAAATTTGTAGCTGCAAGTTGCAGCTATCAAGGAATACTTCACAACAGTCTTCAATCCTCAAAATAAAGCACTACGAGTTCTCAATACAAGAGATTATTCAAACAAAGAAGTCGCTTCTTTCATACAATATTATGGCTACCAAAAATGGCTTCACTCATGTATATACTCCTTTCAGCTTTCCCACAGAACTTATGCAGTCACAACCATTGAGTGTTATAGTAACGATCATGATACTAGAAACTGAAGATCGCAATAGTGTGTAGAATATCTCAGCAGGTAGTGGAATGGAAGCACGATGGGGCTCTGAGAAATATGGGTTGCAGTAGAGTGGTAACTCTCAAATGAGAAAATGAAGCGTTGATGCAAAATTAGGGTTAGGTATATAGCAGACTAATTCAAACGTTCTAGCAATGAACAATCAACGTGCAACAAATTGAGGAAATAATTAATAACATATTTCCCAACGAACTATTTCATACCTAAGACAACCCTTCCTCAACACAGGCCTGGACTTGTCACGCACACAACGAATGCACTGGCAGGAGAGATGCACAGAATTATTGGCACCCAAGATGTAGGAAAATGCATGCAAATATAGACTGATGGGGCAGGAAGCTTGAAATAAATAAGTAGAAGGAAGGATGAAGGTTTGGCAGCGAGACTGCCAGGACTGACAAGCATACAGGCAGGAGTTATGGTAGGCACCCGCTCTGATACCACTGTCAGGTGGAATAAATCCTGAATTCATATTATTTCTCCATAGAATGCCTTTATTTATACATCTACGATGACTCTTGGGATCACACATCCGAGAGTCTCTTCATATTCCTAATATTTACAATAACGTATAATCCCGACGGATTATATTCCAACAAATATAAACAAATGACTACACTTATAATAGTAAGACATCTTTGAAAGGGGTAATTTAATCCCCCTTGAAGTACTTAACATAAATCTTGGTCCTCTCGATATCCAAAGGAAGCTGCTAGAGAAAATTTACTCCACAATAGAGGTACAAGGTAGTTGCAAAATTATTGGCAAGAATATGTTATGGGATTAAGCATCACTGACTCTAATCTAGGGAAAATTTCCAAAAGGAGCCTACAATTAGTAGTTCAATCTTTAAAGTTTGTATTATGGCCTTTGGGAGTTGTGTTGGATTCTAAATCTACTCACAATTCATAAATTAACTCTTTAAAAACACCAGTTAAACTTTTCAACCTTGTTACATGCTTGTTGAAAGATAAAAATTTATAAAGTCTAGGTGTTTGGTAAAAAATAAAGATGAATGGGAATTACCCAAGTCGGGTTCAATGGCGCAATGGATAAGGTAAAGCCATGCATTTGGGATTTTGCAAAATGTAGTAAAAACCCTAATCCACGATATGGTAAGGTTAAAACCATGAGGAGGAAATAAGATTCAATAAAACTAATTTCAATTCTTTCCTTCAGAAATTTCTTCTCACTATGCAACAAACATCCACAGAACCAAAACTCACATAGAAAGAACAACGACGAAGATAAGAAAAACCACAATACTCCTCTATACTAACTCTGTAAGGTTTTAAGGCCTATGTGCAAGTTTTCTATAGTGGAGAATCGACATCAACCTACAGCCACGAGCTCTTAGCTCGACCTATCCACAACTCTGACAAACAAGTGCAAAAGTAGGGTTTGGGTATTATATAAATGGAGGATCAAGTCAACGATAAACCCTAAGCCCAATCATCGACCACGTGTCCCCTAATTATTTTCACAATTGTGGGTTTGGAACAATAGTTGAAATTACTGATTTCCAATCTGCACAATTCATTGGCAAGGTAACGTCAAAACCTTATCATTGATATGCATATTAACAATAATTGTTTTCCTTGTTATTTCGATTTCCTAGATTTTAACCATAGGATAAATATAAAAGGTTTTTAACTTGCTATTTCTACTAGAACAGTTGGAATAATCATATTATAACTATGTTCTTCATAGAATATAAACAAATGACTACACTTATAATAGTAAGACATCTTTGAAAGGGGTAATTTAATCCCCTTGAAGTACTTAACATAAATATTGGATAATGAAAGTAATTCTTTTACTTTAGAATTTATTTTTATGTATAGTATAAGTACAGTATAAGAAATTACAAGATTCCCTCTAACACCTACTATGATATTAATTATTGAAAATAAGAGCTCATAGAAAGCAAAGTTTTATAAATGAGAAAACCAAGTAATAGTTCAACAACATGGAGTATTTTAATGTTTACAAAAAGAATTCTTTTAGATACGAATAGAACCATGTTTCAATTGCTATACGATAGATATGTAATTATAGGTTTGTGCATGCAGAACATATCTTTTCTTTTATAAAAACGTTGAATCATAAATTCTTATGAACAAAAGTAGAAGTGTTCTTAAACATTTCATTTTGAAACATTTAAGCAAATAATTGAAAACTGCATGAAGAATTAATTGGATTCCATTTTGGTGGTAAACTGAACATGCATATAACCTATCCTTCCACAGTTTTGTTTTACCATATTTATGCAGTTTGATAACTTAGGCTTCTCAACGTTACCTCTTACAGGGTTAATATGTAAACAAACATTTTATTTACTAGCAGGTTATCCTATGCTAGTGGAGTATCATTCTTGATCTGGAATTTTTATTGGAACAAACTTCTTATTTGTTAGAACCTTTAAAAGAACCATCATTCCACTGCGTTAGTTGTAAGCTAAGTAAGCCCCGATCTCATCTAAGATTCTTCCTACTAGACCAAAGAAGACATTAACACACTTAGCATAGGATTAAGATGCACTATTCTTTTCTCACCTTTTGAAAAACATAAACTGCTATGTTTAACATTTCTAACATAGTACCTTGATATAATATAATAATTTATAAAAAATCAAAGAAAATAAATACTCTTTGTTATTTTTAACTATTTGAGTATCCGCTAAAAGTTAATGGTTCATTGGCATTGACAACCTTGACATTTTATGTCACATGAAAATTTTTAAATTTTTACAAATTTTTGGGTTATTACATGGTTGATCCTCAGTCCTTGATTAGTCTGATATTGGCATGCATGTTATTAAACATATCCATAGACTCCCCAAAGTATATTGCGTTATATTGTAATACTAGTTCTAACTTGGGTGGTATAGGACTTGCTTTGTTAATTTTAGGGATAGAAATGATCAGGGATATATGTTTGAGAGATAACGCAACATAGAATAGACAATTTTTTCCTTAAACTAGTGAATTTTGCATGTACACTTTGAATTAGGATATATGGAAGATTGAAGAAATCTTGTGTAAATGTATGGAATGCTATAAGTAGTGTCAAACCATATGGTGCAAACATTTTTCAATTAACTATATAAAACTCGCTTTCAAATTAAATAAACTGAGAATGCACATTTAGGTTATAATTGGTCTCACTTAATGCTATGGACCAATGGTTGTGAGACTAACATAAATTGAAGACATCATGAAATATATGATGTATGTTTAACATGTTCACTATATTTGTAGGATATTTTATTCGTGAATGACCCTGGCCTGACACAATTAAAAATGACTAATGTAAATGACTAATTCATATTCTTCTAGCTAGTCATTTTTTATGTGGTGACTAAATTGTCATTTATGTTAGTCATTTTTAACCATATCACTTATTATCTAGTCATATTTGTTAATTGGTGACTAAATTAGTCGTTAATTTTAGTCGTTTATAGTTGGGTCAATCAAAATTTCGCATATTTATTAGTAAATCACTTGAAAACCCTATGGGCCTCCTAAGGAAAATAATAAAATAATAGTTAAAATAAAAAATAAGATTTATTAATTTTGGAGGAAGAAAGAAAAAACTACTTTTTTTGTTCGTATTTTTGACATATCTCCTTGTGTTTTTACTCAAATTTAGAACAAGAGAGCTTTTGGATGTGGAATTAAATTCCACATCCAACGAGTAACCACACTACATACCTTTGACGGACCCAACCACCCTAGAACAAGAAATACCTAGAAAAACGTGTTGATGATGTCATCGACACATTTTTTCAGGTATTTATTTTTCTTGGGGTAGTTGGGTGTGTCAAAAGTATGCAGTGTGGGTACTCATTGATTGTAGAATTTAATTATGCATCCAACAATCTCTCCTACTCAAAATTTGAGTAAAAACACAGGGAAATCTGTTGAAAATACGAGACTAAAAAGTTTTTTTTTATGACAAATATGTCAATTCAACCATTATGGTTGACTCATTTTATTGAAATTCTATTGGTTCGTGAATTCCAATTCACATGAATGTATTGTTGCCGTGTTTTCTTATAAGGATCATTTTAGACCCCAAATTTCCTCTAATTGATTTTGTATTCCCTATGAAGGATCCAAACTTTCTCTTGAGAAGTTGTCAATTGTCCTTTATTGGAACCTGTGCATGCATAATAAAATTCCAATATAGCTCCCCATTATTTCAAATTTGAACAGGAATGTATCAGGGTCCTTGTAAATCTTTTCAAAAGTTATGATAGGGCCTGGAGTGTTTATTTTTTCCTTTTCTCAATAATTCTTGGTGGGGTTTAATATGAAAATTAATGGAGTGAGCATTGTTGCACATGCTTCTTGTGTTAATGATTGGGTCAAGGGATAACTGCTCAAATATTGCTAGTAAGTCGATGTTTCCCTTATCTTATTCAAGAATCATGCACCATTTACTTGTTCTTGAATGATGGTTGTGTTGGGGCATATATTTTCCATCAAAGTATGAGGGGCACATCCTCGACAAGAATTCCACAAATGTTGAGAGAATTATGGGTCTAAAATCCGCACAAGTATAATCCATACAAAATCCTTTGCAACTTTTGAAATTGGGGCCATACACTTATGACGCTCATTTTCAACTCAACACCCCATTCTTGAAATTGATGTTCCAATTTCCATTTTTTTATTATCTCATAACATGTTTTATTAAATTGTAGCCATCTAGTAATTTGTTGGAACACCATGTCCTTATGATGCTTACCTCACAATCCTTGAGATGTAAATTTTATTTACAAAAACAATGGCTAAATTGTCTCCACTCCATTAAAGTTTGTAAATATATATTGTATCATTTAAATATCTTTTTAATACTAGATGCTACATAATAGAATTTTAGTGTAGCTTTCCACACATCGACTAGCTATGAGCACCAAACAGAAAACAAAGAATAATATCCCAATCTCCAGTATAATAAGACCACATTTTTGTCTTCATACCATCCTCCCTATGATATCAACGCAATTGGTACTATGTTGAATCCAATCAAGTGATTGTGAGGTTAATAATTTATGTTATATGAGAGTTTAATGTAGTACAACGTTTAACTTGGGTTGGTCTTGAATGAGCGGTTGAACAAGCCTCATGGCCATGATTATATTATCAATGCCTCTCTTACAACATGAATAGAATATCTGATGATTTTATTTTTGCATTCATGCATTATTTTCTTGATTGACTATGGGGTAAACATGGTGGTTTCTCTTGTTACTTTAGGAAAAGGGTCTTATGGAGCTGTCTATAAAGCTAGAAATATCAAAAATTTAGAACTGGTTACCATCAAAGTGATATATTTATGTGAAGGGGTTGGTTATTCAACCTGGGATTTATGTCAACACTCGAAGTATTTTGTGTTAGATTTTTAATGGTTATACAATATCTAAAACATTTAGCATCATAACATCATAACCATAAGCAAAGGACCATTCTAAGAAAGACAAGTACAACAACAAAAGAGAACACAATGATTTTCCTCAAGGAAACCACAAGGGAGAAAACCCTGCAAAACTTCCTCAGTATAGAATTCAGCCAAGTACAATGTGAAACCCTAGAAACAAGAATATTTTTTGTCATCTTCCACAGTAGACTCTCTCTCTCTCTCTCTCTCTCTCTCTCTCTCTCTCTNAGGTGATTGCCTCAAATAACTAACTAGGTCGAATAGGCTCCCTAATTACGGTCAACCTACCTTGGGAGACTAAAAATACATTTTATATATTACTTTTGTGGGTATTATTGCCCCGAATTACAATAGAAGGTTTTCCTTGTGAATTTTACATGACCAATTAAATCAAGTGCATCATTGAATGGAGAATACCATCTTTGAAGGAGAATACAATAAGAGTACAATAGAATATATTCCAAAGTTACAATACTTTAACACTCTCTATTAACTAGGAAGGTGTTCTACATCAACAACAACCATGATCACATATGTACAACTGACTGGTGAATCTCTATATGTCATAGGAATTTTTGGAACAACATCATGCATCTTCATAATCAATATCAGTATGAAAATACTAGATCATCTTCTACAACATTAGTATGTGGATACTAAATCATCCTATGTGAGTACTGGATCATCTTCTGGATATTGTGTTATTTTTTGCAATATCAATATGTGGATACTGAATCATCTTTTGCAATATCAGTATGTGGATATTGAATCATCTTCTATGATATCAATATGTGGATACTGAATCATCTTCTGCCACATCAATACGCGAATACTAAATCATATTCTGAATATTGAACCTTCTTCTATAACATCAGTATGTGAATACTGAATCATCTTCTTCCAGATCAGTATGTGAATCTTGAATCATATTCTGAACCTTCTTCTGTAAGATCAGTATGTGAATACTAAATCTTCTCCTTCAACATCAGTATGTGAAATCATATTCTGAACCATCTTCTGTAATATCCGATATGTGAATATTGAATTTGCTTCTACCGCATCAGTATGTGAATATTGAATCTTCTTCTTCAATATCAGTATGTGAATACTGAAACATCATCTACAACATCATTATGTAAATACTGAAACATCATCATCTGCATCATCGGTAAGTAAATACTGAAACATCATCATCTACATCATCAGTATGTAAATACTGAAACAAAAACAACATCGTTAGCATGTTAGTGCTAAAGAAGCATCAGCATTATTAGCATAGAGATGATGGAGAATCATCATCATCATAAACATAAAAATGTTGAAACAACATCATCATGGTCAACACAAAGTGTTGTGACTTCAACCACATTAACATTATTAGCACGGGGTGCTAGGACCACAACCATATCAACATCATCAACATAAGGTGTTGGCACCACAACCACATCATCAACATAGAAGTGTTGAAGAAAAATCACCATCAATATTGGTATAGAAAACTGAAATTAACTCACCATCATTAGTATATAAATACTGAAACTATCTTATCAACATCAGTATATAAATACTGAAACTACCTCATCATCATCAGTATAGAAATACTAAAACTGTCTTATCAACATCAATATAGAAATATTGAACCCTCCAAATCAACATTAGTATGAAAATACTGAACTTCCCACATCACTGTCAGTACAAAAATACTTAGCTTGCCACATCAATATCGGTACAAAAATATTGAACTTGTCACATCAATATTAGTATGAAAAATATTGAACTTGCGACATCAACATCAGTATGAAAATACTGAGCTTGCCACATAAATATTAGTATGAAACTACTGAACTTGCCATATCAGTATGGGAATACTGAAACTATATCAACAATCATCTCAACAACATCAGTATGAAAATACTGAACCTACTACATCAGTGTAGGAATAACGAAACTATCTTAGCAATCATCTCAACAATCATCAGTATAGCAATACTGAAGCAATCATCTCAAAAATAATTAGTATAACAATAATGAAGCAATCATCTCAACAATCATCAGTATAACAATACTGAAGAAATCATCAATATAACAATATTGAAGCAATCATCTCAACAATCATCAGTATAACAATACTAAGGAAAACATCTCAGCAATCGTCAATATAACAATATTGAAGAAAAAATCACAACAATCATCCATATAACAATACTGAAACCACTTACAACAACATATTGTCAGAATTACTAACCCTTTTGGGCCGAAAATCCTCGTGAGACAGATTGATCTCCTTGGAGACCAAACAAGCCTTGTATGGCTTACTAACCCTTTCGGGACAGACAAGCCTAGGAAAACATATTAACCACTTCTTGTCTAGATTACTAACCCTTTCATGCCAACAATCCTAGTTAGACAAATGGATGTTCATGGGGACCAACAAGCCTTGTCCTGGCTTACACACCCACTTGGGTTAAAATGATCTAGCCAAACATACTAATCCCGATAGGATCAACATTCCTCATCTAACTTACTAACCCTTTCGGGCCAACAAACATAGCCAGACTTAACCTACTCTTCACTGAGCTACCACCACTGCATCTTTCTTCCATCTACTGTCACTCCCTCTTTTGAGAGAGGTCCTTTCGGAATACACCAAGCTTCTCTCAAAAGTATTCAAACTTTACACGAGACAATGGCTTAGTCAACACATTTTCTACTTGTTCCTCTGTAGTAACATGCTTGATCTTTATAGCTTCCTTCTGCAACTTGTTCTTTATCATCCTCTTCTTGTACATCCACAACTACATCGTACATTTACAACTTGCATCATTCTTCTTTTGTGCATATGTAACTACATCATTCTTCTCTTGTACATATTCAACTTTATCATACATCCGTAACTTCATCAATTCTTCTCTTGTAGGTGATTGCATACAATCGTCGCTACAATTCAAATACAGTTGTATGATTAGACGCATTTCATAACATATTCATAATGACAAATTCTTATGCATAAATAAATATGTAATATAATCATGCAAATATTTCTGCTAATGCAAAAATCATCTATATCCCGTATACATACGGTAACTTTCTATATGCCTTCCATATTTCCAAGACATTAAGTCAACAAGGATTTTTCATTCTAGATAAGTATCAATGGAATGTTGTACAACAACATAAGCCACTTACCCATCACCTGCATATTAGTAGTAAACTACAAATATTCTATTATGAATAATACATTTCCTGAACATATATATGTACACATCTTGAACAACTAGATATATACGAAATGACAATTCAAATACTTATCTTGTGTTTGTTTGGTAGAATCCATGTTGATCTCTTTGTTCTTGAATTACTAGAGTCTCTGCCAATGTGTTTAACTTCATCATTTGATTCTAAGTACCTGTTCCTATCTTGCTCATGATCGAAAATACTGAGCAAGTATTCTTACAACACAGATCACGTGTGTTTGTGTGTCCCACCAGTGCATCCCTTCTTATCCAATGATGAAATGGATAAGAGTATAATCTTTATCTTAATTGGTATAATTCTTTTGGATCATATTCCTCATTACTTGAATATTTACTTGCTTTCTTCTCAACTGCAATATATTCATCATTGGTTGCACTAAGCGAAAGAATCTGCTTTCTACAATATGTTGGAGTGATTGTTTTTTTCGTAGAAATACCAACTCAATCATATATATGTAGTACCCTTTAGGTACCATACCATTTTCTCTGCATATTTTACTTGGATGAGGAAAATGTCCTCTGGATTTCATCATACCTCTAATCCTAAGAATCATGTCAAGATTCTCAAACTTTGAGATCTACTATACTCACTCACTTTGAGGTGGAGCACTATTTTGCATTTGCATTAGGACATTGGAGTGACAACTAGTTTCCTCTTCTACTAGTCTTCTTTCTATCCATCTATGTAACCTATTGAGGTCACTAGATATCTCGAACTTTGTTGTAAGTTTTCTCTTACACCCATCTATGAGCTTCTCATCCTTTATAGGATTCTATCTTCAACCTTGTAGTAAAGGTTGGGATCTCCATCACTCTAGTTTATCCTCAAGCTCCTCATCCAACCATATGTGCTATTCGATGGGTGCCTACTGAGCTTGTACAAATCCTTCTATTCATAGGTGGTCCTTTGTAGAGAGTCTCAAACCATATGGGTTTCTCGTTCTATTCTTCTACTTTGATTACACCAACTTTCTAGTGTAATATCCTCCATTGAAGAGGTGTGTCTCTCCCCTAGGGCAGTGTATTTCCATAATTGACTCGCTCTTTTTTATGGAAGCCATGAAACTCACTTTGTATCTCTTAATACTTCGATATGTTGTATACTTGATCTTGTAGATCTACTTGGAAGACATTACAAAACTTACCTTCATGTTTTGAACTCATATTCAAACATCATTATGTATGATTGAATGGTACCTCTAGATTGTATCATCCTTCCATTCTTCCTTCTTGGGACATTATTTCGTAAAGTGTCGTTTCTCACAATTGAACTATTGACTTGTGAGATGTCCTATTATTTGTAGGAATGTTCTTTGTTCTTTCTCTGCTAGACATGAGTTGTTAGGATTCGTCGATCTCTTCTTATTTTTCCATCAATCAGTATTCTTCTTACGTGCTTTCTTCCATAGGTAATTTACCTTCTAGAACAACTCCCTTGACTGAACTTGGAATACCATTCAAAGTTGTAATCTGATGCTTCTTCTTCTTTGGCATTGTCTTCAACGACTTCCAATTGCTCCTTGAGCTGAGATCTCCTTGCGAAGTAACATTGAATGTTTTCTAACTATGCACCTTCACATCCTTGAGTTGTTTTCTTAAGGTCATCTTCTTAGAATTTGTTTCATTTCATACCATTGGGAGTATTTAAAGATGATACATGTGACATCCATTCAAGAGGGAAATAATTATCTTTGTTTTGACTAGGTCCTTCTTTTTCTTTAATTCGACTTCATCTCCGTATGGATCTGCAACTTATTCTTTGATATAGTTCTCAATGTCATGTTTCTTCAAGTATGAGAAGAAAACTATAATTCCATGCTTAGAAGTTCTCAACCCTTTCAATATTGTCCTTAATATTGGTATTGTTTGTCATCATGATAAAAATGAGAACCTCAAATGGAAATGGAGAGGATAGAACTTACCAGTGAGATTGCTTCAACTAGGTGCTTTCTTGAAGGATCTTTTGGAAGACTACTTCTGGTGGAGCTAGGGTTTTATAAAGAAACCCTAATTTTTCATCTTGGGTATATTTCATATATGATTGGATAGAAGTATGTTCCTCCTCAAGGCGAGCTGAGCAATATAATTATTTTCCCAAAACTATGGATAAAACTGTAAAATATCTTATGCCCTAGTTTTCCTCGACAACAATGTTAGGTCAAAAATTGAAAGTCCAAAAAATAAGAAAATTGTTACTTACAAATTTTTCCCTCCTAGGGAGATTTTAATGGTCCTCCTTCAACTTATTGGTGGAGGGAAGTGCCTAAAATAGGAAGCCCTAGTTTGTTTCTCCAGTTTCTTCTGCAGAATTTATTGATCTTAATTATGTTGTAACTCTAAATTTTCTTCTCCTCAGGTTATGAAACTTAGTCCTGAGGTATCTTGTTATATTGTATTTCCAACCCCATTTGTTAGAGAAGAATTGGATTCAATGAGTGGGAATTATGCGAAGTTTCCCAATGTGACTTATTTCAGGACTGTTCACCATAGCGAACTTGTATGGAATTCCATGTGTCACTGTTTCACCTTCCGGGTCTAAAATTTTTACCATAGAAACTACAGTTTGTGCCATATCTATAACATCTTTCAAAATTTTATTTGGACCTTCCTAGACAGATATATATCAATTCTCCCCAGGTTACCTTCTTAAAGCTGAATTTTGGGAGAAAATGGAACCTTGAGTTGGAGGAATCATATATCCTATATTATAGAGAATATGAAGCTGAACATTTTACAGAGGGTAAAACAAGATTTTACCTTTGTCATGTCAAAGTTTCAGCTCCTGATCCTTCTCCAATATAGATTTATAGCAAAAGTACCAACATGACTAGTTTTTGGCTTCTAGGCTTTTCAAGCATGAAATTTTAATCTTCATTAGTTGTAGCTGTAGCAATGTTTCGACTGCACAAAGAATTATTTCAGGCTGGATTTGATACCATGTTAGAATTTTAATGGTTATACAATATCTAAAACATTTATCATCATAGCATCATAACCATAAGCAAAGGATCACTGAAATAAAGACAAGTATAACAACACAAGAGAACACAAAGATTTTCCTTGGGTAAACTACAAGGGAGAAAACCCCGCAAAACTTCCTCAGTATAGAATTCGACCAAGTACAGTGTAAAACCCTAGAAACAAGAATAATTTATCATCTTCCACAATAGACTCTTTCTCTCTCACTCTCTCTCCAATGCAATAATCGAGTGTAAGGTGTGTAAGAATGAGAGAAGTGCCTGACCTATTTATATTCATTAGGTGAGTGCCTCAAATAACTAACTAGGTCAGCCAGGTTCCCTAATTAGGGCTGACCTACCTTGGGAGACTCAAAATACATTTAATGTGTTAATTTTGTGGGTACTATTGCCCCAACTTACAATGGATGGTTTACCTCATGAATTTTACATGACCAGTTACATCAAGGACATCTCTAAATGGAGGAATAACATCTCTGAAAGAGAATGCCAAAAAAGTACAATAGAATATCTTCCAAAGTTACAATACTTTAACAATTTTATTATTTTTCTAGATCGATATATTATATATATCTTATCAAAAGTATCTATAGTGATAGCTTCCTTTACATAGAAGTAACAAGCTTACTCTTTACCTTCTTGAATTGTTTCCATGTAAAGGAGGGCTATGAGGAGATACAGGGAGCGATTGAAATCCTACAACAATGTAATCACCCAAATGTAGTACGATACTTTGGAAGCTATCGGAGTGAGGAGTATCTTTGGGTATGTGTGAAACTTTAAAATTATTTATGCTAATTTTACTGTATTTTATTTCTTGTGTTTTGGAAACTTGTAAATATAAATATATATATTTTTTGCTCCTTTTCTTCTCTTATTTTATCAATGGAAGAGATGAAAACACAAAATTATAGAAACTATATTATTTTCATGAAAACTCTCAGCATTTTTATTTTCAAATAATGAATGAATGTATCTGTCAACTCAAGACCAAATTAGGTCTATTATATTTATATACAATGAAAATAAAAGCATGATTGTCGTGACTTATAACTCTACGGAAATATTTGTTTCCTCATTGAATTTTTATGATTGTTTCCTTGTTCAAAATTTCTGATTGTTTACACCTTCATTGTGGAAGTTCTTCAAAAGGATTTGAATGTTGTTATGTTCTTGAATTTTATTTAAATGCATACTTGCGTCTCTTATATCATGAAGTATAAGGCTTGTATTTGAATCCTCTCCAATTGCAGATCTGGCATACAATTCATTAATTACATGCTGAAAGTTGTTCATGTTTCAAATAGATGGTGAGAAAATAATGTTGAATTGAACTAATTGAACACAAATCCCTAGTATGTATTTTTTAATACGTAGAACTAATATTATTGTTTTAAGATTATATGTATAAATAGATAGAAATATTAATAATTGATAAATAGAAAGGAGGGAACAAGTAAGTGGGTATTTCTCTAGCTTATTTTTTGTAAAAGAGCTCTCAAGATCTCTATGCTTGAAACTGGTTTTCAAAATCCTTGAAGCTTTGGAACTCTTAAGAATGGAAGTCTTAAAAATGGCCAAGATAAAACTATTTCATGATTCAAGTTACATGGAGGTATGGCTAGAAAGTAACGAGGTTGTGCTCCATTCTTGCTTGGATATAAGGCAAAAAGAGCTTGTTTTTGGATAAGTTAACAAATGTGCAGAGGAAAGGGTTATGTTGAGTTCCTTGTGTGGTGCTATGGATCATGCAGTACTTTGGATTGTGTGGTGTTAGTGTTGTGAAACAATGAAGTATGGTTAAGGATGGAATATTTCCTTTTCCCTTCGCATGTTTCATGCTAGGCAGACATGACGCCTAAGGTAAAGAAAAAGTGGGAATTGGAGGTAGTTGGTGGGAGTTGGAGGTACTTTTCCTTTAATTAGCATAAAGAAGGGTTTCCACTTCTCATTTATAAATCTTTGTCAATTTATTAATGCTATCAACGAGTTAATTGGAAAAATATTCCTCCATGTTTTGGATTTGAAAGTTTAATCCACCCTTGAATTCATGCAAGTATTCTTTTAGTTTTCCAGTTACATAAATTACTTGCTTTATGGGATTCTTGTTAGTTGCTAATGAAATTTATTGATTTTTTGTACACAAGTTTTTCAATTTAATAATAGCATCTTATAGTTTTCTGGCTTTGTGTGGGTGAAAATGACGTACTAACTTTCAGCTTATGTAGAAAATACTAGTGTATTTATTCCTATTTTAATTCCTAAGATTTAATGTTTGTTAATTATTTGTTAAGATGGAAGTTTGAATAAATTATCTTAGATTTCCTCCCTTGGAGATATTTTGTATATGATGGGTTTTTCAAACTTATGAGCTGAAATTGAGGTAGGTGCTATTTTTGTACCATACTTATTAATAAAATATCATGTGGTTATGGAGCTATGTAATTCACTTGTCAATACCACATTCCTTGAGTGGTTTAAAAAATTACAGAGCCACATGAAGGTGTTAAAGGAATATAGATATGTCTCCCACAATATATGACAACCATCATTTGGTTGTGAATAAAAGAAGGCATGTGGATGGTGGAATTTGATATCAAGGAAAGATGCATGTTGGGGGCTTATAAAATTGGTCAGATGTAGTTTGTGAAATTAATGGCTTATATGCCCTCTCGATATCCAAAGGAAGTCGCTAGAGAAAATTTACTTCACAATAGAGGTACAAGATAATTGCAGAATTATTGGCAAGAATATGCTATGGGATTAAGCATCACTGACTCTAATCTAAGTAAAATTTCCAAAAGGATCCTACATTTAGTAGTTAAATCATTAAAGTTTGTATTATGTCCTTTGGGAGTTGCGTTGGATTCTAAATCTACTCACAATTCATAAATTAACTCTTTAAAAATGCCGGTTAAACTTTTCAACCTTGTTACATGCTTGTTGAAAGATACAAATTTATAAAGTATAGGTGTTTGGTAAAAAATAAGATGAATATTTAGTCCACTATGTTTCATTTACTAGATATGCCAATGATTCCATTTGATCTAGGAATGAAGACTTCTAGGTTCCAACAACATTTAAAAATTAGGTGGGAAACTTCAGATAGAGATTAGGGTTGGAAATGAACTTTATACCAATGTGGTTGATGAGGACTACAAGTTCTTTTGGATAATGTAAAGTAGATGATCTATCATATACTCTTGATTTGGTAACTAAGCAAGATGCTTTCTCTAGTTCGGACAAATTTGAAGAAGTAGAATACAGATGGGCATTACACAAGTGTTTTGGGGGCAAAACTTTGGATCTTGGATTGTAGGAAAAACATACAACATGCTATGACAACAATAAGAACAATATGAATCTCATGAGTATAAAGCATGCACCTACAGATTTGCAGGAAGTTGAAAGCATGTAGGATATGCCTACAAATATCTACACTCCCTTGTTATTGGAGGTTCCAAAATCAATTTATTGAGAAATCTGCTTGGCCATGATAACAAGACTATCTAGGGATTGTTTTTACTTCCCATTTAGACACTTCCAAGATCTATTATGGAGGACACATAAACAATCCTATAGCCTAGGACTACCATACATGCTAGGGTACATTTGATGAGAAAATAGAAAACTGCTAAAAGAATAGTTTTAATGGCTTGAGATATTTATTTTATCATTACTATTCAATTCAAAAAATAATTTAGACATGTTTCATAAAATAGTTGGAGTGGTGGAAAAAGCTACATTTATAGCTGTGATTATGTTTGGAATACTTGATTGCAACAAATGGGGAAGAGAATATGGTGTATGCATGTAACAATCAAAGATATTTCTTTTAGTATGTTGAGGACATTTCTTTGAAACATTAGGTGCAAATGTATTCTTCTAAAATTGTTAGACCTGTAGCATCAAATTATAAATATACAACTTCATAGATCACTATAGGGTGAAGAGGATAGCCATTATAACTATAGGCAGTTCAAAAGGAATATATATAGTTTATTTGTTGTGATTAAAGTATATTATTGATTCTGAACTAGTTGGAAGGCTGGTTTGCAACTTGCTTGATCACATCTTATGAACTTATACAATCTATCATTGTTTTCCATCTATTAGATACTCAGAGTCATGTAGTGACTTTTTTATCATTATAGAAGACTCTGTAAGTTAGGTTCCCAAATTCTTAAAGGGTGCTAGCTCAATGGAATAGCGCCTACCTTACAAGTAGGAGGTTGGTGGTTTGATTCCTCCATGCCCTAATGATATCACAATATCGGTTAAAAATGACTAAATTAGTTACCAAAATATGAGATATAAATGACCATAAAACTTGGGAGATACATGACCAAGATCCGCATATAAATGACCAAATGATAGTTTTGGTGGCTAATTTTTGGTCTCTTATCACGCGACCAAAAATGTGGTCATATTTAGTTTGGTCATTTATAACTTGTCTTGTGGTCATTAATTTGGTCATATATTTGGTCGTATATATGGTCATTAATTTGGCCGTGTATTTTGACAATTAATAACCAAATATACGGCCAAATTAATGACCATATATACGACCAAATTAATGACCAAAGACAAGATATAAATGACCAAACTAAATACTACCATAGTTTTGGTTGCGTGATAAGAGACCGAAAATTAGCCACCAGTGATAACCAAATCAAAAGTGGTCATTTATATGTGAATTTTGGTCATTTTTTTGTCACTTATCTCTCATTTTGTACTAGTTATTACAAACTAGCTACTAGATATTGTGGACCCTTTGAGATCCTAGCTAGGATAGGACTTGTTTCTTCTGAGCTTTCATTACCTACTTGCATAAAAGTACATAATGAGTTTCATGTATCTTTGTTGAAAAATTATATACCATATGTTAATCATGTTGTTGATTGGAATTTGATCGAAGTGGAACCAAAAGGTGATTTTTTGATACAACTAGTTTCCATATTTGGAAGAAAGGTCAAGCTACTATGGAATAGAGAGAATAAGTAAGTGAAGGTATAATGGACCCATTATAGTCTTGAATATGAGACTAGGGAGCTAGAGGATGCTATGAGAGAGGCATACCCTAATATTTTTCAAAATTTGGTAAAGGAATGCATGTAATAAGCATGCATCAAGGACGATGCATTGTTTTAAGGGGGAGGGGAATGTAATACCCCAATGTTTTAAGCTCTGGACATATGTATTTTTTTTTTTATTGTGGCACAAGGTGTCACGAAAATGGTTTGAGACATTATTATTATCAATAAATTAATTGTCTCAACATGGAAAACAAACAAGAATGGGGGGACATGGTGTCCACGTGTGAGGGGGAAGGAGGACTAAGAGTTTATGGTCTCACAAACATTATACATTGGAACCAATTCTTGATTATTTTAGCCTATGGAATTACTATTGCACCTTATTCATGGTTAGATGGGACCCACTTCAAAAATGAACACCTCTTGGATATTTGGTGGGTCCCACTTGGTGAATGCATCCTCCTTGGTTGAAAGATTCTCTCTGTAGGCCCCACTTGCACTAGAGCACCCTCTTCCTACTTTCTAGGGGCCATAAGCTAGATTTTAGCTTCATCCTCCTTGATTATTGTCTCCACCTCCACAAGGACACACCGCCCCTCCATTCATCCCTATTTTTGTGATTCTAGGATACTTATGACTATATTCTAATATCCACTCTCTCACCTCATTCACCCTCCTTATGCTATTATGCCTCACTCCTTGGTTTTTGGTAACTCCTCATGGTGTTAATCTGGGAAGGGAATATCCTAAACTAAGTCTCCACCTCAACCAATTCGATTGAATCTCCATGAAAAATCCTAACCACACCCCAAACCAAATCAATTTAGTCTCCATGATGAAGCCTAATGACACCTCAAACCAATTTGATTTGGTCTCCTTAGGTTCGAATTACCCTCTTTGAGATTTATATACATGTGTTATCTCTTTGTTGTGTTAGTTAGCGAGTGGGTTGGGTGGGGTTCATTGTGAATTTGTGTTATGTGCTGGAAAGAGACGTTACTAGAGAGTTTATGGTTTTTTTCCTTTGTTTCCTCATGGACCATTACTTGTCCATAGTCTAGCACGTAAATCCATTGGGTGAGGGTGGTGATATCCGAAGGGTCGTGGTGTGTGTGGCTGGTCACAACTCATTGGGTAGTGTAGATTGAAGGGAGGTTAGATGGTAAAGGAATGAGTTACAACTATTTTAGTTGAGAGTACCTCTATTTGTGGAATCATGTCCTTAGCTTGGGGGTGACTGTCATGATGATAGATGCATGAGCATGACATGTCTATGGCTTAGTGTAACATCATCCTATTGAAGTCAATTTCACTTCTTAAGATAAGTATTTGGTTATATGCCTACTCATTGTAATTTATTATGCAAATGTGTCGTGTGTTTATGTTTGTATATGTTATGTTAACAGTTGAATGCAAGATGGTTGGTCCTCATGATTTTCTATGTTATATGGATCTTAATGTTAATAGTTGAATGCGGGATGGATAGCCTTCATGCTGTATAAAACATGATTGGCGAGGAACCTTCTCTATATTCTTTATCTTCCATAATTTCTCTATTCTCTCATGGTTAGATGGTTGTAGATGGAAACTGTCATTTCTAATTCCCCCCTTGGTTAAATGAATAAAAATGATAGTCCTGATATTTGATCTAAGATGAGATTAGATGGATGTAGGTGACAGTCATGAGATTTGATGTATTGTGTTCTTAGATGGTTGTAGATGAAAACCATAAAATATTATTTGTAGTAGTATTGGATGGTTGTAAATGAAAACCATAAAATCTTATTGTATTAATGATTGATGGCTAGAGGGAGGGTTATCCATGAAATATGATTTTACTAGTGAATGATGGCTATAAGGAACAAACATGGGATATGTTTTTTATGGCTACAAATGGAAGCCTATATCTCTATGTATCTTATGGTTTATGTGTTTATGTTGTTAATGTTGTTAATACTCACTATCTAACCACACAAATCACCAAACATATAATCAAATTCATAAGACATCCTTATAGAAAAGATAAGTGAAATGCAAATGGTATGATAAAAATAATAATTGAGAACTTACAAACATCTACATTTGAGTACTTACTTTCATGTTTTCGATAGCATTGCAATCCAGCAACTACTATTAAGCAGATAGTCTGAACATATGTCCTTAACCGTACTAGACATGTCCACTATCATGTTTTACTCATACACAATTCAATGTTCCAAGTATAATTTATTTAACTTACATAGCAAGTGCTTTAGGAAAGGAAAATTTTTCATAAGCATACCGACAGGCACCAACAAACCCCAATATATTGGGCTAGAAATAGTTGAAGCCTTCGAGAAACACCCGTGACATATGTGCAGTCTCACCTAAAGTACCTATGAGAGATGCAAGAACTAATATTCTGTAGCAATGAAGGGGATTTATACTTCCATATACTCTGGAACGAAACCCATTGACAAATTATGCAATGCGACATATATTCATATTATTACTACAAACCATTTTTGGTGTTATCTCATATTCGACCATACAATGATCATTCATAATGTAGAAATTAACATAACACATCAGACATAAATAACACCATGTTTTAACGTGGAAGCCCAAGTAATAGAAAACAACAAAAGTGCTCGTTTATTCATAAGAGTCGCAAACTCGAATGCTTCTTGTTTTTGCACTCAACTTATATACAATATCTTCATCATGTTCTTACATAGACCTGCGCACATAGCCTGCATATCAACTCATACTCTACAACTCAACTCAATCTTCGATCCAAAACAACATTCCAGCATTTGAATGACTTACTTTTGACTCAAAACCTTACCTCCTCTCAACTACTTTCTGCCTAACCCATTATATATTCATAGGATCTAATGGCCCGATTTACATTCCATTCTACTATTCAACTCGTTACATAAGTGGACAAAATTCCTAACTAACTAACCAACCTTTTGGTTGGACCTCTTCAAAATTGGTACTTTTCCTCGACTTCTGCTGCAACTATCGAACTTGTACCCTTCTGTCGTGACCCTTCGACAAAACTTTGCAAAAATGGGTACCAAAGTACCGCGACGAAAACCCCGGGCTAACAGTTAGGTTAACTTTTCAATGGACTACAATAATAAATATGCCCTTCCATTTTATCATGATATATATATACTATTCTAAATAAGTGTGATTGAAAATGTTGAATATGAAAACTATGATATGGGCATTCAAGAAAATCATTCAATATAAGGTTAGTTACACATCCCTACATTAAATAACCCTCATGTTAAAAATAATTCAGAAAGTGTTGAATTCACACCCAAACCTCAATCTTAATAAGAGGGAAAGTTCAAAGTAAAAGTAAACTCACATATTTAACCAATGAATCATTATCTCAACACCATCCTTAATATTCACTTATACATTGTGTGGGATAGAAAATTGGACAAAAATTAAAAACATCCTCATAAAAATTAGAAAGAACAAATAAATGATTAACACCCCAAAAAAATATCATAACAAGGTTCAAATAGTTCTCTAATAAGCGTTCTTCAAAATTGTAATCAAAAGAAGCAAAAAATGCTTCCCACAGATTAGTGAAGTTATACATGAATTAGAATGCACATAAAGGACAAGCTTCATTTATGTATCTGTTTTAATGCACTTCCACTCTTATTGATATTAACTCCATCACATCAACCTATAAGATGCTTACTTACACCTATAGCATGTCACCTTTGTTTATAAGATATTAGAAAATATACCTAATTTAGTTTATATCTAAAATCTTTGTTGAATACAATTTTCTAAATAAATATCATACTATTAATTTTTAATGACATTTTTCATTTTCATTTTTATATATATTTCTATTATTTTGGTCTTGCCCTATTATCCACTTTTTACCTATGCTTTTCATTCCATTATCTTTTAAAACCACTCTAGTTTCTCTACTTTTAAATATGCATCAAACCACAATTACTACAATATATAAACTTCATCATTTTTTTTATTTAAATTTTTTACAATTATTTTCATATATAAATTAAAATAAACCACATAATTCCTACCTCCATCTCTTCTCCTTATAAAGAGAATATATATATTACTCAATCCCATTGTCCACATATAATATATTACCCAACTTTAAATTAATATTTAAAACCCAAGTTATGTAACTAATATGCTCCTATAAAGGCTAACCACAACTTATCCCACGTAATAGTGCATAACCATGACCTTTATGGCCTTATAATTATGTAACTTCGTTACACCTTTTGCTCCATCCACATGTCTTAACATCTAGGTATCATATGCTATTTGACATGGAAATAGATATATCTAACGTGTCTTTATGTTATGAGAATGATAATTTTAAAAATTATAATCATAGACATAAAAATAATAAAAATATTATGGTGATAATAAAACTAACCACAAGATAATAACAATATACAAAATAATATATTATAGTAAAAGGAATCTCATGGCAATCAAATGCTTTAGATATGGTGTATGGCCATCAATTCCTAGATATTTGGTGCATTGACTTTTTATTGGATAGTCTTTCCAAGAAAATGAAACCTTTTAGATAGCCCCCTTTATGTGTATCTCCAAAAACAAATAAAATACTTTAGAGCCCTCCCAATTCTTCCAACCTAGGAGAGCACGTGTCTATTTCCAGTAAGATCAAGCCTTTGACATTGCCACCCTATATGTCCATATCCACCCTATGTACTCCTTGAGTTTGTTTTGTATTCAGTGTGGACCAATCTTGTAAGTTTTCATATCAAAACATTGAAACATCTTAATTAGTATAATATGGCTGTTGATGATGTCTTCGGATTCTCTCTGTTTCAGGATTATCGCCTTCCCTATATTAAATACTGACGCTGAAGACCAGCTCGCCATGGACCTGATCAATTGTACCAGATTGCTATTATATAATATATGGGTTCATATTATTAATTCCTGTAGGCTGTCATGTCTGCATGAGCATGAAAACGAAATGGCATAAGCTGTCTGCCATAATATCTGAAAGGTATCAAAGAATGTGCACCAAGCCTTCATTGTATTGTTTGAGAAGTCTTTATTTCTATAAATATAAACATATAGACTGCCCACCTTCAAATACACTGGTTGAAAGATTTCATCTGCCATAAACTTACATCGAGTGGTTGTGGCTTCTGTGTTTTTGATACCATAGCCAACTACTTAGTAGTATAGCAGTATCAGATATGCCGAATATTACGTCTGGACATATGCACAATGATTGCAAGGTTGTTGAATGCAAATTATCATGCAATAATACAAGCTGCGGGAAGAAGAGGCCTTTGTCGAAACGAGGGCAGGTGAAGGCCGCCATTGCATCCTCTGCTTTTCAAAGTATTCTTTCTGCTGTTGGGAAGTGGCCAGGAGGTTGTTCTCAAAGCCGGACGAAGAGCTCCAATTAAAGGATGATTGGTATTTTGTGGATCAATATATTTTGAGTTTTATGGTGCTAATGAGGATGAAATTGAAGTCCCCACTAAACATGGGGTAATACATGATTGTAATATATATTTACCTTTATGGAAGTTAAACTTGAGTTCATCTGGTTTGCAAAGTGCTTTTCATCAACTCCATTTGCGGTTGTCACGTGGATTATTTGTTGTGTATCCATTTATCTCTTCTCTGCGCATTGGGTTTACTTAGATTAAAGTTAAAATTGGCCTTTTCAAATTCAATGCAAGAAAATATGACCGGCCAACTTATTTCATAGACACCTGTTCAAAAAATTACAGATGAAGGCAACAATGATCAAGAAAAGAAACATATATGACACTAAAATGTTGCATAAAGTGAATAAGATGAGACCTACAAAAGGAGTAGTGAAAAGATCACAAGAATGTTTTTTAACCTATATCAAAGCTGTCACAGATAATATATTGAGACGGTTTCCTAATAATTTGACGGAAAATTTGAACGTCAAAATTGAGTGACAATCCTTCTTTGCCATTTGGGAGAGTTCTTGGACCGTCTTCGAGCTCGAGTCTGGAGTCTGGTCTAGGACACGGGAGAGAGTAAGTACCAAGCTTTTGAAAATGGATTGTACGATCTGTTTGATCTTTTTGACTATACCATGGATAATTTTAGGGGGTTATATATAGTTTATGGGCTATATCAAAGAGGTTACAAAATGTTAGTGGATTATTTTCTTATATGGAAAGAGGTTTTTGAGTTAAAATATATTCTCCCAATATTTATTAGAAAACAAATCAATCCAAAAAGAAATAGCGTTCTGTATATTAAATATGAGGAAAAAAAAATAAAAATCTGCCCTAGCAAAATATCCCTTTAGTCTATCTTTCTTCCCCAATTTCTACAGAAAATCTAGGGAAATCACTCTTTTGCCCCCAATTTTCCGTAATGGAAGGTCACAAGGGTTATTTCGCCCTCTGTTTTCCTTGTAATTTAGGCACATGGTTGCATTTTCCTGTATTTTTACTCAATTTCATGTGATACCTTCTTTCCGCCCTTGATTTCCTCTATTGAAGAGAAAATAAGGGGTTATGTTTTTGTGTATAAAGACTACAGTGATTCATGGCTCACCCACATCAAATTGTAATTGTTGAGTGGAGGTTCTAGTTGATGCAATTCCACTTTTCATTCTTAGTTTTCTCGACATTTTAATCTTCGCATAACATTTCCATTATCGAAAGCTCAAGTCTTATATTGTAAATTTATCTTTTATCACAATTTTTATCATGGATGCTTTTGAGGCTTCTTGAATCCTAGGGCACTCTTGATTCTTACGGATCATCCCATGTTATTAGGGTTTTATTCCATCTCGAAGTATTGGTTCTGCGAAAGTGTTATATAGAACTCGAAATATATTATGTATTTTATGCCTTGTCATGTTTAAACTATCGACTAACATTTATATATTGTTAGTGGATGCTACTCTTGACGGAGAGATTGCACATGGTTTTATATATTCAAACGCAATTTGACCGAGTTGTTTAAAATGTGCTTTTATTAGGATATTTTTCTGCAATTATTATTGAATCTAAGGCATTAATGAGAGTGTGTATGTTCATATTGTATGTCTGTTATTGTTGATGTTTGAGATGTTTGTAATATAAATGAATGCACACTTATTATAATGGCGAGGCTACAGTTGAATGGTTATTATTTTGGTTGTCTTCTTGTCTAGAGTTCTCCAAAGGGTACTCGTAGATTCTTTTATTTATATTGAGAAGTTCGTGACTAGCAGATCTTTTTTTATTCATATTGTAAAGTTCATCAATTTTATTTGTGACCTAAATTTGTTGGGTTCAGTACCTGTTTTAGGATATATTGTTTTTTGTAACGGCTATTCATAAGTAAAATGTTTTTTGGTGATTTGTTTTGATATGTAATTGTTATCATCATCTAGAAATGGGTCTATTTATGTATGATAAAAAAATGATTTAGTTGGAATACGTTACTTCATTTCACTAGTACAAAATGAGAAATTAATGACTAAAATATGGCTATAAACGACTATTTTTGAGTCTGCGACTAATAGTAGCTAATTTCCACTATCTTATAGCTTGACTAACTTAGTCGTATTTCACGTAGTCATTAATAGATTGACTTATTAGTCATTGATTTATTCATTGATTTAGCCATTGATAGTCAATGATTTAGCCATTGATTTAGTCATTAATTGCAACAATTAATGACCAAATATACGACACTACTAGATAAAAACATATTAATGACTAAGCTAAATACGACTAAACGTTAGTCGCACTATAAGATGCAGGAAATTAGCTACTAATAGTCGTATATATGTGAATTTAGTCATTTTTGTTGTCACAAATTTATGATATGGCTCGGAGGAATCAAACTACCAACCTCCTACCTATAATTAGGCAGATGCTATACCATTGAGCTAGCACTCTTTAAGAAGTTTTTATTACTTGATAATGATGATATTCAAACAAAGTTTGCATCATTCAAATGTACCAAATAAATATTATCAAGTATACACTACAAACAGTTGACAATGAAAAAACAAATCTGTTTTAAAAAATGACTGAAAATTTTATTTGAATATAAAATGAAACTCAAGCCTAAAACATATTCAATTATTTAGTGCACTGCAGATGTTGATATCAATCAAGATTAAGATTGTTCCAATTGGTTTCCACATAATTAAACATTTAATTTGGCAACCTCACATGCCTAGTGCAAATTTTTGTTTGATATGCATTCATGTTGCAATGCAGTTTCTGTCCGCTTGGTCCTGTCAAGCTATGTACATTGACCAACTGTACAATATAGAACTGTCTTTGATCTTTTACTCTCTACTAAAATCAACTGTAGTTTCTCGTACAATATACATCCCATACATGTACAATATACATCCCATACCTCGTGAATATCAAAATCAGGGTGGCGTAGTCTACCTCCCCTCCCAAATCCCGAGGAGTATATTTTTCCCAAGGCAATCACAGCTACACTATGGAACTTTGCAGTAGCAATCTCCCTTATAAGGAGGCCTTGAAGTGCATCCACCTTGTACGATAACTTCTATATATCAGTATTTCCAGTTCCAAGTTGATAGTTGGCACCACTTCCCCAACTGAAGAGATCTGTAGTTCCTATGAATAGAAAAGGGACAAACATAAAAAAGTAACGCATCAAGACTCAATACTAAACATTGCTAATGAGTTCTTTTTTAGTCACATGGAATTTTTTTTCATATTATAAAGCAACACTTTTCTACATGTCAAAAATTTCCAATTCATAGTCTACTTGTCATCAAAGTCACTAAAATACTACCTACATTGTTTTCTTTAAAAACAACCTGCTACACTGAACCAGAAAGCATATCAATTGGTGTTTGAGCTTTAGAGAATGTGAGAGAAGCACCAGTTTCAATGAGCACTCCAACCACTGCAAGATGCCAAAAATGTAGGGCCATGTGCAAACTACTCCACCTAGATTCTCTATCCTGAGGAACAACAGGATTATAATGAAAATCATACCATTACAGTGCACAAAAAACAACCACAAATTTTGTAGAAAACAGATGCTTTCAAAAATTAGTACTAGGTGCAAAAACTCCAAAATAAAGTGTTTTTAATATTTATAAGCAGATAAACCTTTAAAAAGAAGTAAAAAGAGCAGACCAAGAGTTTCTTCATCATAGACTGCCAAGGTTCGGAACTGCTCTTACTTTACTTTTGAATTGGCAAATTTAACATATAATACGTAGGAGTACTGAGTATAGTTTCTATAAAAAACTTCAAGGATCCTTAATTCATGACAATGCATAAACCATCCTTAAAAAACTTATCTAAGAATAAAGATTTGCAAGGCACCCAAATAAGCACTTTGTAGTACTGTTGATGCCTAGAAATCCGCAGGCGACAACAGTAAGGGATTCTCCCCAATCAACGTTCCCAACTAGCCCGTTGACTCTTTGGTATAGGGAATCCGTCCGGTTTTACGGTCTAGCTACCGTAGGTCAAAGTAACAACAAGGGTTTACTGGTTGCGGCCCGGTCCACCGGAATTTGTATTTTTGACTTAAATATGAAATGCAAGTATCTAAATAATTATGCAGGATGGTGAAGGATGCAAAAAGCATTCACAATGTGATGCACAGGTTCTTACCTCTCGTCTTAGCCTCGTCATGCACCTGAATCACACATGCAGGAATGAGATGAACAAACTACTTATCTATATGCCTTCCTACCTATCTATCTATCCTATCCCCGGTAATCCAATTTGTAATTAATATGTATGAGTAATGTGGATGTGCACACATAATTAAAAGCAATTACAGATAGCTGACATTAACTTTTACACGCATGAACAATGAAATATATTTCACAACCAGATAGCTAATTGTTTATGACAAGCATACATTACTCATGGTGGTTATTTCATGAAATAAATTGGAAATCATTAAACAAAGACATAGGTCGTAAAGTTAGAACGATCTCACGATTCATGGATACAATGCTGAAAAAGAAAGTAGTTTATCTTTCAACTCTCCATGGAAAAACATTTGAAATCCCACCGATCTTTTTTCAACAAGAAAACTGTAATTTTTATTGCAAAAGGAAATAGTTCTTCTTACAACAACCTTCCATTCTTACTGGGGAAAAAAGCCCTTTTTGCTTCTACGCTTCCTACTTTTATACAAAAAAGTCAAAATGGTTGGGCTGCCCAAAGTGACCTTTGGACTTCCCAACCTTTTGCTTTCCCAATGCTTCATTTCTCAAAACTTTTACAAAAATATTACATTAATAAAAGTTGACCGGTCCTCTATGAGGAGGATCCTGCTTGGTTTTCAAAGAATTTTTTCTACGTTGTTGCTTCAGCAGCACGGCCTTCAAAAGCGCATGGCTCTAGGAACTGGATGTTAATTTCAAACTTGTCAACTTGGTTCCTGATGGCCTTGATCCTTGCTGGGCTCAACCGAAGCTAGTATTCTAGAACCTGTATACTAACGGCTGCGTGACCCACTTCGTTCTTCAGTACTATGGCATCAATGGATTGAATCTGCTGCGTCCTAGCCTCTGCATCTTGATGCCCTTTCTGCAATATGTCCACAAAGGTTTCATGATCCGGGAACTCTTCAAACCTAAGCTAAGCCTCTGTCTGGAAGCGGTTATATACATTAAGGAACCTTTTAAAATATTCTAAGCATGCTACCTATGTCCTTCGGACAGCCTTCTTAAAGTCTTCAGCAGTGCTGATGGAAAACTCTACTAGGCTGTGATCTCTCCTGAGGGTTTGATGATCTTTGGTTGGTAGTTCTCCTGGAATCTCGGCATCATCTTCTGGTCTTACTAATCTAGCGTTCAAGACCTCAAGAACATCTTGGGACCTGTCTACAAAATAGGAGAAAGTTTCTATGATCTCCTCTAACCTGCTGTCCATCTGAAGAACTTTGCATCTTTATTCTTCCAAAGCAGTCTGCAGATGCATCATTTTAGCCTTTTGTGCTAGGATATATTCTTTAAATGGCTACAGATCGACTTGCTGTCCCTTTGCTGTCTCCAGTTCAGCAGTCAAAGAAGCCAGCTGCTCTTTCAGTCCTTGGGTGTATGCAGTATTGGATTCATAGATAATATACTGCTGTGCCTCTAGATCTTCCACTTTTGCCCTCAACTGTTCCTTCTCATTTTTCAAATCCTGGACTTCCCGTTGTACATTTTCTAGAGCCTCCTGTGTTGTTTCCTTGGCTTGAGCCTCTACCTGGAGGGCATGGATTTCACCCTTTGTGGATTCCATTTTCCTTAGCACGTGTTCATACTTCCTCTTAAGTCTGCTACCCTCTGCTCTTTCTTGTCTCAGTGTGTCTTTTAGCTGAGCATTGGTCTTCTTAGCGGACTCTAATTCAAACATCACCTTATTTATGTTATCAGCAGAGGCATCAATTAGTGCAGCCCCGGCTCTTATCGTGAGCATAGGATCTTTGTCTATCCCTAGCATGACTGCTGTATCTGTGACCATCTTCCCTGATAGATCTTTCGCCTCCATCTTCTTTTTCGTCCTCCTCATTATTCTTTTAGTGGTCCTGTCATAATATACAGTACTGAAATCAGGGACTTCTTCCCCCTTCTTTTGGATGAAAGGCACTATTTGGAGCATAGGGGTTACAGGAGTGCTAGCAATAGGTACTTGAAGGATTTGCACCTCAGGGTTTTCCTCTTCCTGACTTTTCCCTGTTGATGTTTCAGAGGCTGATTGTTGTGTTAAATTTATCTGTTCAGCCTCCTGCCCTTGGAGCTCTTCATTTAGTTTTCTCTGTGCTTCTTCGGCTGCTTGCCTAGCTGCCTCTTCTGTTTCTCTGGCTACTTCTTTTGCTAGTTCAGCTGCTTCTTGGGCAGCTTTCCTTTTCTCTTCTTCTCCCTTCTGCAACCACTCCGCAGCCTCATTTTCTATCCTCTGAGCTTCCTCCCTTATCCTTTTGGCTCCTTCTTCAGCTCTGGCTTGTTCAGCTTTGGCCTGCTCTGCCCCTTTTCCACCTTTGGTGGGGTTCTTTGGTTTGAATCTTCTGCTAAGTGCCGTCATGTTTGGAGCTCTCCGAAAAATAGATTCATCCTTATCATAATGATGGGTATATTCAAAGAACACTTTATGCTTCTTGCAGTGCTCAACCACTTTACCATGAGTGTCATTGCGCCGGAAATTCATCTCCCCAAAATGGAACTTCTCTAGTTCTTCTATGAATTAGGTAGCTTGTTTCACATTGGCGAATCTGCAGCTACCTAACTTGAAAGGTAAAGGGGGATATGCAGCCTTCTTATGCTGGAACAAGAAATGACCAACTCCGTCAATGAACACTTGTCTGATCGCCTCTTTATGGATTATATAATCTGTTGCATACTTTGGCAGCAGATAAGGTGTCTTTGAGCCTCCATACATTCTAAGATACATACCATTGTCTGTCAAGAAATAATCTCCATACTCCTCTATTACCTGCATAGAATCTTCCGACATGCAGTCACATTCCTTCCGGAAGATAAGCTTGTATAGTGGCATAATGAAATGCTCACATACTTCTCTGTAATAACTGTGGTACTGATGAGCCCACAGTGGTTTGTAAGCTGCATATATAGGCATTCTTTCGCTATCCCAGGCACACTTGAGGTCAGGGAAAGGCTGGCTGCATAGTATGCAGTCTATCAAAATGGAACTCATATAGAATTCAGATTTCTTCTGGGCTTCTCCTCCTCCCAAGGCTGCAGCTACGCAAGAAGAGAGACTACTTGATATGATGTTGGCCCAGTTGAAGATTGTTCCTTGGGTCACCACATGGAACATAATGGGGACCCATTCAAATTTGAATAGTCTGCCACTGGCTCTACAAAAGATCATGTTTAGCATCAGAGATACAAATCTGTAAGGAGCTCTTAAGCTCCCTGTATCATAATCCTCAGTTTCTCTGTGTCGATAGAGCTTTCCTGGAAAGAGCATTCTTTTCAGGGTTTCCACCAAATCCATCCTGAGGTTATCCAACCAATCATTTGACAGGAAGATTTGAGGCTCTGGCAGGTGGTAAGCCAGCGCCACATATCCTGGGCTAAATGCAGCATAGCCCTGACCTTCGATATTTCCTATAAGCATTGTGTTTCTATTTGTGTGGGGCAGAATCCATCTCATAGCATCAAAGCATGGGAACAGCTCTGGTCTGATAGCCACCTTCATGATGGGGGATTTCTCTATGTTGGCATAAATGGGCTCCTCTTCGAGACCCATGTCTGGGACTTCCCTGTGGGAAATCAATATGTATATCTCATCCCATTTATACTCAGGCTCAAAACCCGAGACACATTGGGTGTCCTCATATATATATTCTGTCTGTGTGACGACCTCTATTGCTGATTGTTCTTCGACCATAGGGGCCTTCTTTTTCTGCCTTTTGGACATTGTAAGTTCTTCCTGCCATGTATAACATTATGACATTAAGCAATTCGAATTTGCGAACATTGTGCAGCAGTTTATTCATTCTCAAGTGTATTATGACAGTAATGAAATTAAGACATAAGCCCTTCAGGCTGAAGAATTGAACTAGCATGCAATACTGTGCAATGTGCTAATATCCTATGTTAATGTGCAAGCAAGAAAAGAAACCAACACATGTATGCACATCCCAGCCATGTCCTGACTATCATAACTACCAGTACGAAATAGACTCAGTCCACTACTGCAATATAATGAGCGATGTCCTTCTGCTGCATAATGCTAAAACTGGATTAATCATAATTTGGCTGGCATTAAATCTACATTATTTCACAGTATGCCATTTTTTCATGATAACAACTCATAAAGCACAAATATGAATCTCAAATGCAAGCTGCAAATGTAACTAAACATTTGACGACATGGCTTTATTAAGGATAAAAGCGGCAATAGCCTATGCGGCTCGCGGAAAGATAGTTACATCGGTGCGGCTAGATACTGCGGGCATCAACAACAATTCTTTGCACACAACGCTCCCACCAATGCCAACATCCATGCTACCTTCAAATCGTGAACACTACAACAGCACAGCCCCCTTGACCACCTAGGGTTTCAGAGAAACAAGAACCGCTGGATTTCGCGGGACGGCGCGGGCAAGAGGTTGGGGCTCGAAACCAGGCAAACATAATAGGGGAACTGACCAGCCAAGGACTCATCAACAAATCACCAGCAAAAACCCCCATCGAAACTTCTTCCTGGACCTCATTATTACAAGGGGAAAACCAGGTGCAGGCGGCATAACGACCGCCTGCACCGCGCCTTAATCCACTGCGTGCGGGGCGAAACCAAAACGGCCGAGGTCAAAAGATAATACGCGGGATCTATAAAGGAAAAACGAATTCCCCCCCTCTAACCGCAAACAACTATCCCCAACTGGAAATTCTCAAAATGTAGGCGCAACATGCAAGGAGAAACGACTATGCAACCCTAGCTGCAGGTGAAAACTCCGTGTGCGAGCAAAAAAGGGATACGGGGACACAATCCTAGTAATACCCCAACCGCAACACAAATCACCCAATCAAAACCTTGAAAAGCATGAGGTAGGGCAGTAATGAGCCTACCTGGTAGTGATGCATAGCTAATGAGGCGACAACGGCTGAGCTTCCAACTGGCGCCTGGACGTGGGTACAAACACAGAGCTCCACAAGGTTCACAGGGTCGACAGTGCGGAGAGGACAATGACAGCTCGGGCCCAAAACAACAATAAAAAATCCAAACACCTGCCTCTGCATATATAAAAAAGAGCCGCACGTGCGAGAGCTCTAAATCGGCCGCGAAACCAAATCTGAGTCGAGTGGCTAGAACCCCAGACCTTCTGCAACGACGGACAGTCCCCAGCATCAATTCACCCGTAATGGCGAATAGAGCGTGTAAACAAAAGATCGGGCGTCGGTGGGAACCGGGATCGGAGGCCAGCAACTCGGACTCCTCCGCAACGGCGGGCGCGCAATGTTCGTAACCCACATCGGCCACCCAGAGAATCTACATCGAAAGACCGAAACTCAGACACGCCCGCAACGGCGGAGGGAAAAGAAGCTAAAAAAGCTCCGATAGACACGGATCAGCGAGAAAATGGAACCTCAGAACCCCAAATGGTCCGCAACATCAGAGACCAAAGCAATAACCCATCCGCAACGTCGGCCAAGGAGATACTCATCCCCTCCCGACGCAGAACAAAAGTCCACCCGCAACAGTGAAATACAAAGCAGGAAACCTCCGCAACGGTGGGAAGAACAAATGACTCAACTCCTGATGTAAAATGACTTCAAAGATATGCAAAAAGAAACGATGAGCTTGATAATGGATGGGATCATTTTAATCATTAAAGGAGACAAACAGATCGATTGATATAGCAATTGAAAGCGCTGTAAAATATTCCAAAAATCCATAGACCAAAACCGAGAAGAAAAACCAACTAACTCAAAGTAAAGGAGGGTCCTAAAATTTTTAGAATTTTGGGAAATTGTTGCAGGTGCAACAATTGGCGACTACCTGGTGAACCCTAGATCTTTGAATTAACTCTCTCTCCCAGCTTAAGACTGTCTAAATAAAATCGAAATCTTCTAGATGTCTGTATCCCTAAGTAGGCCAACTTATGCATTAAATTACTTATACGAAGCCCATCTTTTCGGGAAAAGGTAACATCAGTAGTGTTTCAGGTCTGAATAAATATTTTGAGGCTGAATGGATGAGGTTTATTTTACCTGCCCTTTGGTAGTTACAGCTTAGACACCACAGGATTGTGACAGAGAGTAACAGCATTATCCTTTTGTTCCTCATTCCCATGCCAAGTTGCACTTTTGTGCCTTCTGAACTTTAGTTCTTTTGATAAGAGTCTTCTTGCAGGCCTTTCTTACTGAATTTTAATTCAGGATCCTCTATCCCATAGTATCCTTTTGTGTGAACACTATACTTTGTAGTTCAGTTCACGAACAGAGAGGATCTTGTGGCCATTTCGTACTTTATGCTTTGAGATTAATTCTTTTTCGAGCTTTGCTTTGATATGTCTTGTTTATTTCAGGAGCTTTGAATCTTAATATCTTTTAGCCTTTTTTTAATTTATGGCTTGGGATCATTTATATATGATAAACTGTCCCACTCTGCTTCCTTTCCGTGGGTCCTTTGCTGTCACTCCCTTGGGTATTTAGGATGTGAAATAGATGGAGCCTCGAAATAGTACTTCAGACCTTTTTTTTTCACTTCTGAGTTATTTATAGGGATTAAGTAAGACTTCAAATGAATGCTCCGCCAGTTAGGAATACGGTTACTAGAAGACATTATGTACTTTTAATCACAGTCTTTCAGTTAATATTTTAGTTAATAAAGAACCCTGGCGTTTCCATTGCAACCAAACGTTTACCTCTTATTCAAAATCAAAAGGAAAACTAGCAAAGTACCATAAAGAAAACAACAGCAAAGCAAGTAATCAAAAGAAAGAAACCTCAAAGTACTAAAATAAGAAAACAACATAAGTAACAAAACAATTTATTTATGCACAAAAGAAAACAAAAAAATTTTCCCATTCCTGAAAAATTATAAAATTAAACTGAGGAATGAGCTGGATTTAGACATGGATTTCCTAACCATGGTCCAACTGTGATGTTATTGAAATGGAACCCATATCTAAGATCCTGCAGTCATTTCTTTCAGCCTGAGGGAGTTGAAGGAGCTCAGGCTGAGTCCCTATCATAGGACTGGCCCCTTTTGAGGTATGATGCTCTAGCTTAAGCTCAGTGAGATAGTTTCCCAGGATAGAATCAGCAGACTCATTTCCTTCTCCTAACTTAGTGATAGTATACTTCATATATGGTTCTCTCAGAATTTTTATATGACTTGGGGTACCCTTGAGAGGCAACCAAAGATGAGACCAATCTGAAGCAAAATATCCTTTTAGCTTGGCAGTCCAATCTCGGTTGAGAATGAGCCCATATCCCGTTGGTATATCAGCCACCATAATGTCAATAAATTGACATATTTTGTTGTTTACAGCCAAACAAATGAGGACATTCTTCATTTCACCCACCACCTTGACTCCTGTGCGATCTAATTGCGTTACTTCACGAGGTGTGGACTCTAGCTATCCATTAATCCTTTTACAAATCTCAAGGGGCATCACATTTACTGCTGCTCCAGAGTCTACTAAGCAATTATGCACATTGTAATTTAGCATCTCTAGAGTAAAGAGAAAAGGAGGGGTGTCAAGGTTTTCTTTCCAACCTGGTTCTTGGTCTTCTTCTCCTAGTTGGTTTTGAATAGGTATATCCTTTGTTAGCTCTTGAGTTTCATCATAGTTTTCCCCACTGACCCCTATCTTTTCCTCTACAAGATCGACAGTCTCAATGGTTGGTTCTGTCCTCTGGTTGAGGGTATTGTTCTTAAGCATTTTTCCCTTGTCCAGTTTCTTAACATTCTCCTACAAACTGTTAACCTTAGAAATCATTGTATTGTCTTGGCTTGTGACAACTTTGTCCTTTCTAGTTATGGGTGTGCATTCATATTTAGGAGTGTCATCTTCAATGTTAAACAGTGAAATACCATTCCATGAGAACATAGTATCATCCTCTGGTTTTCTTGTGATCTATTTCCCCTCTTCTTCCTCACCACTGTCCCTAATCAATTTAGGATCCAACAACTTGTTCATCACCAATGTCATTGAATGTAACCATTGAGGACACTTCTTCTCAGAATGAGGTTGTTGATGAAAGGTACAGAAATTATCCCCTCCTATTTCTGTTATGTTTATTGATGCCAAATTAGGAGGTGGGACTTGCCATTGGTTGTTATCTTCCTTTTTTGGATAGTGTGGCTTATTGGTTTTCTGAATGTCCCTCTCCTTTTCCAGATCTACAATTCGGTTGGACATTTTATAAAGCACTTTCATCATCTCATGATAATCATGTGGTTGATCTTCTCTAGATTTAAACAGCAATGAGCTTCTTCTTACAGTGGCCTTCTCTTCACATGAATCAGGGTAATCCTCTATACTCTCCCTTTCTGCCTCTACTCTTTCGGCCTCTTGATAAGTCTCTACCAGTGTAGGCTTGAATTTCATTTTGGCAAACATGGCCAGCTCAGGACCTAGGGCTGAGGTATAATATTCAATTAAAACTTTGTCTGAAGGTCTGTCCATAGCAGAAATTTTTTTAAGTACAGTGAAAATATCTGAGTGAAACTATGTACCTTTTCATTCCTCTCTTTTCTTAACAAACCAAGCCCTTTCATCAACGAGGCATGTGTCTTCTGAGTTGTGTATTTACTTCTGAAAATTATTTCAAATGTGTCCCAGTTAGGAATGGAGTTTGCGGGTAGACCAAAATACCAAGATGCTGCTGCTCCTTTCAAAGTATGAGGGAACAATCTGCAGACTACATCTTCATACTCCCCAGCCCTTAGCCCTTCTAATGCTAGGTAAAAGCTTTGGAGGTGATCCCCTACAGCAATCCCTTCCTCAAGGTCAAACTTAGGCAAGAGCTTGTCAAAGGCTTGAGGAAGGTTATCCAGAGGAGGAGTTACGTTCAGAGGTGACCTAGCTCTCCATGCCGGCAGAGGGTTGGGTTGATTACCAGCCATGAGCAAAGGTAAACATATAAGACACTGGGAAAAACAATCATTCAAGGATAGCACTAGAAACTGTGAACACTTGGGTTAGGTTGAAAGCTTCAAACATCTGCTGGTAGGATGGTTTCAGGAATTTTAGTTCCATGGCCAGCCTTTTACTGGCGGCCCTCCTTCTAGCGCCAAAACTGTTGATTCTTGGAAATCCGTAGGCGACAACAGTAAGGGATTCTCCCCAATCAATGTTCCCAACTAGCCCGTTGATTGTTTGGTATAGGGAATCCATCCGGTTTTACGGTCCGGCTACCGTAGGTCAAAGTAACAACAAGGGTTTACCGGTTGCGGCCCGGTCCACCGGAATTTTTTATTTTTGACTTAAATATGAAATGCAAGTATCTAACTAATTATGCAGGATGGTGAAGGATGCAAAAATCATTCACAATGTGATGCGCAGGTTCTTACCTCTCGTCTTAGGCTCGTCATGCACCTGAATCACACATGCAGGAATGAGATGAACAAGCTACTTATCTATATGCCTTCCTACCTATCTATCTATCCTATCCCTGGGAAGCCAATTTGTAATTAATATGTATGAGTAATGTGGATGTGCACACATAATTAAAAGCAATTACAGATAGCTAACATTAACTTTTACACGCATGAACAATGAAAGATATTTCACAACCAGATAGCTAATTGTTTATGACAAGCATACATTACTCATGGTGGTTATTTCATGAAATAAATCAAAAATCATTAAACAAAGACATAGGTCGTAAAGTTAGAACGATCTCACGATTCATGGATACAATGCTGAAAAACAAAGTAGTTTATCTTTCAACTCTCCATGGAAAAACATTTGAAATCCCACCGATCTTCTTTCAATAGGAAAACTGTAGTTTTTATTGCAAAAGGAAATAGTTCTTCTTACAACAACCTTCCAGTCTTACTGGGGAAAAAAGCCCTTTTTGCTTCTACGCTTCCTACTTTTATACAAAAAAGTCAAAATGGTTGGGCTGCCCAAAGTGACCTTTGGGCTTCCCAACCTTTTTCTTTCCCAACGCTTCATTTCTCAAAACGTTTACAAAAATATTACATTAATAAAAGTCAACCGGTCCTCTATGAGGAGGATCCTGCTTGGTTTTCAAAGAAGTTTTTCCATGCTGTTGCTTCAGCAGCGAGGCCTTCAAAAGCGCATGGCTCTAGGAACTGGATGTTAATTTCAAACTTGTCAACTTGGTTCCTGATGGAGTCGATCCTTGCTGGGATCAACCGAAGCTGGTCTTCTAGAACCTGTATACTAACGGCTGCGTGACCCACTTCGTTCTTCAGTACTATGGCATCAATGGATTGAATCTGCTGCGTCCTAGCCTCTGCATCTTGATGCCCTTTCTGCATAATGTCCACAAAGGTTTCATGATCCAAGAACTCTTCAAACCTAAGCTCATCCTCTGTTTGGCAGCGGTTATATGCATTAAGGAACCTTTTAAAATATTCTGAGCATGCTACCTGTGTCCTTCGGACAATCTTCTTAAAGTCTTCAGCAGTACTGATGGCAAACTCTACTAGGCTGTGATCTCTCCTGGGGGTTTGATGATCTTTGGCTGGTAGTTCTCCTGGAATCTCAGCATCATCTTCTGGTCCTACCAATCTGGCGTTCAAGACCTCAAGAACATCTTGGGACCTGTCTACGAAATAGGAGGAAGTTTCTATGATCTCCTCTAACCTGCTGTCCTCTGAAGAACTTTGCATCTTTCTTCTTCCAAAGCAGTCTGCAGCTGCAACATTTTAGCCTTTTGCGCTAGGATATATTCTTTAAACGACTGCAGATCGACTTGCTGTTCCTTTGCTGTCTCCAGTTCAGCAGTCAGAGAAGCCAGCTGCTCTTTTAGTCCTTGGGTGTATGCAGTATTGGATTCATAGATAATATACTGCTGCGCCTCTAGATTTTCCACTTTTTCCCTCAACTGTTCCTTCTCATTTTTCAGATATTGGACTTCCCGTTGTACATTTTCTAGAGCCTCCTGTGTTTTTTCCTTGGCTTGAGCCTCTACCTGGAGGGCATGGATTTCACCCTTTGTGGATTCCATTTCCCTTAGCACGTGTTCATACTTCCTCTTAAGTCTGCTACCCTCTCCTCTTTCTTGTCTCAGTGTGTCTTTTAGCTGAGCAGTGGTCTTCTTAGCTGACTCTAATTCAAACATCACCTTCTTTATGTTATCAGCAGAGGCATCAATTAGTGTAGCCCCGGCTCTTATCGTGAGCATAGGATCTTTGTCTGTCCCTAGCATGACTGTTGTATTTGTGACCATCTTCCCTGATATATCTTTCACCTCCACCATCTTTTCTGTCCTCCTCATTATTCTTTTAGTGGTCCTATCATAATATACAGTACTGAAATCAGGGACTTCTTCCCCCTTCTTCTGGACAAAAGGCACTATTTGGAGCATAGGGGTTACAGGAGTGCTAGCAGTAGGTACTTGAAGGATTTGCACCTCAGGGTTTTCCTCTTCCTGACTTTTCCCTGTTGGTCTTTCAGAGGCTGACTATTGTGTTAGCTTTATCTGTTCAGCCTCCTGCCCTTGGAGCTCTTCATTTAGTTTTCTCTGTGCTTCTTCGGCTGCTTGCCTAGCTGCCTCTTCTGTTTCTCTGGCTGCTTCTTTTGCTAGTTCAGCTGCTTCTTGGGCAGCTTTCCTTTTCTCTTCTTCTCCCTTCTGCAGCCACTATGCAGCCTCATTTTCCAGCCTCTGAGCTTCCTCCCTTATCCTTTTGGCTCCTTCTTCAGCTCTGGCTTGTTCAGCTTTGGCCTGCTCTGCCCCTTTTCCACCTTTGGTGGGGTTCTTTGGTTTGAATCTTTTGCTGAGTGTCGTCATGTTTGGAGCTCTCTGAAAAACAGATTCATCCTTATCATAATTATGGGTATATTCAAAGAACACTTTATGCTTCTTGCAGTGCTCAGCCACTTTACAATGAGTGTCATTGCGCCGGAAAGGCATCTCCCCAAAATGGAACTTCTCTAGTTCTTCTATGAATTTGGCAGCTTGTTTCACATTGGCGAATCTGTAGCTACCTAACTTGAAAGGTAAAGGGGGATATGCAGCCTTCTTATGCTGGAATAGGAAATGACCAACTGCGTCAATGAACACTTGTCTGACCGCCTCTTTATGGATTATATAATCCATTGCATACTTTGGCAGCAGATAAGGTGTCTTTGAGCCTCCATACATTCTAAGATACATACCATTGTCTGTCAAGAAATAATCTCCATACTCCTCTATTACCTGCATAGCATCTTTCGACATGCAGTCACATTCCTTCCGGAAGATAAGCTTGTATAGTGGCATAATGAAATACTCACATACTTCTCTATAATAACTGTGGTACTGATGAGCCCACAGTGGTTTGTAAGCTTCATATATAGGAATTCTTTCCCTATCCCAGGCACACTTGAGGCCGAGGAAAGGCTGGTTGCATAGTATGCAGTCTATCAAAATGGAACTCATATAGAATTCAGATTTCTTCTGGGATTCTCCTCCTCCCAAGGCTGCAGCTACGCAAGAAGAGAGACTACTTGATACGAGGCTGGCCCAGTTGAATATTGTTCCTTGGGTCGCCACATGGAACATAATGGGGACCCATTCAAATTTGAATAGTCTGCCACAAGCTCTACCAAAGATCCTGTTTAGCATTAGAGTTACAAATATGTAAGGAGCTCTTAAGCTCGCTGTATCATAATCCTTAGTTGCTCTGTGTCGATAGAGCTTTCCTGGCAAGAGCATTCTTTTCAGGGTTTCCACCAAATCCATCCTGAGGTTATCCAACCAATCATTTGAAATGAAGATTTGAGGCTCTGGCAGGTGGTAAGCCAGCGCCACATATCCTGGGCTAAATGTAGCATAGCCCTAACCTTCAACATTTCCTGTAAGCATTGCCTTGCTGTTTTTGTGGGGCATAATCCATCTCATAACATCAGAGCATGGGAACAGCTCTGGTCTGGTAGCCACCTTCATGATGGCGGATTTCTCTATGTTGGCATAAATGGGCTCCTCTTCGAGACCCATGTCTGGGACTTCCCTGCGGGAAATCAATCTGTATATCTCATCCCATTTATACTCAGGCTCAACACCCGAGACACATTGGGTGTCCTCATATATATATTATGTCTGTGTGACGACCTCTATTGCTGATTGTTCTTCGACCATAGGGGCCTTCTTTTTCTTCCTTTTGGACATTGTAAGTTCTTCTTTCCATGTATAACATTATGACATTAAGCAATTCAAATTTGTCAACATTGTGCAGCATTTTATTCATTCTCAAGTGTATCATGACTGTAATGAAATTAAGACATAATCCCTTCAAGCTGAAGAATTGAACTAGCATGCAATACTGTGCAATGTGCTAATATCCTATGTTAATGTGCAAGCAAGAAAAGAAACCAACACATGTATGCACAACCCAGCCATGTCCTCACTATCAGAACTACCAATATGAAATAGACTCAGTCCAATACTGCAATATAATGAGCGATGTCCTTCTGCTGCATAATGCTAAAACTGGATTAATCATAATTTGGTTGGCATTAAATCTACATTATTTCACAGTATGCCATTTTTTCATGATAACAACTCATAAAGCACAAATACGAATCTCAAACGCAAGGTACAAATGTAACTAAACATTTGACGACATGGCTTTATTAAGGATAAAAGCGGCAATAGCCTATGCGGCTCGCGAAAAGATAGTTACATCGGTGCGGCTAGATACTGCGAGCATCAACAACAATTCTTTGCACACGGCACTCCCACCAATGCCAACATCCATGCTACCTTCAAATCATGAACACTACAACAGCACAGCCCCCTTGACCACCTAGGGCTTCAGAGAAACAAGAACCGCTGGATTGCACGAGACGGCGCGGGTAAGAGGTTGGGGCTCGAAACTGGGCAAACATAATAGGGGAACTGACTAGCCGAGGACTCATCAACAAATCACCAGCAAAAACCCCCATCGAAACTTCTTCCTGGACCTCATTATTACAAGGGGAAAACCAGGTGCATGCGGCATAACGACCGCCTGCACCGCACCTTAATCCACTGCGCACGGGGCGAAACCAAAATGGTCGAGGTCAAAAGATAATACGTGGGCTCTATAAAGGAAAAATGACTTCCCCCCCTCTAACCGCAAACAGCTATCCCCAACTAGCAATTCTCAAAATGTAGGCGCAACATGCAAGGAGAAACGACTATGGCAACCTTAGCCGTGAGTGAAAAAGGGATACGGGGACACAATCCTAGTAATACCCCAACCATAGCACAAATCACCCAATCAAAACCTTGAAAAGCACGAGGTAGGGCGGTAACGAGCCTACCTGGCACCTGGACGCGGGTACAAACACGGAGCTCCACAAGGTTCGCAAGGTCGACAGTGTGGAGAGGACAATGAAAGCTCGGGCCCAAAACAACAATAAAAAATCCAAACCCCTGCCCCCGCATATATAAAAAAGAGCCGCACGTGCGAGAGCTCTAAATCAGCCGCGAAACCAAATCTGAGTCGGGCGGCTAGAACCCCACACCTTCCGCAACGGCGGACAGTCCCCAGCATCAATTCACCCGCAATGGCGAATAGAGCGTGTAAACAAAAGATCGGTTGTCGGCGGGAACCAGGATCGGAGGCCAGCAACTCGGACTCCTCCGCAACGGCAAGCGTGCAACGTTCATAACCCACATCGGCCACCCAGAGAATCTACATCGAAAAACTGAAACTCGGACACGCTCGCAACGGCGGAGGGAAAAGAAGCTAAAAAAGCTCCGATACACACGGATCGGTGAGAAAACGGAACCTCAAAACCCCAAATGGTCTGCAACGTCGAAGACCAAAACAATAAACCGTCCGCAACGTCGGCCAAGGAGATACTCATCCCCTCCCAACGCAGAACAAAAGTCCACCCGCAACGGTGAAATACAAAGCAGGAAACCTCCACAATGGCGGGAAGAACAAATGACTCAACTCCCGATGTAAAATGACTTCAAAGATATGAAAAAAGCAATGATGAGCTTGATAATGGAAGGGATCATTTTAAGCATTAAAGGAGACAAACAGATCGATTGATATAGCAATTGAAAGCGCTATAAAATATTCCAAAATTCCATAGACCAAAACTGAGAAGAAAAACCAACTAACTCAAAGTAAAGGAGGGTCCTAAAATTTTTAGAATTTTGGGAAATTGTTGCAGGTGCAACAAGTACAAAACACAAAAGTTGTTCAGAAGACACTTTAAACATACAGAATGCCATACACATCCATTTTTAGTGAAACCTTTTTTTTTAATAAATATTTTGCATCCAAGATTTTTGGCACTTAATAATATGTTTTAATAAAGTAGACTGAGTTTCGACAACATGTTTTTGATTACAAATAAATTATTTTAAAGTTGTCATCGACAAAAGGTTGTGTTCCAATGGTGAAGATGGCGGCGTGTTAGGCTATGCGCATGTTCTTGCGGATTTTGATGCAAGAGCACCTGTTGGTTGTTACAACTTAGTCAAATTAAAGTGCTCATGTTCAGTGGTTTTCCCCTCCAGGGCCGAGTGATCTTGTGCTACCCAACCTTTTCATCCAATTCTAATGCAGCTTAATGAAATGGAAGTGATCATGTTAAGTGATTTGCCCCTCCAGGTCTGGGTGATATTTTGCTTCCCAACCTTTCGAACCTATTCTAATGCTTCTCTTTGAATTTAAAAAGTTCTTACAAAAGATACAATTTAAAGCAAGTTGGAATGTACTTACAGTTAATGGTGCAAAAAAATTTACTGAATTTAATCAAGATCACTTGATTAAGGGCTATAGAATTGTATGCAAAATAAAAAAGAGACCATTGAAAACATATCTTAAATGCATGGCCCTTTCCTATTGGACCTTCAATCTCTTCGTGGGCCAGGAAAGCTTGTGTTGTCTAATCCTTCAGGTCAGTTGTAGTGCAGTGCTACTCTTTGAGATTAAAAAGAACCTCTTTATAAAATTATAAACTTAAAGCAAGTTGGGATGCATTCGAAGTGAATCAAGATCATTTGATTACAGAATGGCCTACAGAATTCTTTTCAAAATCAAGACTATTCTTTAAAAACATGTCTTAAATACATGGTCTTTACTATTTGGCCTTTTAAACTCAACATATGGATTTAACAGAATGTTTTGAAATCGGAAAATAAATCAGTCAAAATTTAATTTAATAATTGGTTCAATAACACTTGCAGAGTGGCCCTTATAGTGTTGAAGCCTGCAACTGTTTTATCCAGATAATATGGTTGAGTTCGTATCTCTTTTGTTGGATTGGGTTAATTTATTTCTCCTAACATTGCTGAAATGTGCAATTTATAATCTAATTAATGAGGTCGATATTATATACCTTTTCTACTATATGGATTAGATTTCATAATTTCATAGACACATTATGATCTGCTTCTTTATTGAAGTAATATTTGTTGGTCTTTGTTTGGTGTATGCATATTTGTTCGACTTGAATCAGTCTCTCAGGATGTTCAGCTTTAAGAAATCATTGTATATCTACCTAAAAGAGACGAGTGTGATGGATTGGTACTATGGAGGTAAAGCAGTGTAATTCTCAAACTGTTGTTTAGAGGAATTTTTTCTAGGTTCCATGTTTATCGCATGTTAAATGGTTGCTGGGATTCAGTTTTTACCACCTTCAATAGTAGAGTCATATTTGCAAGCATCTGTTGGCTTCAATTATCCAAGCACTAGAAAGAAACTTTCTGACTCTACGCTGCAAGGTAATCATATTTCTACACCTTTAAGAAATTGTGATACCATCAGTCCATTAGCTGTGCTGGGAGGATCATTCTCACCTCAATATATACCGGCAAGGCCATTGTCTCGAACCATTATCTCATCTTATACACCATGGGGTAGTGGCATAGACCTTGGCATAGCCACAGCTAGTTTGTGTATGGAATACCATGCAATTAATATACAAGATTAGCTTCATATAAAGAGCACAGGACAATGCACAGGTTTCACGCATATACAGTTTAAAATGACATTGGGTTCCAAACTTCCAGAGCACTTTCAAACTGCTAGAGAAGTAATAATTCTCAAAGATTCATCATTGTATCACATGTGCACTCCAACAGGACAAAACCCTTCTTGGATTTTCATCTCGAAGATTCAATTTTCAATGGAGATGGACATAATATGACTAGCTCCACAAAGAAAGATATTGCAAAACATGTTTCTTCCCCATTGGAATATTTTTCTCCACCTGCCAATAATAATGAGGCAAAAATTAAGGTCATATGAGCTAGCGGGGGTGGTTCTAATGTTGTCAATAGGATGATTGAGAGTGAAATAAGAGGTGTTGAATTCTGGATTTTCAGTACAGAAGTGCAGGCCATGAAAATGTCACCCATTACTCCTGAGAATTGTTTACAAATTGGGAAAGAATTGAACAGAGGACTTGGTGCAGGGGAACGCAAAATTTGGAATGAATGCTACCAAGGAGAGCAAGAGTGTAGTTGAGGAAGTTGTTTTTGGGGAAGATATGGTCTTTGTGACGATAAGACTCTGAATTTTAAGTTATCTTCATGGTACTTGCAAATTTTATCCATAAAAATAGCTAAGAATGGCATGCTTGTTTCCCTATTTTTGAAACCTATATTAGGCTTCTTCATTAAAAAATCCTCAATTTTTTATTTCTATTGAGCTAGATCAATATCATCTGATGGCTCATCAGAAGAAAAAACAAAGACGTTAACACAAAACAAAAATTTATTTTCATGAAAAAACTTCACCAAACCATGCATTTTGATAGTGCTGCCATAAAAATTCCTTATGGGTAATAGTTACTGGGGAAAGGGAACAATGATTGTAAAGGATTGAAAGTTGAAAACAAGGATGCTGATTAGTACCTGAACACAGATAGTATTAATTGCAGCATTTAAGCTACAACTTCATATTTGTGTATAATGGTTTGGATTCATATGGATGGACATGAATATATATGTACAATGAAAATGATTTGAATTTTGTATATATGTGTGTGTGTGTGTGTGTGTGTGTGTGTGCGTATACAATACCCTCTACATACATAGGTCCCCTATTACAAAAAGTGGCGTCCTTGTCCCTGTCCATGTCTGCGTCCCTGAAGCCAAGTTTTCTGGCAACTTAGCTTTGGAATAATATGCCACTATGCCCTGCTGCTTCATGTTTGAAAAAGAATGCCTACAAATTCTTCCCAGGTGTTTATGCTTGGGCAGTCACCAACCTTATTCTCCTCCATCTCATGTTCAACCATCTGCCACCAATCAAATGCTGGACTTTATCTGTGTAATTTGGAAAAGTAAATTTTCGGATAATTACGCATTGTGGTTAGTCTTTAAAAGATACAGTTCAACTTCCCAATCCAATCCTTGGGCTTAACATTGTAATTTAACCCTCCTACCTTGGTTCATAACATAAGAACTTGCAAATTTACTATTTCTTGTGGAAATATGCTTATTTATCTCAGGATTGACTTATAACATCTGATGATTTGCATGATCACTATGATGACAAGCTTTCTTTTTAATAACAAAAACATAATTTTTTCTATTTACAACAAATTCATACAACAGTCCCAACTTAACCTGTAAGATCAGATGATTTCATAAAAAGAAGAGAGTCCATGGTTTCTATAATTCTAGTTTTGCACAATGAATTTTTGATATGTGCTTTGCTAATATCCTTTGAATACTAAATCTACTGGAAAAAAAACTATGGAAACTAATTACTGATTTAAAACAAAATTAATAGGAGCCGAGTCACTCTCATATGTGCAAGAACTAGCTGTTTGAGGCTTCATTAGTTGGTAAAATTGTGTCCTATCCAGATAGATAATGTCCTTGGCTCACCTGGTCACTTCTCTTTTGCCCCAATTGCAAATCCACCTCTTGTAGTTGGTTCTCCACCATTATTAGGTGCTCAACTATTCCTGGAAGCTTATCTTCTACTGCCACAAATTTCTCTTTCAAGTTTCATGTTCCCAGCTTCCTCATTGGTCAGTTGTTCCTCTATGCTCTGCCACAACTTAGCCATTATTGTTACAACTGAATTGACCTTTCCACAGAGCACACCCCTGAACTCATGGAATCATTGACATTCATTCAAACCTTTTTCAACATTACATAATTGAATAATTCCCTTATTTGTGTTTCCTGACAAGGACATGCCATATTAGGTGAGATGAATAGTTGTCCTTTGGACAGCTTCACTACAGGACTAGTAAATAAACTGAACCCACTATAAATGCCAACAAACTTAATTCTCTTTATATTATATAGCATGGAAGAGACCACTTCTGTCGTCCTTGGCAAATTATTAGATATTGAAAACTGTAGAGCTTGATCACAACAGTATCGAACAAATTCAAAGGGGATACATAAGTGCCATAAGTTTGGCATTACAACTCCCAGGCTCTTCCCTCCTACCAATTTTAACCCATATACCTTGGTTCATAACATAGGAACTTGCAAATTCACTATTGCTTGTGGAAATATGTTTATTTATCTTAGGATTGACTTATAACATCTGATGATTTGCATGATCACTATAAGATTTCTTTTTAATAACAAAAACGTAATTTTTTCTATTTACAACAAATTCATACAACAGTCCCAACTTAACCTGTAAGATCAGATGATTTCATAAAAAGAAGAGAGTCCATGGTTTCTATAATTCTAGTTTTGCACAAGGACTTTTCGATATGTGCTTTGCTAATATCCTTTGAATACTAAATATACCGAAAAACCACTATGGAAACTAATTATTGATTTTCAAACAAAATTAATAGGATCTGAGTCACTCTCATATGTGCAAGAACTGGCTGTTTGAGGCTTCATCAGTTGGTAAACTTGTGTCCTATCTAGGTAGATAATGTCCTTGGCTCACCTGGGTACTTATTTGCTACACCAATTGTAAATCCACCTCTTGTACCTAGTTCTCCAGCATTATTAGGTGCTCAACTATTCCTAGAAGCTTATCTTCTACCACCACAAATTTCTCTGTCAAGTTTCATGTGCCCAGCTTCCTCATCTGTCAACTGTTCCTCTATGCTCTGCCCTGACTGAGCCATTATTGTTACAAATGAATTGACCTTTCCATGGAGCACACCCCTAAACTAATGGATGCCTTGACACTCATTCATCCCTTTTTCAACTTTACATAATTGAATAATTCCCTTATTTGTGCTTCCTGACAAGGACAGGCCATATTAGGTGAGATGAATAGTTTTCCTTTGGACAAATTCACTATGGGACCAGTAAATAAATTGAACCCACTATAAATGCCAACAAACTAAATTCTCTTTATACTATATAGCATGCAAGACACCACTTATGTCGTCCACGGAAAATTATTAGATATTGAAAACTGCAAAGCTTGATCAGAAGTTACAAGTATAACAACCAAGGTTAGAATGGTTGAATGTAAGTATTACAGTATTGAACCGAAAGGGATACAGCTTAAAACAATTTCATAGAATGGTTATAATTTCATCACCTGGACTCATCTTGAAATTAAGGGCTTTACTTGGCACCTTAAGGTAACCATAGGAGCACCTCAAAGTATGGGTAGAACTTAGTGCACCTGGAAATGAGATCAACCTAACCATATTACGAATCATATCCCACCCTTGTGTTCTCTTAAAGTCACACCAAATTTTGTAAGACCAATGAGCTTGGGACTAAGGCTGGGGAGCGAAGAGTTTGACACCACTAGCCAAGGTTCCATTCCCACTGACTTTCCTTGGCACCATAAAGTAGTTTTAGTGGCACCTTGAGGTAAGGATCAAACTTATGCCACATGAAGATTAATAACATGTGCCACATGAAAATTCCAAGTCTGAGGGCCTCTCCCATATATAAAACTAGACAATATTGATCTAGGTACCAAAAGAATGTTGATTGGCAGTTACTCCCTAAACTCCCTGACACTCAGACATCTAGAAAGAAGTGGTTAGAGAACTAGGCTAAACATAGCTTAACGCGGCGTGCCCTACTTTCAGATGTAACTCCAACATTTAAAGTGGCACTTACACAAGGAATATCTCCTCAATTAGTGAACCCTCCTAGCTATCATAAACCGAAACAAGGAGTCCTACTTGTTGTCCATAACTGCCCAACATATGTTAGAAATAACAGCAATAGGAGGTTCCCTACCTACTATCATTAATGTTGATAACATGTCTAACACGACAGCCTTAAATACTGTACATGCTTATTGTCGTAACTACTGGGTACATGGCCAAGGGAATCACCGGAATAGGAGAGTGTAACACCCTCGATTAATTGCACCATGCTTGAAGTGTAACTCTCCAATATTAAATAGCTAGAAAGAAAACATCAGATGTGTAAAACAATTACACACACATGGAATTTCTCCTTCAAATCAGCTTATTATTAACTTAATCAAAGATTACATTTTCTAGGGGCTAAACTCTTATACATAAAAAATGGCTCCCTTTAAATATATGCAATAAGCTGGAGATTATCCAAATGCAGGAAGAAGAGAGAAATAGTGTTCAAACTATGCATAGAAGATAATCTTATTTGGGTATGCGACCTCATATGGTTGTCTCAATGCCCACGTTACATAGATGATGCTTCATTACTATTGCAAAAATTCTCCCCCAAAGGTGTCCAAAAGGTGTTGTTGTTGTCCATATCATCCCATCATTGGAGGTATACCACTGGTATGACGTCCAAACTCCACTCAACACAGCCAGGATTTCTTCTCTTAGCTTTTCTATACCTCATATTTTTCCATTGTCTCCTCTAGGAGGAAATCGTGGATAGTCCTAAATTGTTCCCATAACTACCTCACATCCACAAAAATGTCCCAAACTAAATGTCGAGGCTGTTAGAAGGTGAAACACACCCAATAATGTTAAAAAAAATACCCATATTGGCTTAATTATTGTTGTAACTTATTGTTATAGGGCCCAGAACTGCCTAGATATGAGGTACAGGGGATGTTCATTTCCTTTCATTGTCCACAGGTGGCATGGACTGCCTAGAATTCATTTTACGACTAATAAAAAGACAAAATCATACTTTAGAATTTCCCAAAAAACTCAGTAATCAACCCATAAACCCTCATGAAAAATTAAGTGAACACCTTATGGGAAATAGGGGGGTAACACCACCAAAAATCAGCTCGCTATCGATTGATTTATCCTTTGATTACCATCCACTTAACCAATATTGTCCCTTCTTCTATAGTGATGAAATCCTATTTGTATCACCTAAATATATTCTGGTTCAATGGACCAGTGCACTAGTACAATCCCAAGCTGATGCATTGAATATGGTTGAAAAATTGGTATGGCTCAATACAACTGTGTTTTCCCAAGAACCTGAGCCTGATTAAAAGTTGAATGAAATGACATACTCTAGGCCTCTGAGTGCAAGGGGAACTCAAAATATTTCTCACTTGGTGGAAAGAAAAAATACAAAGGAAAAATTTGGAGTCTTTTATTGGGTTGACATCCAACATTAAGGTGGGTGCCAGTTATTTCGTAAGACTAACTTGTTTGTTCCGTAGTATAGAACTGGGGAGGATAAATTCAAAACATAATCCAACCAAATCAGTCGAATATATTTTAAGGGTAACAAAGATGCTTCAGTTCCAAATAACAAGGATGTAAAGATTGGAAAAGACAAAAGCAAACTTCTATCGCAGGGCTTGCTAAAGCTAACTAACTCAGGCGGTTTAGATTCTAACATAACCATGGCTTCTGGTGCACTACATGGACAAGAAATTAAAGTGGGGACAAAAGTCCAAGGAGAAAAGGATACCTTATCACATGAAACAAAACAAATTCAATAAAAACATAAACAAATGGAAGAGTACATAACAAACAGAATGTGGTGATATTCCAGTTTACTATAGTATTTTGGCCCCAGAAGGCCACACTTTTTGCTAATTTTGTCAAGGTCTATGTAATTTAATGGGTCTCTTTGACCATATTGAAGAAGTTGTGATTACTTATTGGTAATTTCCTAACCCCTAAACATAGGAAAATACATCCATGTCAATTATTCAAGCTCGAAGAAGGCAGGATTCGTCATTTTTCAAAAGGAAACAACTTAACAAATATAAACTGAAATAACTTGAAATAATTTCCATAAAAACTGGAGCAGGAAGAATAAAACTTGACCTCAACATGTTTTAACCTAAAATGATTAATCAAATTGTAACCCAAAAGGCTTAATCAAATTGTAAGGGGGTCTTTTGTTACTATGCAAAACTCCATTTTGAATGGCTGAGAGTGAATAAGAATGGCCACCAATGACATATTTAAATTCACCGAAAAATCTTCTCTACTCCATAGGTCCACCAGGGTAACCCCACATCACAACTGCATTAATTTCCATCATATTATACAGATTGATGAAGAATGAAAGTTTTTCTTCTCTAGTTAAGTCAGGTAAATCAATTCTGTGAAGTTCCTCAATCACTTTCAAGTACCTAGAGTGGAGTAAAAGACACCAACATGTAAAAATTTAGGATGGAAGTTTTACCTAAATATATCAAGGATGAAAACAAGTAGAATGGTATAGTGCATAGTCTATCAAAATACAAATGGTATAGTGCATAGTTTCACCTAGATCCTAATATTGTAGAGTGGATCAGAAGAAACACATTATAGATATTATAATGTGAGTGTAATCCTGTAGCCTTTCTATATTTTGGTGTGCTCAGTCAATCCAAGAGAATCAATTTTTGGGAGGATAGACAAATCCCATGGCCATCAAGAGACCATTAGGTAGTAGAGAATGGAAGGGGATATTGTGCATCTTGCTGAAGACACTAGTTTGGTCTTTTTGATATAGTATCCACATCCATATGTAAGAGTTTTCAAGTTCTAACTAAAAATAGATTGACAAATGAGGTAATGGAAGGAAAAATACCCAAGGTATAGGATTCTCATAAGTCACTATGAATGCAAAAATTATCCACATGCAAGATATTCATTCTTCACTCTAATCCTTGACAATTTTCATCATTCATTTTCCAAAAGTAAAAAAACCATAGTAAGCAAAAATATAATGAGTTGGTTGTTTATCATACTGGAAAATAACAGATATCAAGCTTACCTCACCAGCAAAGCTATATTTTGCATAGTCAATAGCATGACATGATGCTCTGCCAATACTTTCCCTCGTCCTTAACAGTGTCTCTAACATTTTTGTATGATTCAAATGCAAAGTGTGAATGTGCATTTTTTTCTATGCAAGAGATTAAGAGGCTGAAAGATAATTATCTTCTTAACTGAGCAAGTTAAGACAAGGGTGCACAGGAGGGAATTTTTTTTTTTGTCATGGGTAACCTCCAAAATGGTTGCATGAGAAGAAAACTTGAGACATTATGCCACAAGTGATGGATTTGTGACAGCATAATCATAGGAAGAAGCCTTATGGAGCCAGAAAAGATCTTAGGATAAGGTGTAGTAAAACAAATATACATTAAACTTTGGATGAGAACATGGAGTACAATTTCATAGCAGACCATATCCCTATGATAAACTGTTCATAGTGAAAATAACTGTTAGTTCACATTAATTAGAATCAAAGAGCTCAGGGTGCCCAGGATTGCACAGAGAGGTTATTAAATATGTATTCAAAGTCTATGCATTGAGAACAAGTTGAAAATAGGTTTGTGATGACAACTACAAAGGTATTGAAACAGTTGTCAACATGGACCCATATTTTTTTTGGTAGTGGATAGATACAATTTTATGACATAAATTTTACCTAGTTGGTACTCGTGAATAATGCTTTTCCTATTTTTTTTTGTACTTTTGCATGTAATTCACTTACAATGCATGTTTTTATCTCTGACTCAGAGATCATACATTTAATTCAATGGAAACTATGGTTTATAAGATATATTAGGTTTCTTACATGGACATAGAAAGAAATGGAGTTGAAAAAACAAATGCGCGTCGCTTCTGATGTAAGGAAAAAAAATCTTTCTGAAGAATCTATTATTGAATAGGAATCTGTAAAAGATTGGTTTTGGACTTGAATATTTATAGTCTATGCATTGAGAACAGGCTATAAACAGGGTGTCTGTGATCTCAAACTACGAAGGTCTTGAAACTGCTGTCAATATGGTCCCATATTTTAATTTTTGCATTGGACAAAATTAACTTCATGATTTGTCTAATTGGTTCTCATGGACAATGTTTTCATGTTTTTTGGATTTTTCTTGGAATTCACTTTTTATGCTTCCTTTTCTATCCATCACAGAGACCAGAAATTTTATGCAAAGGTAACTATGGTTTATACGCTGTATTAGGTATCTTATACATATAGGGATGGAGATATAGGTGAAAGAATAAATGTGCATAGATTCTGATGTAGTAAAAATGAAGTGTATGAATAATCTATTATTGAATGGGAATCTATAAAAATAGTGGTTTTGGACATGATTATTGTCACTTCTAAGATAATAAAATTAAATGGAAGGAAGTGTACACTCTTTATAAAAACTGTAATAGTTGACTCTCCTCAGATGCAATGAAGAAAGATTTGTTTTGCATGCATTTATGGGAATATAATTTATCAACCACTAAGGGAATAGACAGATCATGCATGTTATTGCATAATCACTAGCATGTTGGCGAGCCCATTTCTAATTATTTATTTGGATAAATACAATCGAGGATCATCTATTGCATTCCCTATTCTTAAACTGACCGATGCTTCTTGTAGCATCATAGGATATTGTCTTATGAATTTATTCTCCTCTTTATCCAAGCTTCCTTCCCCTAATATCGTCCCATTCTCTTCTTTCTGAAATCTGAACCAATAAGCCTAACAATGACAATGATGTCTACACTCTTTTGCCTTCTTTTTAAAGAGCTTGCAGGTTCTAAGAGAGAAGTGGACTCCAAATTATTCAAAATATAAACAGTAATACCATTCCCTTGCTGGGAAACTATACTAATTGCCATAATTTATATGGATACATACGATTCCCTTAACATTCTCTAGCAGAGAGAGATAATAAAGAGAAGACATCCCTCTCTTAAAAGTGTCTATCCCACTTATTTAACTACTGAAATTACATTAAATTCATTCAAAACAATTTTTATCTTTATATATGTGCATGTGACCAACTAAATGGAGTGTTGTTATAAATATGTTGGGTATACTTTACTGAATTAGCGCTTGTTGATGTGTGCACTATAGGTCTATTATTTCCTTATGATCTCAACATGTTTGTTCATTTCAAAGAAAAACAGTTGATAGTTTGTCAAAAATTAAGAGATTGGAGATGAAGATTTCTTAGAGGTAATTCACAATTAATATGTTTGTAACTTTGCAAAACTAACCTATATATTTGGAAATTGGTACATGCAAGTTGTGAATAAAAATGCACCCACAAGGCTCTATTGATGATAATGCAAAAATTTAGATGTGGAAACTGATTAAAGTCAACCACAACTATGACCATCCTACTAAATAAACCAAGGTAGAGATTACAGCATGGTGTTTTATGTCTCTCTTTCTCTAGTGACTGCACGACAGTTTAATTTAGCACAAACATCGTATGCTCTGTATTGTAGAGATATTCTATTCTAAATCTATTAACTGCCAAATTGGTGGCAATAAGCATATAGATTTTTTTCATCTTCAGGCGTAGGGAGCTAATTTAGAACTAATCAGTAATGCAATAGAATGACAAAGTATTGCATAAGAGCTTGACAGCAAGTGACATGAAACTAAATGTAGGAAACCCTCATAGGATAATATTGACTGGAATGTTTTATCATTCTAGAATTCCTTCAAAAGTGTCCCTAGAAATTGTTTCTTTTGTATCCCCACTAAGTGTCCCTCCAACGGATTTTCTCTTTGAGCTTATTTTACCTTCGTCACTTGATTCCAAATCCATCGTATTTGGAAGACCCCACTACTGCACATTAACTATAGGACTTCTTGATTCTGTATGGGCACTGAAATCCTTTGTATCCTTAGTTGCCTCACCATCTAAGTGAAGTTGGAGTGGTGAATTGTGATATGAACTAATCCCTCGAATTGGTGAAGGACCGGAAATAAATGTAATAGGGTTCTCAGTTTATTCAATTGAAACGGAATGTGGCAAAGATGCAGAACGTGCTTGTTCTCGCTTAGCTTGTGTAGCTTCTATAAAATGCTTCATAGATGTAGATGGGGTAGCAATGTCAGAATCATTTGACATAGTTCTGAATTTTACTTCTTTTGCAGCATCATACCTGTAACATAAGCCAAAATGATAAGAACATCAAAGGAAGGAAAATATGAACATTAATAAGTTGGCATCTAAATATAACAACAAAAGGCATTAAACTGTAATTTGAAACACAACTAAATTAATATAAGACTTACACTTGTCTAATCTTGTTTGATTTTATAAATGAAACTCTGTAGATAGTGACACACCATCCAATTTCATTGTTGCAGTACCATTTATCTTCACCTTAAATTTTGATGAACATGTCACCTTTTCTGATGAAGGTTCAATGCCATATTTTATAGGGAAAACATGTTCATTCTTGCAAATAGACAACTGCTTAGCTAATTTCCCTTGGTTAAACTTCTTTGAGCACAAATTTTGATGAACCTATCACCTTTTCTGATGAAGATTCAGCGCCAGATTTTATAGGAAAAACTTTCTCATGCTTGCAAATAGACAACTGGTTAGCTAATTTCCCTTGGTTAAACTTCTGTGAGCCAGACTTCCCATGATGTTTCTTAAGGCCTCTGCTATCTTTCTTTGTTGGGTTCACACAATATTTTTGACCATGATTCCCTTTGATTTGTAATCATATTTATTAGCCTCACCATTTTATGCAACATAAGCCTTGATAGGAGGTCTGCTGATTGAATTGACTTTCCTTGAAGCTAAATTTGAAACATCTTGCTTCTTTGGAGAAGGCAATACTGTTGCAGTCACACTCTATATCTTTTTTTCTTCCATTTTTGGATTAGTCAATGATTGAGTAGACATTTTATCATGTGCACTCCTCTCATCCTTATCTCCAATCTGCCATTTATACATATGCTTAGAGGACATTGAATCTTCAAACCATGGATCCATCTACTTCTCCTCTACCCATTTAGCAGGTTCTGAAGAAAACCTTATAAAGGATTGATATGAATCTAAAGACACCACAGGTTTCTTACTACCTCTTGTTTCTATTTCTTCTTTTTGGATCAATGTGTCTACTTTGACACATTCCTCATTTCCCTTAATGTACTTATTGTCATTATCAAAGCATGTAGTATAATATTTTTCATCTGCATAAATATTGTATGTATCATCCTATCCAGTTACAACAGTTGCCACTGACTCCACTAAAGCAGTTGCATCCTCTGCAACACATACAGAAATAGATTCTTGAGCACGGTGACGTTGTTTAGAGGGAGGCAGGGCAGCTTCATCACTCAGTAGGATACTTATCAAATGATATTTATCAGCCTTTAGTGTGGTGAAACTGATTGTGACTAAAACCCTTACGAGTTGTATTATCTGCAGGTCCAACTGGTGGATTATCGACATTAGAACAAACCCCCAAGTGTTCCCTCGAATAAAAACCTCAATTGCTGAAGTGAGAACTACCGACAATGGACTGAATCCCTCAGTGATAACTGACACTAACTGATCAAACAACAAGCAAGCAGGTCATATATAGTAGTTTTGGAAAGGATTTTTCAGGTATGAGGGATCCTGAGAACAAAAGAATTGAAAAATATGATTTTTATGCATAGATCTAGTGCATTTTTTTATGCATAGCTCTAGTGCATTACTCAAAAATACCTTTAAGTTTGATTCAATGAAGTGAGTGTGGACACCGAAACCTAGTCTGTGAATAGAAGGCCACTAACCCTCTTGCTTCTCTAGTTGATCGAATAGTATTTCTCTCGATAGCAAATGCACTCGAGGATATCTATGAAACTCTCTGTCTTTCCAGTGTCATTTAGTTTCCGCACGTATCTAAGGACCCAGGCCTTGTACCTTTAAGTCCAACGTTGAAATTAATAAAGTGCCTTATCCATGCCGATGTAGGAAGGTGTTTCAATTGAGCATGACATGACTTACTAATGAATATTCTTTGGGAGCAATTTTCCGACGAGGGATTTTTGACCCTGATATAAATGTTTATCATCAACCTAATATTAGTCACAGGGGGAGCAGACTACACTAATTCTGAAATAGGCATAGCCCAAGGTTATGTCTTGTCTCCAATATTAATGAACGTAATCTCTTGCATTTCCTGGACCCATTTTACACGGGGTTGTACAATGATACGAGGATCAGCTATGTGTTTTATATACTCGGACTAGGAGGCATACTCCCTAGGTAAGAAATAACAAGAGGCTGAATCCTTTGGACATACTTAATCCTATTTCTGTTAATCTCAACGCCATAATAATCCCTATAGCCAGCTAGGGTATTTTCTAAGTGCCTCTAACTGCCCTTCTTCCCCATCCATTTCCGCCTTCCTTATTCCTATCCTATCGAATGGACCCATGTGAGTGAGTGTGCTTCTAAACCAAGAACCTGATAGAACCACCAACCATCCAACAGAGAAATCCTTTCCTTCCATAGGTTTCCTTTCCAAATCCACCCCCCTCTCTCAAAAGTATGTGACTGGGTGCTTTGTTGTTGCGTAGAATTCCAGGTCAACGTTTTTCAAGGGTATAGTTTTGAAAGTCCCATTTCATATTCATCATAAGAAAGTTCAACAGTGATTGCAAAACAACTATATATATTGTTTTAGATATAACTTATAACAACCTAAGCCTTGGAATGTGCATATTCAAATGAGAGCAGACCTAGTGAGACAATTACTCTTTTTTCCTAATAATGCTGCTCCTATATGAAAATTGGTTGTTGTTGGATCCTACCCCTAAGGAAGGAAAGAACGTTTTTCACACTAGAGTGAAGCTCCATGAAGGAATGACTTTAATTTTTTTAACCTTGTCTATTGTGGAGATACCTATGGGGATGGATACTTCTACGACTCAAATTGAATTTACCTCTTGGATCAGTACGTATTCTATGATATAATTCTAACCTTCACATACATATGATGATATGTACAAAATGTGTGTATGAAATGGCTTAAACATAATTTATACTAATAGACTGACCTAACAAGCAAACATGTCTAGTTTAATATCCTTTGAGGTGTGGTCCTGACATAAAGAGACAACAAGGGTGGGTGGACATTCATTTTGTTGGGCACTAAAGAATTGAATTATTACCAGTTATTGAAAAACCCATTATTTAGGAATCAAAATTCACAATAAAGAATTAAGATTCAGGATGCTAGACAATTTTGAACATTCACAATGTAGGATGCTAACCAAGATTAACATGCATAAGCTAAATTTTCAAATAAAACCAAGAAACCAACCTACAATTTTTTAAGGGAAATTTGAGATTTTGATGCTAAATCTATAGAATTCATCACCCACCTCTTTAAAAGCCTCCAAGATCTCTCTAATTCTCTTCTATCCATGGAAGCACTAAAAAATAAATAGCCAAATTCTAAACCCTCAGCAATGGTTTCTAAGCATCACAATTCCTTGACGGGCATCAATGGTGGCCTAATAAATACCCCAAAACACCAAGAACGCCTCTCAGACCAAATTCACAACTATTTTCCTCCCAAAACCCACCAAACCATCCTGGCTTCCTACCAATAGAAAAAATCTGGTGCCAAAGGTCTATCTAGATAATCCAAGTAGGAAATATCAATGAATTCAACATAATTCTTCATATCTCAGTAATTTGGGGAGGAAGTCTCCATGAGTTCAGATAATCCTGCAAGAATGAACTCGGGAAGAGGCCGGTCGTATGTTTGGGTTCGAGCTAGAGGTATTTTAGTCATATTGCAATTATCATTTTATTAGTTTACATAGTGTTGCATTATGATTGTAGTAAGGTTATTGTATATGATATGGTATATTGATTTTGTTTATTTTATATTGTATTANTTGTTTTGTGTTATATATATATGTTTTATAATTTATATATGGTATATTTTGTAACTATATAGTATGTAATGTATTAATATATTTGTGGATAGAGTGTTTTTTAACAAAATGTATCTTGTAAGTGTTATTTACCTCCATAGATGTCTGTATGTGGTTCGATGTAGTAGAGGTTTTCTATTTATGTTTATCCTCAATATTAATTGATTAGTGTGGTATTGATATGTTATGAAACATATCCATAGCCTCCCCGAAGTAAGCATTATACTGTAGTACTAGGCCTAACTTGGGTGGTCTAGATCTCACTTTATTAATCTTATAAGGTATGCAAAATGGGCAGGGATATTGAACGTAGCAATATGGTTAGCATTTTCTTGTACTTATACTGCACAAATTAACTTATGGTTTATGTTAATTAGGATTAATTCATCAAATACCCTTTGTGACACAATTCTATCTACAATGTTACAATTTACTAAATTTTAACACCACAAATGGATCTAGAGAGAATCTATCTGTAGTGTCAAAATTGAAAATTTTCATTGTTTCTGTGACAATAAAAAATGACTAACATAAATCGCTAATTCATGTTCTTCTAGCTAGTCATTTTTTATGCCGTGACTAAATTGGTCATTTATGTTAGTCATTTTTAACTCTGTCACTTATTATCTAGTCATATTTGTTAACTCATGACTAAATTAGTCATTAATTTTAGTTGTTTATAGTTGGTTCAATCAAAATTGTTCATATTTAGTAGTAAATCACTTGAAAAACCTGTGATGACTAGAATGTTTCGTCACATAGTAGCTATTTCCTCATTTTGTACTAGTGTTTCCATCATGATTGTATATAATATATATAGGGAATGTTTGAAATGATATCATAGACATTATGCTATTTGGTATCTAGTCTTTTTCATTCAACGAGGGTGATAAAATAATTTTACCACATTTTGCATGCTCTCAAAATTTTCAAGGACATGGATACAAACACCTCCTTAGTTTATCTGAGAAAAAGTAGTCTTTAACAAAGTAGTTCTAATGATATGCTTGATGATGCATTAATGTGATTTCTATTATTCTAAGTGTATGTTCTTATTTCTTATAATCATTGCAAGTTTCTAACTAACTCTAAAAAAATCTAAATCAAATGACATAATTCATATTTTGATTGTCAACAAAAGAAAGATTTGGAAAATAAGCTAATTGGGAAGTGGGATTCGTATCTATAAACAATTAAGCATGTTATTTTTTCTTAAAGTGTAGCTTAAAAATGAGAGATTTGGAAAATAAGCTAATTGGGAATTCATACACTATATTAAGGATGTGGGCCTCGATAATATTCCACGTTGTAATAATGGTTCATGGGTGTCGTAATCACTCCATAGTGTAAAGTGTTTAATTATATCAGTTTGTTATTATGTCAAGATTTGGGTACCCACATGTCCATTGGACCATTAAGGGACGAGATAAAAAGTGGATTCCCCACTTTCCCTGAATCTAGTTAATGTATTTTTGTTTCACCAACACCTACAGTTTTGGGTGACCCAATATTGCTTGTGAAATAGTATAAATAAACCCCTCCTCTCCTCATTCATGCATTTGTTCATTTGAGGGTCTAGGAGTTAGAGAGATTCAAACTCTAGTATATACTCTTCTATTGCACTATCTTACTAATATGCATAATCAAAATTTGAGTCTTCCTAGAAAAACTTCACCAAGACATTACAAGATTTAATAATTTGATGAAATATTTGTCAAGTTTTTACACTATTTTATAATTCAAGGAAATATTCTCCGGGATTTTACAATATCTTATAGTTTAGTGAAATATTCTCCAAGGTTTTACAAGATTCTATACTAGAATGAAATATTATCCAATAAAGTATATATGCATATTATATTATTGATAAAATAACCTTCAATTTTTCCTATATATTAGGGAGATTAAGCCCTTTATTATATATATAAATTTCAGGGGTGTTCCTAAAATTATCCTTGGACCAAACACCAATTTCTTGAGCATTTTTTTACAAGATTTCAATTCAACTATTTTGATAGCATATGTATGATCGGTTGAGAATTCCCCTAAGCTATTAGTTTCTAAAAGCCATGTTTAGCTGCCACTCTTAATCTGTAGTTCAAGGCATAGATCTTAGAAACATTGTTGCTTTCAATACCTAGGGATTCTACATATATCCAGACTACTTCTCTATCATTGCAAATAATTCCCCTAAAACCCACGGGGCTTGGGTTCTCTTTCGAGACTCCAACAAAATTTAGTTTCTGGAAGCATGTCGAAGGGAGAGAACATTTGAGAGGGATGGATAATGCGAGATTTTTTAGAAGTATTAGAGTTGTGAGGTTGGGCAGGTAAAGATCCAATTTTGCATAATAATTCCTTGTTGCCTCTGCCCATTAGGTGATGTTAATTGTCTCAACAATAACATGCATTATTTTATGCCAAAACCTGATGATTGGTCATGTTGATATCTTTGAATATATGGCATTTACATTATTTCCAAGTCTCAAAGAGAAGAAATTATGGGAATTCTTTTGTGAGTGTGTGATTGTCGACCTTATGCAGTCGTTGTTTCTGTCACTTTGTCTGAAAATAAAGGGACTATGCTCCCATAGGGTCTCTACGAAGGACATTGATTGAGAAAATTCTATAGTTCATGCTTCTTTTTTGCAGAAGAAATAGAGTGAAAACCTTTCAAATCCTCTACGAAGGAGATAATCCCATGTTAGAATACTCCTTGGTGCCACCAACCATAAAAAGGCTTGGTATTCCATCCTTGTATTTTGTCTCCATATTGGTCTCTTTATTTTTTCATGATGTTCCATCAAGTGCCCCACTAAAATAGAGTAAGATTCCTTTAGATTAAAGTATCCTTCCTCCTTGAATCCCCATTGGAATTTGTCTGGGCCCTTTGTGAATTTAATCATTCCAAAATTAATCTCTTTATAAATTATCGCTTGAGTTTGTTGATAGTTACCCATTTTCCATTTCTATATCCCCATTAAAAATTGGGGTGGGTGGAATCTCAATAATGACAAACTTGGGTGTGGTGCTCCTTAATCAAAATTTCTTTGAGAGTTTGGAATTATGTATTGTCTCCCAATTTGGAAAGTTTCTTCCATGTGTCATCGTAGAACATAGTCGACTGACAATATCTGCTTTGCTAGAAGTAACAAAACACTTGTCCTTAACTACGACTTTGTTCTAGCTTTGTTCTACCATGTTTTGTTCCATAGAAGATATCCCTTCTCGTCCCCTACCATTTATATTAAATCACATCGGGTATTCACTTAGTGGAACCATGTCATAGCGCACTCATTCATGGGATATTAAAGATACCCCTAGTTTCACTAGATATTCATAACTACTTACAAAAATCCTTTTGTTGATCCCCCCTCCCAATACATATTTCCAATTTAAAAACCCTTATTTTTACAATATATTCCTTATTTTTAGTAGAAACCCCTTTTTATACCCCCAATAACTATAAACCGCTCATACTCTATTCCTCACCCACTAATACATACAATATATTAACCTTATTTTTCACAATTAAAATCCCCCCTTCATGAATGAACGTGATAAGATATTGCTCAACAAGGTGAATCCCCCATGTTAAATCCTAGTTTTTTATTCTTGATGCATCCATTTTAATCATATACTAGAAGACATGGAAGAAATTAGTGGTGAATCCATTTCATCCTAGGGATTTCCAAAATTGCATCTCCAATATGGCATGGTCCACGTCCTCCGCCATTGTTTTCAAAAGCAAACTCCCATTCTTACCCTTTATGACCAATTTAGTGAATCTCTATTTAAAGAGAGGATCTCCTTCAATTGTAGTTGTCTAAAGTTGAACTTTTGTGCTCTTATGATTTGTTGTAAGAAAGTTACTTGCATTTTTGTTCATTCTTAGAGTATTTTTACTATGTGGTGCCTGGCATGTATTCATCTTGATGAAAACTTGCTGTTAAAAATGAAATGTCAATCTTGGTATATAATGCAAATGTTTTTTTATTGATTTCATTTGGTCCCTCTGTGGCACTCTGTGGTTCTATTATAAGAGTCTTGCAGATGGACACAAGCTCGCTTTCTGTGTCCTCATGCTTAACCAACTTGGTTCCTTGTTTGTCACAAAGAGAATTGATGTGATTGTTATATTAGTGTGGGGTCATTGAACGATGAAAACAAATTGGAGTTTTTTTCACCTTCTTTCAACCATTTGGCTTTGCATTTTTATTTTCATAGATTTTAATCTCGACTATTCCAACCATTTAATTGGGTCTAAAGATTTATTTCTTCCTCCAAAAGAGGTGGGATTTTGTCTTCAAATATCATTCATTGTTGAAACCTCTCAATGCTCTCTTCCAATTCCTTCTTCGCTTGAAATATTTTCCCAAAGAAATCCTAGTTGAATTGTTTTACCCTTGTGTTTATATTTTTGAGAAATTGCTAAAAAATTTCCATCATTGTGCCCTTACTTTTACTTCTTCCCACCATGTAATGTCCCTAAAATTCATAAATAATTTTTTTTTCTTAGTCTAATAAAGTACTGAACTTCAAGGACATCCTTAAATCTCCGTGGAATAAAACTTGGTTGTATACAGAACCTAAGTGTCGTTAGCTACTTTCCCTTTATGTGTTCTCCTCTCTAGTGATGATGTTTCACATGTTGTTATTCATTTGCTTTGACATGTGTGTACATTTAGTTTTCTTGTCTATTAGTTGTCTATACTTGTTGACGCTTACATTATGTTACGTTTTACTTTTATTTTACATGTTTTTAAATTCGTTTATGTTTTATTAAAAAGAGGCAGACTTACCTATGTATGTCAAAGGGTGGATTTATAAGGTTTTATCCCTTGAGGGATGACTCAGAAAGGTAAGGATTCCTACTTCTTAAGGGGCTTATTTAGTTCATCATGAACTAATGTAGGATCCTACTCTCTTCTGCATGTTCAATCATCGATGAACTATATCTATGATCGTGGCAATAAAAACATCCTACGTCTACATCACTACATCTATACTACAATATTCCTGTTCATAGATGGGTGAAAAGAGGACTAAGTCCTAAGCCTAAACTATACCTAAGTCCTATGTAAATGAGGTTCATGGTATTTAAATTATACATGTTTATAAACTTTATTGTATACATTAATGCTAAGCTTTGAAACATTAATGGATTTGCAAATATATGCTTTGAAACTATATGAAAAAGGGGTTTATGGTTATGGCATAGTCCATATGCCATCAAAACCTTTAAATAGCATGACATTGGAGGGTTTTAAGGTTTAAAAATTTGTGGGTGGTGAACTGCAGAACACGGATGTGAACCATAGAGTTATGGGTTTTGATTTTGTTGACACTGGTGGACAGGGTGGCGACTTTAATGCTCCTTGGGAAGCACGAGCAGAATGCATCAAGTGCTGGTAGGGTTTGCCAAATGTTTAATTTGATCTTTCGCTCGTGGAGTTTTGGTGGTCTCATGCTTTTGGTTCCATGTTGTCTACTCAATAACCTTCCTGCTCTCTCATAGGTAAGTGATGTCATTGTTCTGCACAATGTATTATTTGGTTTTATTATGATTTCATGGCATACTCCTGATGGTGCTTGTGTTAGTTGGTGAAGGTGAGAAAGTGTGGCTCTATCGTGGCTTGAGGGTGGTGCCATAGGTTTCTTGCGCAACCATTCTTTGGGTAATCCACGAAACTGGAAAGGCCCTTACTACTTTGTGTTTTTTTGACAGAGGTTTCGAGTTGTGGGTGGGGAAATGCATCATTTACTTGATTCTTTTGGTTGGGGTTTTGATAGTTTCCTTGTATCCAAGGATGCGACTGTGTGGTATTTCCATGGCTTTGTCACATGTAAATGTTTGGGGAAAATAGTTTGATTGTTCGAATATTGGCTCGGGTCTATGTATAAATTCACCGTTCTGCAACGATTTGTAATCGGTTCTATTTTGATTTTAATGGAAGCTCTATGTTTATATTTATGATGCGTTTTGTTACTTATAGTTCCATTGCTTACAATGGCACCATGGATAGTTAGACTATGTATTTTATGTAATGTATGCTTATGGTGGTACTGTGAGGTAAAAACGTGGATGTATGAGTTTATTAATTAATGTGGTTGGATTTTACCTCAAGATCTTAAGCATGAAGCTTGTCTCGATTGTTTAACGTGGATACACAACCAATTGTATGTTTATGTTTTGACTGTGACTAGTGCATTATAAGGAAAGAATGTAGTTCTGTTTTTCTTATACTGTTGGTTATATTGAAGTACTGTTGGGTAGCCTAAGAGGAAAAACTCTTAATGTATAAATCACAGCGTTTGGTTTTGGAATTGGAGCCTACAAGATTTGGTCCTGGGATGTTAATTGTTTAGACTGTTGGTTTGATAATTTAGTTTCGACGTTCGATGGGATTTGATCCTGGGTGTTAATTATAACGATTGAGTTTTGAAGATTTTTAATTCTCTTTGTAAGATATTGTGATTCCATGGTTTTGTTGCTGAGATTCCACTAGCCGATGCGTAGGGAATGACTCTGTTTGTTAATTTTGCTTATGTAATTAGTTATTTTAATTCGTTGCTTATTGTTCTAGTTTTTTATATGAATATATGTAATGACCTACAAGCAAACCTTCATTGGTTTCGATGGATGGGATGGGTTTAAATATTTGAAATTAGATATGTGAAATGTCACGTCCAATCCTGGACAGGAATCGATGGATGGGCTGGGTTAATAATGTTTAACAGTGTTTATGTCTTCATAGCATGGATTTATAGTGTTTATTTTAAATTTTTCTATTGGTGTTACGATATGAAGTTTATGGTTTAATTAAAATGTGGAAACAAAATCATATTCGCTCACAATATGAAATCTGCTAGCATTTTAAATTTATGTTGAGAGCTTGATTTTAAGGGTTTAGGAGATTCAATCTCTGGCTAGTTTGTTTCTTTGAGTTTGTAGTTTATTAGTTATTTTTAAATAAAAGATAATTTAATGAGTTTAGAGATTGGTTCCTTAGTCTATATATTTATAATTAGTATAAATAGTTTATCTTAATGTTTTCAAGCAGAATTGGTATTAATAGTTTAGTTTTAATTTCTATTAAGGTTTACTTTAGCTAGCTTTATGAAAGCTCTCTTTAACCTTTCATGTATTTTTGAACAATACAAAATAGCTAGTTATCTTAATATCTAGGGTTTAAATCTAAGATATACTTTGTTTGATAATTTAAAATAATACTAAGAGAATATAAATTATAAATTCCTACCTAGGTAATAATGGTTGAGTTTAATGTTTAAGCAAATAAATCAACCTGTAACATAAAATATCCTCCTAGGGTTTCTGTAGACATAGTTCAGACTAAGCTTTTGTAAATAAATGAAAGACCTGGCTGAAGCATACATTCAATGTGCATATTTTCAAACAAGATTATAGACCCTTCTTTAATAAAATCTATAAGAATTTAGAGAAGGTAAAAAACCTCATACCCACAATTTGCAGTTATTAATGGCTATAACCCTGCACACTCAAACGCACAGAATTAATAAGAATATAGACTATTCTGACCTTAGATCTGTCAACCAAATAACTTGGAAACTGCCACGTTCCACCCAAGCATGACCCGGAATCGTTCTTGGTTTCAATCTGGATCCCCTCGAGTTGGTTCCAACCTGCAAGTAGTGATCTAGAGATCCTAAAGGTAGGGCTTACTCTATCAAGAATATCAGGTTCTGTACTAGATTTCTTTTACTTTTGGAAATGCTCTCCAAAATTATTAGAAAAATAATGATCAGATCCCTAAGCCTTTCTTTGGCTTTGGTCTTTATAGACAATCTTTAGGGAAAAGGGCAATTAAACTTTAGTTAGATTAATAATCATTTATTTTCTTGAAATAATATTTTATTTGATTTATGTGAAGTTTAATAATCTATTATACTTTAACTTAGGAACTCTTTTACTAGTTCCTATTTTGACTCTTTTAGGATTAAATATTTATTTAATTACTTTCAGTAAATAATAACATATACTCTTTATTAATTATCATAGTTACTATTATTCCATTTTATTTAATATATGTACTTACCCTTTTACTCATAACATATATAAACTATATATATATACATATATCATTGTTAACATTTTACTTTAGGTATCATATAGCATGATCCCAATCACATGGTACTTTCATTAGCTTATAATAATTTCTTTTATTAAGGCCTTCAAGTAAGGTTGGTCAACTATGTTAGGCAGCTCTAAACCTCCTTGCATGTTGGATTACCTCATATATCATGGTAGTTCTTCAGTTCTTGATGAGACACAGAAATTTGAAATTTCATTTAATCAACTTAAAAATAAGTAAGATGAGGTCGATATTTTATCATAGTCATTTTCACTCAACACAATTAATTTTCAGTAACTCATACTGTTATTCAGAGCCCATACTCAACTCTAAAAACATGGAATTACACTTAGTGCAATTCGAGAGCCTCTCGCTCAACACTAATGCTAGGATGTACTTATATAATACACCTAGGGATACAATGGTCAAGGATCCGATGTTCCAGAGCTTATGCTCAACATCAATTTGGAATGCTTTAGGGATTATGCCCATCACTTCCAATTCTTATTTTTCATGTGCTTCAGATATTTTTCTCAACACAAACATTTCACAAATCATGTGCTCCAAAGCTAGTGCTGAACACAAAGCCTCACAAATCATGTGCTTCAGGGTCCATGCCCAACACATACAATCACATATATGCTAAATAAAACATATGCATTGGATTACGCCCAATATATATAAAAAAATCCTCATACTCAGGTGCTCCAGAGCTCGTGATCAACATAAACATCAAATCACTCATGTGCTCCAGAGCTCGTGCTCAACACAAAGCCTCATCAATCATGTGCTTCAAGGTCCACACCCAAAACATAGAATCACATATATGCTAAATAAAACATATTCATTGGATTACGCCCAATATATATAAAAAATCATCATACTCATGTGCAGTGGGGTATTACACCCAATATAGAAAATATAAACATCAAAGCAACATCATATGCAATGGGACTTAGGCCCATTAGTATTATGTCAAAATTTAGGATATTACATCCCTCCCCGCTTAGAACAACATCATTTGTGTTGTTCTAGGGACTACAAATGAAGTCATGAAATAAGGCGGGGTAAGCCTCTCTCATGGTGGCTTCATTCTCCCAAGTAGCCTCATTGGCTCCAAAGTGCTTCCATTGCACTTTCAACTGGACTATGGTGCGCCTCTTGAGTGTCACTTCTCTCTTGTCTAGAATATGAAGGAATTTCGGTACAAACTCCCCTTCGGGTTTCACCTATAAAAAGGATCAATCAATAACATGTTTAATATTGTATACATATTTCTTTAATAAGGATGCATGGAAAAAATTATGAACCTTTATATGAGCAGGTAAAGATAATTCATACACCACTTTCCCTCTCTTGGCCAGTATCTCAAAGGGTCCGCAAAATCTTGGTGCCAACTTTTCGCACTTTCCCAAGCTCAATGAGATTATATTTGCTTTTACTTTTAAGTAAACATGTTTGCTGATTTGATAATATTTAACTTTCCTTTCCTTATCTGTGTAACTCTTCTAGCGATCTTGCACCTTTTTAAGGTTTTGTTGGACTTTGGTGACCAATTGGTCCAATTCCTTCAGTAAGTTAGGCCTTGACATGAGTCTGTCCACCAGGATATCCCAAGTAACCGATGTCCTACACTTCCAACCATAGAGTACCTCGAAGGGAATCATCTTGGTGGAAGTCTGGTATTCATTGTTATACGCAATTCTGTGAGATGCAGATAATCCTCCCACTTGGTGGGGTTGTTCATAACATACATCCTAAGCATGTATTCCAAAATCTGGTTTACCTGTTCTTTTTGCTCATCTTATTGCAGGTGGTAAGCAGTAATAAAGTTTAACTATGTCTCTAATACAGAGAATAAGGATCTCCAAAAGTTTCCAGTAAACTTTGTGTCTTGTTCTAAGATGATTTCCTTGGGTATCCCATGCAATCAAAATATTTCTTTTAAGAAAATGTCGGCAATGTGAACTACCTTGTAGGTTGACTTTACTGGGATGAAGTGTGTTGTTTTGATAACTTTTCAACCAATACAAAGATAGAATCATTTTGATTATTTCTATTGGGTAGAACCGTAATAAAATCCATAATAATGACCTCCCACTTCCATTCTGGAATGGGTAACAGTTGTAGAAATCCTGAAGGATGATGGTGCCCAGCTTTGACTAGCTAAAATTCTTGAAATTTTGCGATAAACAATGCTATGTCGGCCTTTAACTTAGGCCAAAAAAAGTGTTTATTCACTGCCGATAACATCTTTTGATATCCTGTATGCCTCGAGTAGGGTTTTCGATGGAACTCCGTGAGGATGCTGGACGTGAGGTCCCCTCCTTTCGGAATATGCAATCTCTCCTTGGACCACAATAGTCTGGTCTCGTCTACCTTGTACTCTTTTTGCTGTTGAAATAACCTGTCCTCTTGAATTTTCTTGAGAATTTCAACATAGAAACGATCAACTCTATTTTCCATTCTAATCCTATCATGCAAATCCAAATATTTTTGAATTAAAGTCACCTCATATAGCATATGAGCTCGTTGACTTAAAGAATTGACAATTTTATTCTCCTTTCCATTTATATGCTTTGCAACTCTCAACGGATCACGCAATCGTTGTGCAGGAGGAATCCTCCAAGTCCTTCCTTGCTCCCATCCGTACAAACAATGAAATCCCCATCGAGATCTATAATTTGTAGTGTTGATGCAGTTGTCAAAAGTTGTTTAAGCTTATGAAAAATTTCCATGCACTTGGTTGTCCATAAGAAATTGGTTTCCTTCTTTTGCAAAGCGGTCATGGGACAAGAAATCCTTGAAAAGTTGTCGATGAAATTTCGGAAGTAACTCGCTAATCCCAAAAATGACCTAATGTCAGTGACACTAGTAGGGGTAGGGAAATCCTCTATGGCTTTAATCTTTTTCAGGTCAATGGCTATCCCCTACTCATAGATGATGTGACCTAGGTACTATATCTGTGGTTGGTAAAAATCACATTTACTCAACTTAGTGTAAATTTGGTGTTCCCATAACACCTGTAGTACTATGAGGAGATGCTCCTCATGTTCCTCTTTACTCTTAGAGTAAACTAGGATGTTATCTATAAATACCAATCCAAATTTATCTAGGTATTTACTGAAGATATTGTTCATCATACACATAAAATTCATGGGTGCATTGGTCAACCCAAATGGAATTACTACAAACTCGTAGTCGTCGTATCACATTCTAAAGGTCATTTTATGAATAAGTTCATTGCAGATCTGTGCTTGATGGTAACCAGACCGCAAGTCAATCTTTGAAAAGATCTTGGCTCCTCCGACTTGATCAAACAAGTCATCCATCATAGGGAGTGGGTAACGATTCTCCATGGTGATTTTGTTAAGTTGGAGATAATCGATGCACATCTGCATCATATCATCCTTATTCTTTACAAAAAGTATAGGTTTTTCCCAAGGGGACACACTAGGTTAGATATAACCCTTCTTAATAAGCTCTTGTAACTGCAACATGAGTTCCACCAATTCTGGTGCACTCATGCGTTATGGGGATTTTGATGTCGGAATTGGCCCTGGTGTCAGTTCTATGGAAAAATATAAGTCTCATTTTGGTGGTCATCCTGGTATTTCCTTAGGAAATATCTCTTTAAAGTCTACAAGAACTAGAAATTCCTTGATGTGTTGCTCTCTCTCAACTTCTACATCCTAGATGTTTACTGCAAATAGTTTGCAGCCTTTCCTAAAGCACTTCTTTTCTTGTAAGGAAGATATTTTCCTAACGAAAATTTTATTAGGTAAGTCTTGAATATTAGTCTAATTCCCTTGGCTATATGTGCACAAGATTGACTTGTGTAGGAAATCGAGCATGACATGGTGTTGTTCCAACTAGTCCATACCGATAAGTATATCATAAGATCGTAAGGATAAAATATTCAAATTTATCTTAGCAAGGAAACCGTTCAAGTTTACTTCACAATCAATAACTATTTCGGAGACCTTTTGTTTCATACCTGTGGCTAACTGTACCAGCCACAGTTTCTTATGTTTAACTTTGTCTAGTTTACATGTTTTAACAATTTGAGATTATACATAACTTCGGCAAGCACCGGGATCAATCAAAACTAAAATAGAAGTGTTTGAAATATTACCTTCTTTCTCGACCATAGTATCATGATGGTCTTCTTGTCGGCCATCCAAAGCTGCATAAATCCTTGGTGTGCTAGCTATGTCCTCTATCATTGGTTCTTCTTGTAGGTTATGCAAGACTCCATTAGTCTTGTTTTTACAATCTCTAGAATAATGGGGCCCTTGGCATTTCCAACATTTAATGGGCTGCGTGGCAGCATTGGTTCCTCCATTTGTTGTTGGTCCGTTTATGATAAAAATATTTCTTGGATTTGTTGGTTGAATGAGTAGGCTATCCATGCAGGCTTCCTCCCGTCATGTTCTGAAGTAAATACTCATTGATTTATTTATGTTCTTTTCTTTCATTTTGTTGCAGCTGCAAAAAAATTTCCCAAAATTCAAAAAAATTTCAGGACCCTCCTACAACTCATTTTGGCTCAGCTTTTGAATTTGCTTGATGTTCTGCGGAAAGGATGTTTTATGCCAGAAATGTTTCACTATTTGTTTTAGTTTTACATTGTCGTTGGAAGCTTTTGGATGTTTAAGTCAGAATTCTAGTCATCTGCGCACCCGCCGTTGCGGATAAGTAACAAGAAACCGAGTCCAATTCAAGACTTATTGCAACGATGCATTTATTTATTTATCTTAATTAGTGGCTTGTTGGATTACCATCAGAACGCATTGTCTCTACGGTTTCTGCAGTTGCGGATGGTGCATTACAAAGTCCCCGATGATTGCATTAACTTTTTTTTGACCCCGCCGTTTTGTTTCACTGATCCTTGAGGTTTTAGCGTCCACCGTTGCGGTTTTGAAAAGCGTTATCTTTTCGGCATAGTTTGATTTTATTTTCCGCGGGACCGATGTTTCTTGGTCAAAGTCATGTTGGTTTTTCTCCGATTTTCACTAGTCTGCGGAACTTGGTTTCTTTTGTGTTTTCGCTGTCGTGGCTCTCCAGCCTTCTATTATTCCGATGTTTTAATCTTGCGAGTTTCGATGCGAATATCTTTTGTTTCTCTACCGATGCCTTGGCGATTCTCCCAACTGTTTCATCGTCCGACGTTATGGAAGAAATGTTGACTTGGTCGTCGATCCTTTAGTTTTTGCTGCCCAATGACTTTTTTCTTCGCGCCTATTATATTTGGTCAAGAGTATATATATCGGAATAGGGTGGCCTATTATTTTATTGTTATTTTTTGGAATTTCTCTCGATCAAACCAGGATTCTCGCTGTCGGTACCCTTGCTCCTAGGTGGCTCCGCCGTGGAAGCTCAATGGTTTTCCTCCCGCCAGTCGCACAACAGTGCCAGGTAGGCCCTTGTGCTCACTTTCCCATTCCGTTCAATTGGACGAGCTAATTTATTGTCTCTGTGGTTAGGGTTTTACCTAGGTTCTCGTCTTGACATGTATATATTCTGAAGTGAATGATGCGACTGTTAGTGGGGGGGTCTTTGTGGTTTTCTTGATGTTTTATTATACGGTCGTCATGGTCTTACAGTCTGCACTTGATTGTTGGGGAAACTGGTGCATACGACCATTACGCTGTCTGCACCAGTTTGCCCCATTTTTTGTTTGGTCGTCCATGGAGGGATTTCATGGCTTTCCTAGGAAATGCCATGTTTTTTTCCCACTGGTTTGGTATCCCTCATCATGTGAGCCAGGAACTCATTGTTGTTTTCAATTCACTGCTTAGGGCGACCCTATTCACAGTCAAATTCAAACCCCAAACCCATCTGGGGTAGGACTGCATTTCCCGGTCTAAGATGGACCGTGAAAAGAGAATTTACAGTCTTCTGGGGGACTGTCACCTGTAGCGTCCCTTTTGAGTTTTTTTTAGCTTGGGTGCCTTCTGTTTCTGCACGATGTGTAGGTTGTGGCACCGAGAGAGGGTTCAGGACTATTTTTTTGTTGACAAAGGCCGTGTTTTCTCAATCCAAACTTTGTTGGACTAAGCTGGTTTTAGTTTTAGACAGGAGCATTTGTTTGAATATATTTTGCTTATTTTTTTATAAATGCACTCATGTTTAACGCAAACAAGGTAAAACCTTTATATTGTTATCCTTATCTTTAACTGTTGTCCAGAATAACCTTACAGAACCTAAATTACAATTTTATACATGACAGGGAAATTCCTCGGAACTTAAAATGTCTAAGCGTCAAAAGAAGAAGGCCCTCGCGGTCGAAGAGGAACCCGACGTCGAAGTCATCACCAGGGTCGAATATATTTATGAAGACACCAAATGCATAATTGGTGTAGAGCCCAAATATTAGTGGGGAGATATCTATAGATTGATTGCACGCCGAGAGGTGCGTGACATAGGATTTGAGGAAGAGAACATCTACGCCAACATAGAGAGGTCTTCATTAATGAAGATTGCTATGAGAACTGAGCTCTTTCCATGCTCAGAGGTGATTGGGTGGATTCTGCCCAGGGCAGATGTGACCACCATGATTCTAGAGAATGTTGATAAATAGGTTTATGCTGCCTATAGCCCTGGATATGTATCCCTGGCCTACCACTTGCCAGAAGCGCAAATATATCTAACTGAAGACTGGCTGAAGAGCATCAGGATGGACCTCTTTGAGACACTCAAGAGGATGCTCATGGATGGAAAAAACTTTAGAACCAAGCCAACTGGAGAATATGACACTGCAAGTATAAGAACCCCTTACAGGTTCATCACCTTGATGCTCAATAGGATTTTCGGGAGAGCCCATGGTAAAAGTTTCAAATTGGAGTGGGTGCTAATCATTTTCTATGTTGCGACATAGGGGACTGTTTTCAACTGGGCCAACATTGTGTCCAGGAAAAGAAACGAAGAGGCTAGGAGACTAGCCTAAGAGGTCGAAGGTTGGCTAAAAGGAGAGGAGGAGGGAAAAAATAAGAGTTGCACAAGAGGCAGCCAGAAAGGCAAAAGGAGCCGCCAAAAGTGAAGAAGAAGAAAGAAAAAGGAGGATGAAACCAGGAAAAGAAACGAAGAGGCTAGGAGACTAGCCCAAGAGGTCGAAGGTTTGCTAAAAGGAGAGGAGGAGGAAAAAAGAAGAGTTGCACAAGAGGAAACCAGAAAGGCAAAAGAAGCTGCCAAAAGTGAAGAAGAATAAAGAAAAAGGAAGATAGATGAAGTTTTGAAGAAACAGGAAGCAGAGAAGATAAAGCTGACACAGGCAGTGACAAAGCCATGAACCTCTGACGCAACAGACAGTCAGGCTCAGGAGGTGGAAAACCCTGACATTCAAGATCCTGAAGCACCTGCTGCCAGCACAACAGAACAAGCCATGGTCCCCACCCTTCGATTAATCCCATTTAAACAGAAAAAAGGGGAGGAAGTACCAGATTTTAATGCTATCTTTTATGATAAAGAAAATAAAAGGATAGTAAAGAGGACCGAGAGGAAGATTGAAACTGGGGGACTATCTGGCAAGATGATAAATGATACCACTATTGTACATGGGACAGACAGAGACCCCAGGTTCACTATTATAGCGAGGGCTACATTGATCCATGCTTCCAAGGACAATGTAGACAAAATAATGACGGATCTTGAGTAGTCAAATAAGTCTTCTTCTCAACTCAAAGATACCTTGAGAAAGGAAAGGGAAGAAAATAATCAGTTAAAAAGAAGGTTTGAAGAAATGCAAGAGGAAATCAAGTCTTCAAAAGTTGAACTTCAGATCCTCTAGATAGAGAAAAGATCTATGGAGACTACCCAAGAATGTCTGGAGAAAGTACAACATGAATACCAAGAGTTGAGGGCAAAAAAGGAACAACTACTAGGTAGGATGGGAGATTTGGAGTTGCAGAAGGCTACCTTGGAAGAAGTTGAAAGGAAAACTCAAGCACAAAAGGCAGAACTTAAAGAGCAGATCACCTTGTTGACAGCAGCCTTAGAAGAAGCCAGAGAACAACAGGTTAGTCTGCAGCCTTTCAAGGAGCATTTCCTGGCACAGAGAAGCAGAATGTACCAGCTACAGATGGCCATTGAGGAGGAGCGGCATAAGGTATTGCAGGTGGATAATCGGTTGGAAGAGATTTTGCAAACCTCTTCTTATTTTATTGACAGATCTTAGGACATACTAGAAGTACTGACAGGAAGGATGGCAAGGTTACAAGCTAATGAAGAAACTCCTACAGAGTTACCCTCAAAAGATCAACAAGCCCTCAAGCAGGACTACGATTTGTTGGAGTTTTCCATCAACACGGCCAAAGAATTCAAGAAGGATATTAAAAAGACAAGAGGAGCATGCACAAAATTATTCAGGAAGCTGTTGATTACCTATAATCGATGCCAGATAGAGGCTGAGCAAAGAATGGATGCTTTTCCAGACCACAGCCTCTTTTTGGAAATTTTGCAAAGAAGGTATTGGGAAGATGAAAATAGGATACAACACATTAATGATGTAGATGAACATATCCTAAGGAATGAGGTAGATCATTCCGTGATTAGTGTGCAGGTGTTAGAAGACCAGCTTCACCTGAGTGCAGCCAGAATAGAAGCCATCAAAAACAAGGTTGCAAAATTTGAAATAAACATTCGATTCTTGAAACCTTCTGAATTTTAAAGTATTGCTTCTGAAGCTTCATCATGGAAGAAATTTTTGAATAGTCAGGAGGGGCCATCCTCATGAACATTGATCCACTTTTATAATAACTTGTAAATTTTGTAAACACTTAGTGAAAGTGAATTTTCAGGAGGTGAAAAGTTGGGGAAGCCCAAGAGTCATCCGTGGGAAACCCAACAGTCTTATTCTTTTGTATAAATATAGATTATTTAGATGAGAAAGGGGACTTTTTCACAATTAGATTAGTGAAGAGATATTGTAAGAAGAACTATTTCCTTTTGCAATAAAGAATTGCAGTTTGTCTGTTGGAGAAAGCTTGGTGGGATGTTCAAATGTTATGATATGGATTTGTTGAAGATGAACTATTTCATTTTCAACTTTATGTTCATTAACTGTGAGATCATTCTAACTCTTAGGAGCTATGTTCTTGTTTGAATGATTTCTGGTTTATTTTGTGAAAATGCCACCATGAGTAATAAATGTTGTTCATAAGAAAATTGGCTATCTGGTTGTTTAAATATCTTTAATTGTTCATGTGTTTTTGGAAGAAGTATCAGCTATCTATAATTTCTCTTTATAATACATGCACAATATCCATTACTCATTAATAGGTTACTATCTCGCTCCCTAGGGATAGGTAGGTAGTTAGATTTATTTTCTAGTTGTGTGTGTGATTTAGATGCTAGAGAGTTTAAGACGAGAGGTAAGAACCTGCACATCACATTGTGAATACTCCTTGCATTCTCTATCAATATGCACGTTAAATAGGCATTTGCATATCATACATAAAGTCAAAAAATACAAAAATATATACGGTGGACCGGGCCGCAACCGATAAAACCTTTTATTTTTTGTTACTTGACCTATGGTAGCCAGACCGCAAACCGGACGGATTCCCTACACCAAACAGTCATGCGCTAGTTGGGAACATTCACTGGGGAGAATCCCTTGCTGTTGTTGCCTACGATTTTCCAGGCCTCAACAGTTTCGGCACTAGAAGGAGGGATGCCAGTGCATGGCTGGCCGAGGAAACCCATTTTCCCGAGATTACCCCACCAATGATATTTTTGAAAACATTTTGTGGCTTGACCCAAGTACTTAAGAAAATATAAGAGGAAAGACCGTCCTATATTGGAAGACTTAGTGGTGTAGAAACAGCCTTACAGGAAGTGGTTCAACACTAGAAGCAAGTAGGCCCGGGTACACCTTACGGTTCTCCTATTCAGACCCCTGTTCTTTCACCTCCTCTTTTTTTACTCATGGTAGGTATAAATGTAAATCAGCCCAACCCACCACCAGCTTGGAAAACCAGATCACCCTTGAACCTCACACCTCCGTTGCATAACCTACCTCAAGCTTTTGAGAAGTTGCTGCCTAAGTTTGATCCTGATGAGAAGGTTGTCGTAGATGACCACTTGCAAAGTTTCTATTTGGAAATAGAAGGGTTAAGGGCTGGGGAATATGAGGATGTTGTCTATAGATTTTTCCCGCATACCCTTAAAGGAGCAGCAGCATCCTGGTACTTTGGTTTTCCTGTAAACTCTATCCCTGATTGGGATACCTTTGAAAGGATTTTCAGAAGTAAGTATGCAGCCCAAAAGACACATGCATCACTAATGAAAGGTCTGGGCGCTTTGAAAAAAGAAAGGAATGAGAAGGTACATCATTTCACTCAAAGGTTTTCAACTTACCTCAAGAACTTATCTACAACTGATAAGCCTTCTGATAAAGTTCTGATTGAGTATTATACCTCAGCTTTAGGCCCTAACTTGGATATGTTCGCAAAAGCTCAAGTTAAACCTACGTTAGTTGAGACTTATGAAGAGGCAGAAAGAGTGGAGGCTGAAAGAGAAAGTATAGAAGATTATCCCGAGCAATCTGGAGAAAAAAATGCCGGCAAAAGAGCCTTATTGCTGTCTAAACCTAAAGAGGAGCAATCACGTGATTTTGAGGGAATGTTAAAAATGATGCAAAAACTCTCCAACAGAATAATATATTTGGAGAAAGAAAAGGAAGCTCGAAAAGCTTATAAGCCCTGCTACAAAAGGGAGGATAACAACCAATTCAATACCCCTCCACATAATTCAACATCAATGAATTTGACAGAGGTAGGGATGGACAATTTCTGCACTTTTCACCAACAACCCCATTCTAAAAAGAATTGTCCTCAATGGTTAAATTCGATGACGTTGGTAATGAATCAGCTTTTGGACTCTAAAGTGACTGAGGACAGTGATGAAGAGAAAAAGGGTATTCGGACCATAGAAAGACACGAAAATGATACCATGTTTTTATGGGATTGTGTCTCACTGTTTGATACAGAAAAGGGTACTCCTAAACCTGAGAACATACCAACAACAACAAAAGACATGGGTCTGATAATTAAAGACAATGCGACAATTTCAAATATTAAGAAGTTGCAAAAGAATGTTAGGAGACAGTCAAAGAACAATATTGAAGATAAAGTACCCAAAGTTACCATTTTGAGCCAGGAGACGGAACAAATCAACGAGCATGCCAAACTTATGGAAGGACAAGTAGGTATTAACAAAGGAAACACTGAAAAGACTGAGGAGCCAGAAAAGGAAGTACCTACTGAAAATCAACCGGTGGAGGAAGACTTCGAATCAAGTGGGGAAGAGAAAACTAAAACCCCACCTTTCCTTTTGACTCTGGAAATGCTGAATCATAATTTACATAATTGTTTGGTAGATTATGGATCATCGGTAAATGTTATGCCATTTGTAGTTTGGAAGAAAATTAATGGGCAGCCAAAACCTACTGCCTGGGAAGTGATTCAACTAGATAGAACTAGTGTCAAAGTAGTGGGGGAAATGAATAATGTGCTCATTTGTTTATTTGCAAATAACAAGATATGTCAATTTATTGATGTTATGGTGGATGACATACCGAATGGATATGGGCTGATTCTAAACTGAGACTGGTCCGCAAGGTTAAAGGGATATTTTGCTTCAGACTGGTCTCATTTATGGTTACCTCATAAGGGTACCCCAAATCAAATCAAAATTTGAAGAGAACCTTACCTGAAAAACACTGTCACTAAGTTGGGAGAAGGAAATGAATCTACTAATTCTGTTCTGGGAAATTATCTAAGGGATCTTGAACTAAGATATCATGCCTTAGAAAAAGCCAGAAATATAATTGACTTTCAGCCTTATCTCCTTCAACTTCCTCGGGCTGATGAGATTGATTGTAAAGAAATGGACATGGTTTCGGTTTCAGAAATAGTACAATTAGACCACGGATAGGTATCTCATGTCTGCAATACATCCCATCCCTTTGACTCATTAAATTGAAGGATTTTCAGGGGTGGGCACACAATTTTCTTTTCTTTTGATTTAATGATTTTGTACATAAATAATTTGATGCTGTTTTGTTTTGATTTACCGCTTTGTTTCTAGTTATTTTCTGTTTTAAATAAAGAGGCAAACTTTTGGTTGCATGGAAAACGTCATGGTTCTTGATTAACTGAAATCTTTGAGAAAAAGACTGTGCATTTTATTTTGGAAATAATAGAATGGCTTCTAGTAGGTAGTTTTCATGAATGGCCATGCACTCATTGAAGTCTTGCTTAACCCCTGAAAAGAACTCAGAATTTAGAGGTCTGGAATACTATTTTGTGGCTCCATCCATTTCACATCTAAGAGGTCTTGGGGAGTGATGGCAAAGGACCCGCGGAAAGGAAGCAAGGTAAACAGTTTATTATATATAAATGATCCCATGCCATAATTTCAAAATCATAAAGGCTGTTAAGAGCCAAAAATCCTTAAAGACACAATACATATCCAAGCAAAGTATCAGAAACATGAATATCAATTTGCCAAAAGTTCTTCTCTATCCGTGAGCTGAGAAGTAATATTTTCTCACACAAAAGGGTACTGTGGATAGAAGAGCTTGAATAAAATTCAGAAAGAAAGGCAGATGGAGGACTCAAATGAACAAAAGTTCAAAAGGCACCAAGTGCAATTGGCATGGGAATGAGGAACAAATGAATAATTTTGTTTGCCATATGTTACTATCCTATGGTGTCTAAGATAAAGACCACCCACAGATAGAAGTAAAATAAATCTCACCTATTAAGCCTCAAAAGAGTTATCTGGACTTTCAAATATTTTGGGTGTTCCCATTTCCCAAAGAATGGACTGTCCTCAATGATTTAAATGCATGTATTTGCCATCTTAGGAATGCAAGTATCTACAAGAATTCAACTTGTGAGCTAGACGATCAAACAGTCTTTTACTGGGAAGAAGTTAAGTCATAAATCTCGGGTTCACTGGGTATTCACCAATTGTTGCAGCTGCAACATTTTTTCCCAAAATTCAAAAAAAAATTGGGACCCTCCTTTAACTCATTTTGGCTCAGCTTTTGAATTTGCTTGATGTTCTGCGGAAAGGTTGTTTTTATGCCAGTGATGTTTCACTATTTGTTTTAGTTTTACCTTGTCGTCCAAAAATTTTGGATGTTTAAGTCAGAAGTCTAGTCATCTGGGCACCCGCCGTTGCGGAGAAGTAACAAGAAACCAAGTCCGATTCAAGACTTATTGCTCCGATGCATTTATTTATTTATCTTAATCGGTGGCTTGTTGGATTACCATCGGAACGCATTGTCTCTATGGTTTTTTCAGTTGTGGATGGCGCATTACGAAGTTCCCCGATGATTGCATTAACTTTTTTTCGACCCCACCGTTTTGTTTCACTGATCCTTGAGGTTTCAGCGTCCATCGCTGCGGTTTTGAAAAGCGTTATCTTTCCGGCGTAGTTTGATTTTATTTTCCGCGGGACTGATGTTTCTTGGTCAAAGTCATGTTGGTTTTTCTCCGATTTTCGCTGGTCTACGGAACTTGGTTTCTTGTTTTTTTTGTCGTTGCGGCTCTCCAGCCTTCTATTGTTTCGATGTTTTAATCTTGCGAGTTCCGATGTGAGTATATTTTGTTTCTCTACCGATGCCTTGGCGGTTCTACCAACTGTTTCATCGTCCGACGTTACAAAGGAAATGTTGACTTGGTCGCCAATCCTTTAGTTTTTGCCGCTCGATGACTTTTTTCTTCCCGCCGATTATAGTTGACCGAGAGTATATATATCAGAATAGGGTGGTCTATTATTTTATTATTAATTTTTTTACTTTCTCTACGATGTCTTTTTCACTCGAGCAAACCAGGATTCTTGCTGTCGGTACCCTCGCTCCTAGGTGGATTCGCCGTGGAAGCTCAATGGTTTTCCTCCCGTTAGTCTCGCAGTGGTGCCTGGTAGGCCCTTGTGCTCGCTTTCCCATTCTGTTCAATTGGACGAGCTCATTTCTTGTCTCCACGGTTAGGGTTTTACCTAGGTTCTCGTCTTGACATGTATATATTCTGAAGTGAATGGTTCGACTATTAGTGGGGGGGGTATTTGTGGTTTGCTTGATGTTTTCTTCTGTGGCCGTTATGGTTTTACATTCTACACTCAATTGTTGGGGAAAACGTTGCAGACGGCCGTTACGATGTCTGCACCAGTTTTCCTCATTTTGCGTTTGGCCGTCCATGGCGGGCTTTCATGGATTTCCTAGGAAAGGTCATGTTTGTTCCCACTGGTTCGGTAGCCCTCATCATGCGAGCCACAACCTCAGTGTTGTTTTCAGTTCACTGCTTAGGGCGACCCTATTCACTATCAAATTCGAACCCCGAACCAGTCTGGGGTAGGATCGCATTTCCTGGTCTAAGATGGACCATGAAATGAGTATTTACAGTCTTCTAGGGGACTGTCACCTATAGTGTCCCTTTTGAGTTTTTTTTAGATTAGGTGCCTTCTATTTCCACACGATGTGTAGGTCATGGTGCCGAGAGAGGGTTCAGGACTATTTTTGTGTTGGCAAAGGCCTTGTTTGCTCAATCCAAACTTTGTTGGACTAAGCTGGTTTTAGTTTTAGATAGGAGCATTTGTTTGAACATATTTTGCTTATTTTTTTATAACTGCAGTCATGTTTAACGCAAAAGAGGTAAAACCTTTATATTGTTATCCTTATCTTTAACTGTTGTCTGAAATAACCTAACAGAACCTAAATTACAATTTTATACATGACAGGGAAATTCCTCGGAAATTAAGATGTCTAAGCATCAAAAGAAGAAGGCCCCCATAGTCAACGAGGAACCCAACGTCGAAGTCATCACTAGGGTCGAATATATTTACGAAGACACCGAATGCATAATTTATGTAGAGCCCAAATATCAGTGGGGAGATATCTACAGATTGATTATGCACTGAGAGGTGCCTGACATAAGCTTTGAGGAAGAGAACATCTACGCCAACATAGAGAGGTCTTCATTAATGAATATTTCTATGAGACCTGAGCTCTTTCCATGCTCATAGGTGATTGGGTGGATTCTACCTAGGGAAAATGTGACCACCATGATTCTTATGAATGTTTATAAATAGGGTTATGCTGCCTATAGCCCTGGATATGTAGCTCTGGCCTACCACTTGCCAGAAGCACAAATATATCTGACTGAAGACTGGCTGAAAAGCATAAGGATGGACCTCATCGAGACACTCAAGAGGATGCTCATGCCTGGAAAAAAATTTAGAATTAGGCCAACTGGAGAATATGACACTGCAAGTCTAAGAACCCCTTACAGGTTCATCGCCTTGATGCTCAATAGGATTTTCAGGAGAGCCCACGGTAAAAGTTTCAAATTGGAGTGGGTGCTGATCATTTTCTATGTTGCGACACAGGGGACCATTTTCAACTGGGCCAACATTGTGTCCAATAGCATCTAGGCCTGCATGGCATCAGCTTTGGGAGGGGTGTCCCAAAAAAGATCAGAGTTTTACATGAGCTCCATACTGATTGATTCCATACTATGCAATAAACCCTTCCCCAACCTGAGGTGCATCTAGGACTAGGTAAGGACACCTGTTTACGCAGCCTACAAGCAACTATGGGCCGATAAATACCACATCCACTACAGGGAATTCTGTGAGAATTTCATTATGCCATTGTACACCTTCATTTTCTTGCAAGATTACGACTACATGTCGAAAGAGGCATTGCAGGTGATTGAAGAGTATGCAGACTATTATTTAACTGAAGATGGACTATATTTCAGAATGTTTGGATGCTCTAGAGCTCCCTCACTACTTCCTAAATATGCCACAGACTATGCAGTCCATAAAGAGGCAGTTAGACAAGTATTTCTAGATGGCATAGGAAGTTTTTTATTTGAACATAAGAAGGCAGCATACCCTCCTTTGCCTTTCAGATTGCGGAGTTACAAATTTACTAGGGTAAATAAGGTCGATGAATTCATGGAGGAGTTGGAGAAGTTCCATTTTGGGGAAATACCTTTCTACAGGAATGACTCCTGGAACAAGGTTGCAGAGAATTGCAAAGAGGCGAATGTAAACTTTGAATACACTAGCCACTGGGACAGAGAGGAGTCCATTTTTCGCAGTGCACAGAACATGACGGCCTTAAGAAGAAGGTTTAAAAAGAAAATTACCACCAAAGGTGGAAAGGGACAGGACGATCAGGAAAAGGCCGAGTAGGAGGAAACTAGGAAAAGAAACGAAGAGGCTAGGAGACTAGCCTAAGAGGCCGAAGTTTGGATAAAAGGAGAGGAGGAGGAAAAAAGAAGAGTTGCACAAGAGGCAGCCAGAAAGGTAGAAAAATGTACCAAAAGAAAAGAAGAAGAAAGAAAAAAGGAAGATGGATGAAGTTCTGAAGAAGCAAGAAGCAGAGAAGATAAAGCTGACACAGGAAGTGACAGAGCCATCAACCTCTAACGCTGCATACAGTCAGGCTCAAGAGGTGGAAAACCCTGATGTTCAAGATCCTGAAGCACTTGCTGCCAGCACACCAGGACGAGCCATGGTCCCCACCCTTATATTAATACCATTTGAACAGAAAAAGGGGAGGAAGTACCAGATTTTAATACTATCTTTTATGATAAAGAAAAGAAAAGGATAGTAAAGAGGACCGAGAGGAAGATTGAAACTAGGGGACTGTCTGGCAAGATGATAAATGATAAGACTATTGTACATGGGATAGAAAGAGACCCCATGTTCACTATTAGAGAGAGGGCTGCATTGATCCATGCTTCCGAGGACAATGTAGACAAAATAATGACGGATCTTGAGCAGTCGAAGAAGTCTTCTTCTCAACTCAAAGATACCTTGAGAAAGGAAAGGGAAGAAAATAATAGGTTAAAAAGAAGGTTTGAAGACATGCAAGAGGAAATCAAGTCTTCAAAAGCTAAAATTCAGATCCTCCAGATAGAGAAAAGATCTATGGAGACCGCCCAAGAATGTCTGGAGAAAGTACAGTAGGAATACCAAGACTTGAGGGTAGAAAAGGAACAGCTATTAGGTAGGATAGGAGATTTGGAGCTGTAGAAGGCTACCTTGGAAGAAGGTGAAAGGAAATCTCAAGTGCAGAAGGTAGAACTTGAAGAGCAGATCACCTCGTTGAAAGCAGCCTTAGAAGAAACCAGAAAACAACAGGTTAGTCTGCAGCCTTTCAAGGAGCATTTCCTGGCACAAAGAAGTGGAATGTACTAGCTACAGATGGCCATTGAGGAGGAGCGGTGTAAGTTATTGCAGGTGGATAATCGGCTAGAAGAGATTTTGGAAACCTGTTCTTATTTTATTGACAGATCTCAGGCCATATTGGAAGTCCTAACAGGAAGGATGGCAATGTTACAAGATAATGAAGAAACTCCTGCAGAGTTACCCTCAAAAGATCAACAAGCCCTCAAGTAGGACTACGATTTGTTGGATTTTTCCATCAACGCGGCCGAAGAATTCAAGAATTTTGTTTAAAATACAAGAGGATAGTACGCAAAATTCTTCAGGAGGCTACTGATTACCTATAATCAATGCCAGATAGAGGCTGAGCAAAGAATGGATGCTTTTCCAGACCACAGCCTATTTTTGGAAATTTTGCAAAGAGGATATAGCACATTAACGTTGTATATGAACAGATCCTAAGGAATGAAGTAGATCATTCCGCGATTAGTGTGCAGGTGTTAGAAGACCAGCTTCGCCTGAGTGCAGCCAGAATAGAAGCCATCAGAAACCAGGCTGCAAAATTTGGAATAAGAATTCGATTCTTGGAACCTTCTGAATTTGAAAGTATTGCTTCCGAAGCTTCAGCATGGAAGAAATTTTTGAATAGTCAGGAGGGGCCCTCCTCATGAACATTGATCCACTTTTATAATATCTTGTAAATTTTGTAAACATTTAGTGAAAGTGAATTTTTGGGAGGCGAAGATTTGGGGAAGCCCGAGAGTCATCCGTGGGCAGCCCAACGGTCTTGTTCTTTTGTATAAATATATATTATTTAGATGAGAAAGGGGAATTTTTCCCAGTTAGATTAGTGAAGAGATATTGTAAGAATAGCTATTTCCTTTTACAATAAAGAATTACAGTTTTCCTGTTGGAGAAAGCTTAGTGGGATGTTCAAATGTTATGCTATGGATTTGTTGAAGAGGAACTATTTCGTTTTTAGCTTTATGTTCATTAACTTTGAGATCATTCTAACTCTTAGGACCTATGTTCTTGTTTGAATTATTTCTGGTTTATTTTATGAAAATGCCACCATGAGTAATAAATGTTGTTCATAAGCAATTGGCTATCTGGTTGTTTAAATATCTTTAATTGTTCATGTGTTTTTGGAAGAAGTATCAGCTATCTGTAATTTCTCTTTATAATACATGCACAAGATCCATTACTCATTAATAGGTTACTATCTCCCTCCTTGGGGATAGGTAGGTAGTTAGATTTATTTTCTAGATATGTCTGTGATTTAGATGCTCGAGAGTTTAAGACAAGAGGTAAGAACCTGCGCATCACATTGTGAATACTCCTTGCATTCTCTATCAATCTACATGTTAAATAGGCATTTGCATATCATACATAAAGTCAAAAAATACAAAAATATATACGGTGGACCGGGCTGCAACCGGTAAAACCTTTTATTTTTTGTTACTTGACCTACGGTAGCCGGACCTCAAACCAGATGGATTCCCTACACCAAATAGTGACGGGCTAGTTGGGAACGTTGACTGGGGAGAATCCCTTGCTGTTGTTGCCTGTGATTTTTCAGGCCTCAACACATTCATATTGTAATCTTTGAAGCTATGTAAGTTTTCTTGCAGACTCTATATGGTTTTCATTATATCAGAATTCAATTCAACCACCAGTTCTTCCTCCCGTGTGGGGGTATTCAATTTTCCTTGATGACTATTATCTTCTTCTTCATTCATGATCTGAACTGTTCTTTAATCCCACAGTCAAAATAATTGGTAACAAAATAATTTTCTGTTACTTAACAAAAATTCAAATATAGTTTTCAAACATTCTAATTTTGCAATGACTGGTTGGTAGCGCCCAATAGGCCTCCTAGTGTTTGAAGCTGGGCTTTGATACTTCTAATGGTGCTTGTGTTGGTTGGTGTAGGTGAGAGAGCATGGGCCTATCATGGCTTGAGGGTGGCCCCATAGGTTGCATGTGCAACCATTCTTCAGCTAATCCCCAAAATTGGCAAGGCCCTTACTAGTGTGTGTTTGTTTGACAGAGGTTTCGAGCTGTGGGTGGGGAAATGCATCGGTTAATTGTTTCTTTTGCTTGGGGTTTTGATAGTTTCCTTCTATCCAAGGATGTGACTGTGCGGTATTTCCATGGATCTGTCGCATGTAAATGTTTGGGGATAAGAGTTTGACTGTCCGAATCTTGGTTCAGCTCTGTGTATCAGCTCATCGTTCTGCAACGATTTGTAATGGGTTCTATTTTAATTTTAATGGAAGCTCTGTGTTTATATTTATGATGTATTTCATTACTTATAGTGTCATTGCTTGCAATGGAACCATAGATATTCCGACTGTGTATTTTATGCAATGTATGCTTATGGTGGTAATGTGTGGTAAAATAATGGATGCATGAGTTTATTAAGTAATGTGGTTTGGTTTTACCTTGCAGCCGTAAGCGTGAAGCTTGTCTTGGCTCTTTAGCGTGGATACGCAGCCAATTATATGTTTATGTTTTGACTATGATTGGTGCATTAGATGGAAAGAACTTAGCTTTGTTTTGATTATATTGTTGGTTATATTTAAGTCCCGTTGGGCAGCCTAAGAGGCAAAACTCTTAATGTATAAATAAAAGTGTTTGGTTTTGGTATTGGAGCCTACAGGATTCGATCTAGGGCTATTAATTGTTTAGAATGTTGGTTTGATAATTTAGTTTGGACGTTCCACGGGATTCAATCCTGGTTTTTAATTATAACGATTGAGTTTTGAAGTTTTTTAATATTCTTTGTAAGATATTGTGAGTCCATGGTTTTGTTGATGAGATTCCACTAGCGTGATACGTAGGGAATGACTGTGTTTCATAATTTTGTTTATGTAATTAGTTATTTTAATTCGATGTTTATATGTTTATCATTCTAGTTTTTTATATGAATATATGTAATGACCTACACGAAAACCTGGTTTCGATGGTTGGGTAGGGTTAAAATATTTGAAATGAAATATGTGAAATCCCGCATCCAATCCTAGATAGGACTCGATGGCTGGGCTGGGTTAATAATAGTTAGTAGTGTTTATGTTTTCATATCATGGATTTATAGTGTTTATTTTAAATGTTTTGATTGGTGTTAGGATATGAAGTTTATGGTTTAATTAAAATGTGGAAACAAAAGCATATTCATTAGAAATATGAAATCTTCCAATGTTTTGAATTTATGTTGAGAGTTTGATTTTAAGGGTTTAGGAGATTCGATCTCTGGTTAGTTTGTTTCTTTCAGTTTGTAGTTTATTAGTTATTTTTAAATAGAGTTTAAAGATTGGTTACTTGGTGTGTATATTTATAATTTATAAATAGCTTATCTGAATGTTTTGATGCAGAGTTGGTAAAAATATTTTAGTTTTAATGTGGTTTTAATTGCTATTAAGGTTTACTTTACCTAGCTTTACGAAAACCTTGTTTAACCTTTCATGTATGTTTGAACAATATACAATAGCTAGTTATCTTAATATATAGGGTTTAAATCTAATATATACTTGTTTGATAATTTAAAACAATACTAAGAGAATATAAACTATAAATTCCTACCTAGGTAATAATGGACGGGTTTAATTTTTAAGCAAATAAATCAACTTGTAACATAAAATCTCCTCCTAGGGTTTCTGTAGAAATAGTTCATACTAAGATTTTGTAAATAAATGAAAGACCTAGCTGAAGCATACATTCAATGTGCAGATTTCCAAACAAGATTATAGACCCTACATGAATAAAATCTGTAAGAACTCAGAGAAGGTAAAAAACTCATACCTACAATTTGTACTTATTAATTGCTAGAACCCTGCAACTCAAACACGCAGAATTAATAAGAACATAGACTATTATGATCTCAGATATTTCAACCGAATAACTTAGGAACTACCACATTCCACCCAACCATGACCCGGAACTGTTCATGGTTTCAATCCAGATCCCCCCAAGATGGTTCCAAGATGCAAGTAGTCTAGAGCTCCTAAAGGTAAGGCTTCCTGTATCTAGAATATTAGTTTATGTACTTGATTGCTTTTACTTTTGAAAATGCTCTCCAAAATTATTAGGAAAATAATGGTCAGACCCCCATTTTTTTCTTTGGCTTTGGTCTTTATAGACAATCTTTAGGGAAAATGACAGTTAAACTTCAGTTAGATCAAGAATCATTTATTTTCTTCAAAACAATATTTTCATTGATTTATGTGAAGTTTAATAATTTATTATACTTTAACTTTGGAACTCGTTACTAGTTCCTATTTTGACTCTTTTAGGATTAAATATTTATTTAATTACTTTTAGTAAATAATAACATATAGACTCTTTATTAATTATTATAGTTATTATTATTCCCTTTTATTTAATATATGTACTTACCCTTTTACTCATAACATATATAAACTATATATATATACATATATCATTGTTAACATTTTACTTTAGGTATCATATAGCATGATCCCAATCACATGGTACTTTCATTAGCTTATTATCATTTCTTTTATTAAGGCCTTCAGGTAAGGTTTGTCAACTAAGTTAGGCATCTCTAAACCTCCATGCATGTTGGATTACCTTGTATATTGTGGTAGTTCTTCAGTGCTTGATGAGACACATAATTTCAAAATTTCATTTAATCAACTTAAAAATAAGTAAGATGAGGTCGGTGTTTTATCAGAATAATTTTCACTCAACACAATTAATTTTCAGTAACTCCTAGCATTATTCAGATCCCATACTCAATGCTAGAAACATGTAGTTGCACTTAGTGCAATTCTAGATCCTCTCGCTCAACACTAATGCTAAACTGTACTTGTATAATACACCTACAAATACAATGGCTAAGGATCTGATGTTCCAGAGCCTATGCTCAACATCAATTTGGAATGGTTCAGGGCTTATGCCCAGCACTTCCTATTCTTATTTTTCATTTTCTTCAGAGATTATGCTCAACACAAACATTTCATAAATCATGTGCTCCATAGATGGTGCTTAACACAAACATCAAAACACTCATGTGCTCCAGAGCTCACGCTCAAAACAAAGCCTCATTAATCATGTGCTTCAGGGTCCATGCCCAACACATACAATCACATCTATGCTAAATAAAACATATGCATTGGCTTATGCCCAATATATATATATACATATAACAAATCATAATACTCATGTGCAGTGGGGTCTTACGCCCAATATAAAAAATATAAACATCAAAGAAACATCACATTCAATGGGACTTATTCCCATTAGTGTTAGGTCAAAATTTAGGATATTACACTACAAGTTGAAATATTTCTCTAAAAGTGAGGGTTTTTTAGCGAGAATTTTAAAATAAAAAAAAAGGTGATTAACTCGTAATACTCCCAAATCCATTCTAAAATAAACATGCCAATGATTTGAACCTACACATGGGAGAATGGTATCCTCTAAAGTGAGTTCTAAATTCATTATGTATTTTTATATAAAAAACCTATCTAATCTGGATTCCATAAGCTAGGCTCCCACGCTTTTATTTTTCCACATGTGTATGCTATTGTTGGTCTCCATGTCTACTAGATTTAGAGTTTGAATTGTTTCCTTGAATAAGGAAGTATCCTAGTCCAATCACCTTATTCCTCCTATTTTCCCTATTAACAAAGTGATAATGTTAAAATCACCCCCAATTTTCTAATGTTGAGCTTTTGTAAGTTGGCTTATGTCCTAAAGAGAATTCAAGAATTGAATCTAGTGTTTGTGATGTGAGGACCATATATATTAGTAATCTATCATGTTCTTGCAATCCCAATTACATAAAATCTAGCTGATATGGTTCTAGAAGTGGATAAATCATTCTCCAAAATAATCTCATGCAAATTCCACATGATTTGCAACCCACCTGTCATTATTTGAGCATCAATCGCTACTACTTGATTTTTTTTATACCATCTAAGAGTTATTTTGTGCATGGTGTCACTTGAGAATTTAGTTTCTTGTAACATTAGAATATTGGGTTTTTTTAGGGAACCCTTGATCGTAATATCCTACACTTATTTTCTCATTAAGGATCATGATGTTCCAAGTTACTATATTCATGAGCAGTGAGGGGAGGGTAAGGAGAGAACTTATTCGTTAAAGGGATGTATTGTCCCGATTCAAGCATTTGTTCACCAAGGAATCTGAGTAGTTATTGATTTCTCTTCTAGCCTCATTTTGTTTCATCATGGTTTTCTTTGATATTTTTCTTCAAGTTGTTTGTTTTGACACCAAGGGATGGGTTGGACTACCAATTCTTTGTAGATTTCTAGTGCTACTTGGTTTTTCTTTTGACAAAACTGTCATGAGTTGATAGATCTTATTTTATATAATGGAGTGGGTTTCTTTCTACTCATAAGCTACTACAAAGAAAGCTCCCCTAGGTCCATTCCTTCTCCTCCATTCGGTTGTTAGAGCGTAAAAACCCTCTCTTTACCTTCATTCCCCTATGTAGTGGCTTAGATAATGATTTCATGATTCTAGTGTGCCAAATGTCATTCATTTTGAAAACCTAAGTTGTTATATTTGTATCATTCTAAGCTAGCATTATGATCTTAGGATATTTGACTAAGAGAATAACATGCACATCAATAAACACAAGAGACAAGAGACATGATTCCTAGCATAGAATCATGTAAGAATGGTCCGCCTAGCACTTACATCTGACCTTGACTCATCAGAAAGGCATGCCCAGCACTCACATATGACCATGAGAGGAATACATCCACCATCATTTCAGAATGGCCCAGCCCTCACGTCTGACCATTGAAGGAACTTAATCCTCTCACCATGTTAGAATGGCCCAGCCCTTAAATCTGACCATGGAAGGAACTTAATCCTCTCACCATGTTAGGATGGCACAGCCCTTACATCTCACCATCGAAGGAACTTAATCCTCTCACCATGTCAGAATGGCACAACCCTTACATCTGACCTTGAATCATTAGAAAGGCTCAGCCCTTACATCTGACCTTGACTCATCAGAAAGGCTCTCAGTCCTAGACTGAGGATCCCTGGTAACTGACCAGGTGCCTCCATTCAAAGAATGGAAACAACCCTTATATCTGATTAAGCGGTAACATATCCCTCAATCACATTAGAATGGCCCTGCACTTATATCTGATCATGTGAGACTACATCCCACAGTCATATCAGAATGACCCTTAGTCCTAGATTGAGTATTCCTGGTAACTGACCAGGTACCTCCATTCAGAGAATGGCAATAGCCCTTATATCTGATCATGTAGGAACCAATCCTATACTCATATCAGAATGGCTCAGCACTCATATCTAACATGGAAAGAACCAATCCTCTCACCATGACAGAATGGCTCATCCCTGATATCTAACCATGGTGTTAGAATAATCAACCCATAGTTAGCTACCTTAGACATTAATTAATCCATTTTTGTCTTATTTGCCTAGTTTCCATATTCCACCTTATGCAAGTTGTCTTCCACATGTCCAAAGTGGTCAAACTTTCTAAAAATGAGTCATGGAGCACTTGGGAAACCACTTGGAATCAATTCTTCTTTATTCCTGGCCTTCCTAGCACATGTCTACTTTTTCTGCTTTATTGCCTGCTTTTGCTGAGTTTTAAGGCAATCGGGAAAGTTTGACTAGGTGAAGTTAACTTGCTTTTTGTCTTCATCATTCTTCACTATTTTCTCCTTCAAAAAGCATGTATGAGTTGTCCTTCCATCGTCTATTAGCTTTCCTAATTGATTTTTCCAATTCGTGAGCTCCTAGACAGATTTGGAAACTACTTTATGCACCTATGAGGGATTTGCTTAGATTTAGTAAGCCTGCTTTTGACAAAATTCGAATGGCATCCCAATGCATTCAAATCTCTCATGTAATTATTTATTGTGGTATCCTATGACTTCATAGGGTTGGCTATTGTACACTTATTCAATACAAATTAGTGTTCTGCTCCATATTCAGTTTCCTTTGTGTGTAATTTGCATGTGTAATTCACAGATTTTGTGAGTGTAATTGTTCTAACGCCTGGGTTCAAATTCCACATGGTCAGAGCCTTTCTAGATCGATTTCTCTCCTTCCAATTTGTTATTGTAGGTTTCACATCATTGACTAGGAGCATTCTGCTGACTGAAGGGACAATTTCTGAGCTATGGATCAATCTCAAAAGATCATCTCCATTTAACTTATTTGAATGGAAAGAAGAGATGGAGATATTGTTGAGAGTGAAAGGCCTCTACAAAGTGACTATGGCAATAGAAGCAGAGCCCAATGTAGCTATAGAGAAAATTAAATGGCATAACAGGAAGGATGATGCCTATGGTCTCCTGTGTCTGAGCATATCCAATGACCTCCTTTTCCATCTTGATGGATTAACATCACCAAATGAAGTATGGGAGAATATTGTTTATATTTTTGGTAAGACAGATGAGATGAGGGGACATCAAATTGAAAACGAATTGATCTCCTCGAGTCCCAACAGCTTCGAATCCCTGCAACTCTACTTTTCCAAGTTTAAAGCCCTTGTTTTGTAGCTAAAACAGTGTGGAATAGAAAAGAAGGAGGAGCAACTAGTTTTGGACATACTCTTAAAGCTTGGCCCTGACTATTCAATGTTTGTCTCGACCTTCCATGCCACAAAGTTGACAGCTTGAGCCTAGAAAATGCCTAGCCTTGCAGATTTCATGGAGTCTCTCACACAAGAACAAGATAAATTGGTGATGATGGGCACCATCAAACCTTCCAAACACCAAGATTTGGTTGTTGGATATTTGAGGGTGGATTCAAAATCCAAGAAGAAAGCTAAGAAGCCACTTGAGCAAAATAGAGATAAGAACAGGTCTCCAGAGGAGCCCCAAGGTTCCAAGAAGAACTTCCAGAAGAAGAAGAAAAAAGGAGAAATGAGCAAGTGCGCATACTGTAGTAAGGAAATCAACCTGAAAGCTCCTGCATGAAGAAGCAAATTGACATGCTGACCCAACTCCTAGAGAAGAATGGCATCTCCCTTCCTGATAGCTCAAAGAAGAGGGAAGGAGGATCAAATTCAGAAGACAGAGAGAGAGTTCATGCATTGGTTGTTGGCACATCATGTTCACCTAGTTTCATCATTGATTCTGGAGCTTCAAGACATATGGTTTTGACTAAGGAGGCATTCACCTCACTTGACATGTCGAAAGGTTCACCAATAGTACTGGGAGATGACTCTCTCACTGAAAGTTTGGGCAAAGGGAGGATTGATCTTGACCATGGTAAGTTCAACAATGTATTGTATGTTCCAGGTCTTTCCTCTAACCTCTTATCAGTGTATCAGATGACCCACACAAGGTCTCCAAAGAAGGTCATATTCTCCCCTGATGAAGTTGAGATCACAGAGATCTCAAGTGGTAAAGTCATTACAAAAGGAGTTGCAAATCAGACTTCAAAGGTATACATGTTCTCACACTTCCTACCCTAATCAAACCCCTCTACTCTTCTGATTCATGCTAATAAGGAAAGCAAGATTTGGCATGAAATATTTGGCCACCTTAACTATAAGTATCTTTCTGATCTTAGTGAAAAATAAATGGTCATAGGGTTACCAAAAATTAAGTTTTTCGAAGGAGTCTGTCAAGGTTGCATCTTAGGAAAACACCCAGAGCATAAATTTGAGAAAGCTAGTCATGAGAGAACCTCTGCACCACTTGAGTTGATCCACAGTGATTTTGCTGGCCCATTTCCTCATATGTCAATGATTCAAGCCAAATATGCATTGGCATTCATAGATGACTTTTCCAGGTATTGCTCGGTTTACTTCCTGAAACACAAGTCTAAAGTTTTTGGCCTCTTCAAAGTCTTTGAGGCTTTGGTTGAAAACCAGTCTGGGAGAAAACTCAAGGTCCTCAGATCTGACAATGGTGTGGAGTATGTCAAGTCTGAGTTCATTCAATATTGTGCAGATGCAGGTATTCAGATGCAGCATTCTATCCCTTACACACCATACCAAAATGGTGTTGCTGAGAGGAATAACAAATCACTGAAAGAGATGGAAACCTGCACGATGGAGGCTAAGAATTTGCCACCAAAGTTTTGGGCCGAAGATATAAACTGTGTAGCCTATATCCAGAATATGTTTCCTCATAAACATCTTGATGGTATGACTCCTTTCGAAGCATGGAGTGGGCACAAGCCAGATGTGGCCCATTTCAGGATTTTTGGCTCAAGGGCTTGGGATAGAATTCCAACAGAAAAGAGGAAGGCTTTGTAACCCCAAATCCAAGAGTGTCTATTTGTTGGGTACTTTGAATATTAAAAAGGGTACAAGCTGATCAATTTGAGCACAAACAAAGCCTTCATTGAAAGGAGTGTTCAGTTCCAAGAAGATCCTTTAGCAACAGTGGAAGTTGGAGAATCCTCTTCACCACCAGAACCATTGCATGTAAGTGAAGAGATAGTTGAGTTTGCTGATTCTGATATGTATAATAATGATGATTTAATTGAAGATCCTAACAATCCTACAAGACCAAAATGGGCAGCAAATACCATTCATGCAGCTAGAGAACTAGCTGGAAATCCTAATGATCCTAGGAGGACTAGATCTCAGTTTGAGAGTGCTCTGTGTATGAAAGACCTTTTTTTTGCAGAGAAATGCTATCTGGTGGTTGAATCAGACCCACAAAAATATGAATATCCATCACATGATCCAAGATGGAAAAAATCCATGAAATAAGAGTTGATCTCACTCCAGAAGAACAACACTTGGGAGCTGGTTGATCTTCACCCAGGGAGGAAGCTAGTTCAGTGTAAGTGGGTTTACAAAACCAATTTTTCTGCTGATGGTTCACCTTTGAAATATAAGGAAAGATTGATAGCCAAGTTCTACTCACAGGTACATGGCATAGACTACAATGAGACCTTTGCACTAGTGGCAAAGATGGACTCCATCAGGCTAGCCTTAGCCATTGCAGCTTCGAAGCAGTGGGAGGTACATCACATGGATGTGAAGTGTGCTTTTCTGAATGGAGATCTTACTAAATATATTTACATGCAGCAGCCTCAAGGCTTTGCTACTAATCCATCTCTTGTGTGCAGGCTAAATAAATCATTGTATGGGCTTAAGCAAGCCCCCAGGGCTTGGTATGCCAAGATTGATGGCTTTTTGCTATCGTTGAATTTTGTTCGATGCAACTCAGATCCTAATGTTTATTTGAAGTTGATTCATGGTTATTTGATGATTATTGTCTTGTATGTAGATGAACTTTTCATTATAGGAAGCTCAAAGGATGAAATTGCCTCCTTAAAGCATGCAATGAACCATGCATTCTCTATGACTGACTTGCGGTTATTGAGCCAAATCTCGAGGCTCGAGATTGCTCAAACCAAACATAATAAAATTACATCAGTCCAAGTATTCCTTGGATTTGCTGAACAAGTTCAACATGAAGGATTGAAATCCAAGCAAGACTCCCTTCCTTTCATGAGTTAAGCTTGAAGAAGCAGATTCTTCACCTATGGTAAATAATACATTGTATAGGCAACTGATTAGGTGTTTATTGTACCTTACACATACTCGACCTGATATTTATTATGCAATAAGTGTGGCTTCAAGACACATGGATCATCCTCATGAGATCCATTTGAGAGAAGCCAAAAGGATCCTTAACTTTGTTCAGGGAACAAGGACTCATGGGATCTTCTACAAATCTAAATCTGATCTTGATTTGATTGGGTTTACTGACAGTGATTGGGCAGGTGACAACATAGATTCAAATTCAACATCAGGATATGTGTTCATGCTTGCTGAAGGACCAAACAGCTGGTCAAGCAAGAAACAGAGTGCCATTGCACTCTTATCTACAGAAGTAGAGTATAGAGGAGTTGTAAATGCAGCAACTCAATGTTTATGGTTGCAGGGGTTACTTGGTGAGTGTGGCTTCGAATCAGAATACTCAACTACTATCTATTGTGATAATCAGAGTACCATTCGAATCTGCAATGATCCAATTCAGAGATAGAGAACCAAACACATTGATATCCATATGCACTACATCAGACAGCTTATGCATGATGGCACCATTCACCTACTCTTCTGTTCATCTTCAGAACAAGTAGCAGATATCCTCACCAAAGTTTTTTGTGAGAAGAAATTCAGCAATCTCAAACCACTGTTGGGGATTTATGATCATGCTGTGAAGCATGAGTGATGACAATATTTTCAAATTTTGTTTTGCTGTCCATGTTTACGAGAGGATTTTTCCCATTGGGTTTTTGCCTCTTTCCTTGGTTAAATGGACATGCAGTATTTAAAGGGTGACTAAGACTTGTTGCTAGGCCCTACAATTTTCTAATATTTTACTCATAATTCAGGCTTAAGGGGGGGTGTTAGAATAATCAACCCATAGTTAGCTACCTTAGACATTAATTAATCCATTTTTGTCTTATTTTCCTAGTTTCCATATTCCACCTTATGCAAGTTGTCTTCCACATGTCCAAAGTGGTCAAACTTGCTAAAAATGAGTCATGGAGTGCTTGGGAAACCACTTGGAATCAATTCTGCTTTATTCCTAGCCTTCCTAGTGCATGTCTACTTTTTCTACTTTATTGCGTGCTTTTGCTGAGTTTTAAGGAAATTGGGAAAGTTTGACTAGGTGAATTTAACTTGTTTTTTGTGCTCATCATCCTCCACTCTTTTCTCCTAAGAAAAGCATGAATGAGTTGTCCTTCCATCATCTATTAGCTTTCCTAATTTATTTTGACAATTCGTGAGTTCCTAGACAGATTTGGAAACTGCTTTATGCAACTATGGGGGATTTGCTTAGATTTAGTAATCCTGCTTTTGACCAAATTCGAATGGCATCCCAATGCATTCAAATCTCTAATGTAATTATTTATTGTGGCAGCCTATGACTTCATAGGGTTTGCTACTGTACACTTATTCAATACATATTAGTGTTCTGCTCCATATTCAGTCTCCTTTGTGTGTAATTTGCATGTGTAATTGGCAATTTTTGTGAGTGTAATTGTTCTAACACCTAGGTTCAATTTCCACACATGGAAGGAACTGTTATGGAGAGAAATTCCTATTCCTTGGGCTACCACAACAAACAACTTGACTCCAAAAATCAATCCTTCCCAATATGCAAGAGACATCAAATATCTAACACTAAAGGATCAGACCTCGTACCTTATTCCACACGATTGAAGTAGATCCCCGTTGAGCTTCCCAACTTTAGCTTGAATTGATGAATCACTTCTTCAACAAAAAGTAAATAAGACAAGCATACTATATACATAGGTGTTAGATCTAATCTAGCATATATAATCAACAATGTATAAGCATTTGAAATAATCCATGGATAAAATATTCATTCAAACATACATTATTGGACAGGAAAATATATTTCTATTAATATAAAATCAGAGATTACAATGAATAAAACCTCTATCGGCATGTCTGCAAATCGAAGAAACTGAATCCCCCACTTGGGCCTCCACCACCTCAATCCTCCATCTCTCGATAGAAAGCTCACAAGAAAAATGCAAGCCTGGGAAGAACACCAAAGTGCTCCAAGGGACAAAGGGATGCAAACTCAAGCACAAGTTCTGACAACAATGGACTATAGTTTCTTTGCTCTCAATTCTCTTATGCCTTCAACATATCCAAAGAGTTCCTTATATAGATTTTCAATGGGGTAATGAAAGGTCAAATCCGAGCGATCTCAAGGCATATGGAAGGCTAAGAGACAAGTGAATCAGATCCATGTCAAGGAAAACTCCAAAAGGATTTGGATTTTGTACACATCTTGATGTACATGGTTTTAGGGGAAAAACCCGCGTATATCCGCGATAAGGGGTTTAAAAGTGGCGTATGTAAATTTTCACATGTTTTTAGGGATGGTCTTGGAAACATCAAAGGACAAAAAATGGTCCAAGGGGTCTAAGGAGTCTGCAGAGGGACAAAGGAAGGCCATACAAGTGTGATTCACTCGGTGTGGTAAAATCAGCTATAACAGATGCCCCCTAATGTGTGAGGTCAGAGGGGTCATACAATTGTCGAAATACATTATAAGTCCATCCCAGAAGTGGAGTGATGAAGAATCCAAATGGAAGACCAGCCACCAATAAGCATAGTACAATGATACAACTCTGCATATAACTACAAATACATATAGCAGTCCCGAATACATAAGATTACAATGGCCATGAATAGGCATGATACAAGATATGAAATAAGTGGTCATCGCCATGTACAATATACATAGATCAAAATCTCCATGATGAAGATATACAAAGGATCATGATCTCCATAATGGATGAAGATATACAATGGATCAAGATCTCCATAATAGCTAGAAATGTCTAACATATACTGGAATCAAGTCACGGAAGCTGAAATCTCATGAACACTGGAACGATCAAGGAGGTAGAATATAAGAGATGCCACCAATCTGAAAGGTCTTCTACACAAACTGCTACAAGTACAAGTCCTACTATGTGAATAGAGGTGTCGAGGTCGAACATAGTAGTCCGTCGTTTGATTACCGGCCATTGATGTATATCATCAACAGACGCGAGATCACCCACCGATAATGATAATCGAAATTAAGGTACTAGAGTGCAAACTAACAAGTGTGAATAGGGGTGTTGAGGTTGAACACTTGAGAGGATCCATCAATCAGGGGACATTGATGTATTCCCAAAAACTGTCAATGGCGAGAGAACCTGCCACTGATGACTGCAATTCTCAAGGCACTCAAAAATTATTCTAGATTCCAATCCCAGAATAAATGATCTGAATTCGATGGGATGAAATCCGTTGGAAGGAGTGCATTAAGGGATCCCCCATCATCCAGCACAAGGTACTCAGCAAAGCTGTGTAATGTGGAAGGACTCGATGATAAAGTGCACGAACCAGTAACTATACCAGGAATGGCTGACATGCAAAGTCAAAATAACTGAGGAATGCCCGACTCATGTTTCAACTTCCTTTGAACAAGAGCATAACAGAAAATGGTGACTAAATGTAGGCAGCATAGACTCGATATGAAAAACTAGAACATCTCTGTGACATAGGAGGCATCAATAGAGGCTCCATAGGGACTAGAAGCTTAACCAGTCGGTGGAGATAAACTCAGATAAAGGAATACAGCTCCTAAAGTCAAACTATTAACCCAACCAATGGATGTGATGTACAGTTCTCTGTTCGAAGGCAACACGACTCGACTATTGCCAAACATAACATCTTTCATTGTCCGGCTTTCTAGTTTTTTAAATTTTTTTTGTGGACTTTTTCAAATATTTAAAAAGCTTGAAAAGGAATAAAACTGCTTTATAGTTACACACTAGGAGGAGACGAGTGTCATATGGGAAAACAAACTAGTTCCAAGCAGTGGAACATACCTATGCTCAATGCAAGGATACATGTGTAGGATAGAGACACTCAGGGGAAATTCCCCTCTCGGTAAAATAGGGAATCAAGCTACAAAGGATATAAAAGATGGCTCTGCATGGCTAGACATGAGACAAGCTCGGGCTATATGGCTGAAAATCAAAGTCAGGGAAGTCGGCGTAAGGCTCAAGAAGGAAGGCAAAGCTCATGATAATGCAATTACAACTTGAAATAAGGGAGTCCCGGGGAAATGGCAAGCATAAAGGTCAAGAGGAGTATGAAGCTCTTGCTCAAAGTCATGGTGGTACTATATAAAGGACTCCCAGACCTAAGAGAGGACTCACAGTATAGGTACCAAATGCAAAGGGGAGCTAACTAGGACTCCCATGTATAGGAAAGCTCTACCATTCACATAGTACCACTTCTAACAACAGCATGAAGGTTCTGTGATACCATGGAATGGTTTCATACCTAAGGTTAAAATGAAATAGTCATAAGGTCATGCAAAGTGCAAGCGGATCTGAAATCCTAACCTATATGCCAGTTCAGACATAATACCTGTGATAGGCACGAATAGGTCAAAACCTCGGAGAGAGTGTACAGAAACTGGACCCTACATGACAACCTTATTAGTCCAAAACAACCCAAAATAGTCAATAAATAATCCAAAATATAGTATATAGGGAGGAATGATCATGACAACTGCACCCAAAGGAAACAATGTGGTGAACGATGGGACATAAAAAGGAAAATAAGGTGTATACCCAATGTTCACGCATCCACCACCACCCCCGTGAGGGTGACCACTGGTGTAAATACCAAGTGAAGAGAATAAAAATCCTCCACAAATGGAGTATAGGATAGAATATGACCATTCCCAAATCTATGAGCACAGTACGGGGCTGTGATGCCCCCAAGTCTGACACTAGTGTCCGTACTAGGACCAAGAATGGGTGATAGAATACTAGGCATGATGAAAATAAAAGGACCTGAACTCAATAGAGAATAAATATACTCAAGTAACCACGATCCCAAAGTCCAACTAGCGCACAAAGAGCGCACTCCTAAGAAAATCTACAGCCAAAATATAAGCAAACCAAGGGGAGGATATGTGAGCTCCCGAATGCAGCAGGTATGTCTCACCTAGGAGAGGCTTGAAACTCCCATACACTACAAGCGGAGGTACGTAACCAATTATAGTGGCCCTCAGCTTCAATGCATAAAGCAACTGTGTTGTCTGACCTCTACCTGGCCAGGACACCTGCAGAATAACCCCTACAAAGTACCCCCTCGATAACCTAGGTAAGGAAACTAAGGTAACCTCAATATAATCAATGCTTAGGCAGATAGTGGCAAGCAAGATTGACCCTATGGGCAGGGTATCAAATCCCAAAACTCTCGAAAGAGCCCCCATATACGAATACAATCCTAGAAATATCTTCGGTGCTACTCAGTTATGACTAGGGGTCATCCCAGTCAATAACCGCTCACATTGCCTTGTGCTTAACTCCATTTTGAGAGGAGGATCCTGAGAAACACCATTTATACCAAGGAATTTCACACTCTCACCTAGACAGACACATACATGTTGTTGTTTAGTGGACTTGGAGAATTTACTCAGAATGAACTATTCCAAGACCCTAAAACCTAATCTTGTTGGTGTACCTTATAAAAGAAAATAGTGTAATCCATTTTAATTAAGCGTTGATTTTAATTGGCTGTAATTACTCGAAGGGAAATGATCGTGCAACTAATGAAGTTATGACTCAGCAGTGAAGTAAATATGCACATCATAACAAACAATGCTAAGTGCAATCTTTGTCAAATGAAAAATAGGGTATGCCACTACATGAGATGCATAAATATATATTCCTTTTCGAATACCAATGCAATCCTTCCTATATGAAAGCCTAAACATAACTTTCATCCAAGAAATACAATGCAAGTACCTCCTCAAATCCATATCTACGATGCAACTAAGAGTGCAACTACTATGTATTTTTCAATATAAAAGAATGAAAAATGCAATAAAATTCATCTAAAACTCTCAGTCTCCGTAGCAAGTATAAAACACAAGCCGAGAAAGACACCGAGACAAAAAAGAGTAATGCACTAATGGAAAAACAAAAAGGATAAATGACTAAAACTAGTTTCAAAGAAAAATCAATGAAAAAGTGGTCTCTGGTCACAAAAGAAGCATCGAACAGACAACGTCAGACCCAAAGAATAGCTTCAGAGATTATGCTCAACATCAATTTGGAATGGTTCAGGGCCTATGCCCAGCACTTCCTATTCTTATTTTTCATTTTATTCATAGATTATGCTCAACACAAACATCAAAACACTCATGTGCTCCAGAGCTCGCACTCAACACAAAGCCTCATCAATCATGTGCTTCACGGTCCACGCCCAACACATACAATCACATATATGCTAAATAAAACATATACATTGGCTTACACCCAATATATATATATATATATATATATATATATATATATAACCATAATACTCATGTGCAGTGGGGTCTTACGCCCAATATAAAAAATATAAACATCAAAGAAACATCACATTCAATGGCACTTATTCCCATTAGTGTTAGGTCAAAATTTAGGATATTACACTACAAGTTGAAATATTTCTCTAAAAGTGAGGGTGTTATAGCGAGAATTTTAAAATAAAAAAAGGTTATTAACTCGTAATACTCCCAAATCCATTCTCAAATAAACATGCCAATGATTTGAACCTACACATGGGAGAACGGTATCCTATAAAGCGAGTTCTAAATTCATTATGTTATATTTGTATCATTCTAAGCTAGCAATATGATCTTAGGATCTTTGACTGAGAGAATAAAATGCACATCAATAAACACAAGAGACAAGAGACATGATTCCTAGAATAGAATCATGTCAAAATGGCTCACCCAGCACTTACATCTAACCTTGACTCGTCAGAAAGGCATGACCAGCACTCACATCTAACCATGAGAGGAACACATCCACCATCATTTTAGAATGGCCCAGGCCCCACATCTGACCATTGAAGGAACTTAATCCTCTCACCATGTTAGAATAGCCCAGCCCTTACATCTGACCATGGAAGGAACTTAATCCTCTCACCATGTCAGAATGGCACAGCCCTTACATCTCACCATGGAAGGAACTTAATCCTCTCACCATGTCAGAATGTCACAACCCTTACATCCGACCTTGACTCGTTAGAAAGGCCCATCCCTTACATCTGACCTTGACTCATCAGAAAGGCTCTCAGTTCTAGACTGAGGATTCCTGGTAACTGACCAGGCGCCTCCATTCAAAGAATGGTAACAGCCATTATATCTAATCAAGTGGGAACATATCCCTCCATCACATTAGAAAGGCCCTGCACTTATATCTGATCATGTGAGACTACATCCCACAGTCATATTAGAATGGCCCTCAGTCCTAGACTGAGTATTCCTGGTAACTGACCAGGTACTTCCATTCAAAGAATGGAAATAGCCCTTATATTTGATCATGTAGGAACCAATCCTATAGTCATATTATAATGGCTCAACACTCATATCTAACATGGAAGGAACCAATCCTCTCACCATGACAAAATGGCCCAACCCTTACATCTAACCATGGAAGGAATTGTTATGGAGAGAAATTCCTATGGCTTGCGGTACCACAACAGACAGCTTGACTCCAGAAATCAATCCTTTCAAATATGCAAGATAAATCAAATATCTAACACTAAAGGATCAGACCTCGTACCTTATTCCATATGGTTGAAGTAGATCCCCGTTGAGCTTTCCAACTTCAGCTTGAATTGATGAATCACTTCCTCAACAACAAGTAAACAAGACAAGCATACTATATATATTGGTGTTAGATCTACTCTAGAATATATAATCAATAATGTATAAGCATTTGTAATAATCCATGGATAAAATATTCATTCAAACATACATTATTGGACAGGAAAAGATATTTCTATTAATATAAAATCAGAGATTACAATGAATACAACCTCTGTCGGCACGTCTACGAATCAGAGAAACTCAATCCCCCACTTGGGCCTCCACCACCTTAATCCTCCATCTCTCGATAGCAAACTCACAAGCAAAAGGCAAGCTTGGGAAGAACACCAAAGTGCTCCAAGGGACAAAGGGATGTAGACTCAAGCATAAGTTCCGGCAACAATGGACTATAGTTTCTTTGCTCTCAATTCTCTTATGCCTTCAATGTATCCGAAGAGTTCCTTATATAGATTTTCAATGGGGTAATGAAAGGTTGAATCCGAGTGATCTCAAGGCATATGGAAGGCCAACAGACAAGTGAGTCGGATCCATGTCAAGGAAAACTTCAAAAGGATTTGGATTTTGTACACCTCCCGATGTACGCAGTTTTAGGGGAAAAACCCGTGTATATACGCGATAAGTGGTTTAAAAGTTGCGTATAGCAATTTCCACATGTTTTTAGGGATGGTCTAGGAAACATCAAAGGATAAAAAATGGTCCAAGGGGTCTAAGGAGTCTGCAAAGGGACAAGGGAAGGCCATACAAGTGTGATTCACCTGGTGTGGTAAAATCAGCTATAAAAAATGTCCCCTAATGTGTGAGGTCAGAGGGGTCATACGATGGCCGAAATACATTATAAGTCCATCCCAGAAGTGGAGTGATGAAGAATCCCAAATGGAAGACCAACCACCCAATAAGCATAGTACAATGATACAAATCTGCATATAACTGCAAATACATATAGCAGTCCCGAATACATAAGAGTACAATTGCCATGAATAGGCATGATACAACATAAGTGGTCATCACCATGTACAATATACATATATCAGAATCTCCATGATGAAGATATACAAAGGATCATGATGTCCATAATGGCTGAAGATATACAATGGATCAAGATCTCCAAAATAGTTGGAAATGTATAACATATATTGGAATCAAGTCACGAGAGCTAAAATCTCATGAACACTGGAATGATCAAGGAGGTATCATATAAGAGATGCCACCAATTTGGAATGTATTCTACACAAACCACTATGAGTACAAGTCCTACTATGTGAATAGAGGTGTCGAAGTCGAACATAGTAGTCCATCGTCTGATTACTTGTCATTGATGTATATCGTCAATAGACACGAGATTACCCACCGATAATGATAATGGGAATTAAGGTACTAGAGTGCAAACTAACAAGTGTGAATACGTGTGTTGAGGTCGAACACTTGAGAGGATCCATCGATCTAGGGACATTGATGTATTCCCAAAAACTGTTGATGGCGATTGTTGTACGGGATTACACACCTAATAACCATAGGTCTGGGGTTACCAACATACTCAATCAACTTGTAGACAATTAACTCTAAAGTGCAGTAAAGGAAATAGGAGGATTAGAAAGACTTACTCGATTAACGAAGGTCGATCCTTGCTAGTATTCTTCCGCTCTGCTTCACCTCCAAAGTCTTCAAGGTTGCTCCTCTTTCACCTATCAAGAAACAATCTTCCAGATACAAGATGATTCATATATATATAAACAAGTTAGATAAATCACATATAAGATGCATAAACATAAACATTTATCAAACCAAGATACATGAAGCACATATGGAAGAAGGATTCTCTTTATTGCCAATAATGGAAAGACTTCGGATTACAACCCAATGCCTGAGACAATGACTCCTCTGCAACCAAAGGATTTTGAGTTCCACTGCTCCAAAGACTTCTGTATACAATCCACCAGCATAACTTTTCTCTCCAAGTCTATCTAACACCCTCCTCAAGGCCTGTATTTATATGGAGGAAATAAGGTATTTTCGAAGGTTGAGGAGTTTGAGACAGTTAAGAGGATTAATGATAAATAGCTTAACTAATCTCAAATCAGCGCGTGTTTTTATGTTTAAATGTTAAGGGACATATTCGTGGGTATGTAGAAGGACAACCCGTGAATGATTCATGAATACAACTTAACAATAGTAAAATGGCAAAGTAACCAGCTGGATGGAGGAGGAATGTATTATAGTGAGCCAATCTATAGTGTTATGGGAAAACCTCAATCCATAGATGTCCTTTTGTGTGCCAACATGAAGAATATCGGCACTCGGATGGAGAGGTGCCATTCATATGGATAATAGATTCCCCCTAATGTGTGAGGTCAGAGGGAAACGATGGCCGAAATACATTATAAACATTATCTTTGAAGAACTCAGAAATCCAATGGAGCAGAGAGAGTACCTGAAACAAATACATAGTAATGTCATATACAAAGTTACATCTGAGGATGCTATGTTCAATTTACTGGAACACTAGCTCCTTTACAATATTTGAGTACATCATATGATACGGGTAGAAACCACGTATATTACAAAAGTGGATCGAAGCCACAATATACAAGAATGAGTCTTCAAAGATCTGGAAGCTGTGTATAAGAAGAGAAAATAATCTTGCGCAACTTAGTCCATAGTTGAGGAACTAAGGTCTTCATAAAGGATCCCAAAGAACCAGTACAATCCAAGCCATGTGAATAAGGGAAGCTGAAGTCGAACATGGAAAGGATTCAAAAGTTTGTCAATCAATAGATGATAATCAACAACTGAAGCAAAGAAATTCACCAATGATGAAATTGAATCCTGAGGTACCATCGTCAAAACTCTAGGTCTTCATCATCAGGAAGTACTGAAACGGAACCATGCTGTGATAAGGAAGGAAATAGATCCTCCAACGGATCACAAGAGTGACTAGGAACTGGGAAAAAGAAGGGAGACACAAATAGATAACATATATAACAGTGATGGGATTAGGCTATAGAGCAGACATTGGGAAGAGTCCTTGAACAGGGAGCACAACACAGAGATGACCCAAGGCAGGGTATAACTTATAGACAGAACAACTAGACTTATCTGTCATGTAGGAGACATGGTCAGATTCCCCAAGTATAACAGACAAGAGGAGGAGTAAGAAACTCAAAGTGATAGTTGAACACAAGTGAACACTGAAACGTGGATATCGGAAAACAAAGAGTGCTATGTTCAAGGATGACATGCTGCCATTACTGAAAACAAGAGAAAACTTCTTCCTTACCTTCCCTGTTAAATTTTAACGAGTCCAGGAAAGTAAACTCGATTCTCTCTTCATTTTTTAACAAGCTTGAAGAGATGGGAAAATAATGCTTGATAGTATCCCCTCTTTCTTGTAAAGTTTAACGAGTCCAAGAAAGCAAACTCGGGACCATCTTCATTTTTGGCAAGCTTGAAGAAAAGAAAGAAGAATGCTTGATAAAGCACTGATTCATGGATTTTACGAGCCCGAACTAGTACATGCTTGACGGTGTTTTCATAGTTTAAAGAGTCTGAAAACTCCAAAGAAGACTCCAGGGGGTCCTTTTTCATACAATTTAGTCTCCTGAGGCCGAAAAAGTATAAAACATACCAAAGAATAACTCTCTTAACTTCCGAAGAAGAAAAGGCGCACCTTTTTCGTACTTAGTCAGGAAGGTCCGAAAAAGGTTAAATTACCACCTACCCAATGCTCCTTCAAAAGTAGCATATAGCCTGAGTTTTACGAGTGTGAAGGAAGGAAAGATCACTCAGAAAGATCCATTTGGTTACGAGAAATGGGGCTTACAACAATAAACTCGTTTCTTTGTTCTTTAGTGTTTAACGAGCATGACAAAGACACAAATTACACTCGGAATCTTTTTCATGTTTGGGTCCAGAGCACGAAAAAAGAGAAAACTAAGCTCATACTAGGGGTTCCTTTTCCGTAAGTTTAGTCCCTCAGGTCCGGAAAAGAGATAAACCTATGCCTGAGAATACTCTTCTCAATTCAAAAAGAAAAGAGAGGGATCCTTTCTCGTACTATTCCACATGGTCCAAGAAAGAGATAACCTACCACCAATGTGGATGCCCGTTCACATATTCTTAACGAGCCTAAACGGACAAGTTTACTCGGCAGTCAAGTCTATTTTGAGGAGTCATACTTGGGCCTAAAGAAACTCAAAATATTTCCCGTGAAGTTTTAACGAGTCCAGAAAAGTCAACTCGCGGCCTCCTTACTGTTTTTAACGAGCTCGAAGGAGAGCAGAAAGAATGCTCAAAAAGCGAGGAGACGAGTGTCATAAGCAGGCGAAACTAGTTCCAAGCGCAAGGAACAGACCTATGCATAAAGCAAGGAAAGTGAGCAAGATAAGGACACTTAGGGAACGTCTCCTCAAGGTAAAGGGTGTTAAGTTGCAAAGGCAAAATGATACAAGTCTTAGCAACGATGAGAACAAAGACGAGGGCTTATACAACAAGCTAAAAGCGTGAAAGCCGGCATCAGGCTCATAAGCACGAGAAGGGCACATCCAAATGCAATTACGACTTGAAAAACAAGGTGAGGCCAATAAACAGTTGTGAATCCAACTAAAAATCATGTCTCCAAGAAACAACAACATCAGGATCATATTCAGAAGAAAATATCCGATGCGGGTCACTTTGGCAGAAACACATGTGACTTTGCTATCTTCTATAAAAGGTAAAGTCAAGGCAGAATCAACCGAAGGAGATTCTATAGGACAAAGAATCGAGGGTTTATAATCAATAAGATCAACCTTAGAAGGAGAGAAAAAATCAACAAGGGAGATAGAGTCTGTAGGAACAAACTCAGTTTCACAGGAGTTGAAAAATTCATAAGAAAAATCAAACTCATCAGGATCACTGACTTGCTCTTCGAAGGAAGAGTCAAAAGACTCAACAAGACCAACATAAGAAGAAAGGTCAGGCTTACTAGGCAAATCAGGGTTAGACTTAGTCACAACTGAACCAACATCCAAAAGAAGGTCAGACTGTATCAAAGACTCTAGGAAGACTTCATCCGAAGGAAGGAGATCATCCGAGATAGGACACATATCTAAACTTTCAAATGGATTGACAGAGTGGAGAGAAGGCTCTATAGTCTGTATAGAATGACTCACCCATTCAACTGTTGGGACCAAGTCCCGAGAAGGTAAGCATGAAAACAGAGGCTGCTTCTCAGTAACAATTGAACACAAAGAACAAGAGGCCACATAGTTCACCTGTGGCGGGGTAGTGTCTATAGAAACATTGGGAATCAATAAAGGAAATACCTGGTCTCTAGTTGGGTCAAGAGACGGATCAAGAAAATACAACTGATCGATAGTGACAATTTCTTCACCATGATTAAAGTACATCACACGAAATAATGTTGACACCACAGCTTGCATGGCATAGACATAATCACGTCCAAGGAGCATAATGAAATCCAAGGGGTCTTCTATCACCATGAAGTCAAATAAGACAGTCTTCCCACCCAAAGTAACAGGTGTTTGAGCAAGAATTCCCAAGTCTATACAATTTATTCTATCAAACGCCAGTAACTGACTAGCAGTCGACACAAGGCTGGGAGATCCGATGCCTCGCCAAGCACGAGCAAACAAGATACTAACTGAGGCTCCTTCATCAACAATACAATGATCAATCGTATATTGTTCAACTTTGACCTTTATCTGGAAAGGTTCATTAGAAGGAAGGCATGGCTCAACTAGGCTATCCCAATCAAAGGAAACAATCCAAGAGCTTGGTGGGGGTTGATCCGAAACAAGTTCAGTGCCCCCTTGTTCAGTAAGTTCTAAACTGGCAGTGAAGAAAATGTGACTAGTAGACACTTCACTCTCCAAAGGAAGAGTGGGATTGATCGATAATGGAATCAATTCAACCGCTTCGTGAAAAGCACTCTCCGAAGGGAGAGTGGGATTGCCCAAACATGACATTGGTTCAATCGCATCAGGATCACTCTTCGAAAGAAGAGTGGGATTGACCAAATCTGAGATTGGTTCGACCACTTGATCAACCAAAGGTTGAATAGGTTGTTGAGAAAATATAGGTTGTTCAGGAGAAGGAAATTCTTGAGTCTTGGACCACACTCTTCGCACCTCCATGATAGCAGGGCACTTGTGAGTAAGATGATCTCCCTCACATAGCATACAAGGGAGCTTAACTTTGCACTTTGAACGACCAGTTTTCTCAACGGTGTCAACATGACTAGCAGTGGCTGACTATTTGCTCTCAACATGACCTGCAGAGGTTGAGATTTCGCCCCCAGCATGAAAACCAGAGGCCGAGTGACTGGTTCCAACCTGACTAAGAGAGGTTGGTTGTTGAAAAGTTTTAGAATGTTAAAAAACGGGATGACCATGAAACCAAACTCTTCGCACCTCCGGAATAGAAGGGCATTTATAAGTAAGGTGGTCTCCCTCACAAAGCTTACAAGGAAACTTGGGCTTGTGTTTTGAACGGGTAGTCTTTTCAACTGTGTCAACATGACTCGCAGTGGCTGACGGATTGTCTTCAGCATGAACCACAAAGGCTGAGAAACTGCCCCCAGCATGACTTGCAGAGGCTGAGAGACTAGGTCCAACATGACTTGTAGAGGTTGGACGGGCATGACCAACATGAACAACAGAGGCTGAGTGGTTAGGATCAACATGCTTTGCAGCAGTTGAGTGTGTGCCCCCAGCATGAACAACAGAGGTTGGGTGGATGGATCCAACATGAAAAACAGAGGTTGTATGGGGAGGTTCAACTTGAACAATAAAGGTTGAATGGGTGCCCTCAGCATGAACTACAGAAGCTGAGTGACTGGATCTGACATGACCTAGAAAGGTTGGAAGGATCCCACCAGCATGATCAACAGACGCTGGATGGTGAAGACCAACTTGACTTGCAGAGGTTGAGTGCTTAGATCCAACATGACCTGCAGAGGTTTGATAGGTGCCCCCAGCATGAACCACAAAGGCTGGGTGGTGAGGTTCAACTTGACTTGTAGAGGTTGAACAGGTTCCCCCTTGCTTATGTTCCTTCTTCCTATTCCTCCTTCTTTTACTCCTTTTAGACTGACGGTTACTAGTATTAGTACTTTCACCGCATGAGGTAGAAGGAGGAGGAGAATCAACTACAGGTGAAGGGGAAGCAGTGTTTTGATGCCCTTGATATAAGGAGCTTACTTGAGAAGCATCAAGATCATTCAGGACAGATGGAGTGGAAAACAACCACACCGGTAGCCCTAAGGTGAATCCAGGTAAATTCAGAGTGGCCATCAAGGGAACACCAACATTCCCTGTGAGAGGAATAGTACAAGGAGTTCCCAGCATGGGGATCTCTTGGTTGGTGTTCGAAGGGGTGTTAGCCATAGTTTCAAACTAGTAGACAAATTCTGAGGTTGATAGACAACCAAAATTACAAAGCACACACCTAAAGGCACACTAAGTACAGACAAACCACATAGCACTCACTAAAAATTCCTAAAGTCAAACAGACAAATAGGTATAAGATATACTTTCCAGAAGAAAGCTGAGAGACAGTTACTTGGCATCCCTGTAGATGTTCTTAGGCACAAGCGGAGGAATCACCCACCGCCCTCCCACACTTTCTACCAGGGTTACCTTCCAAGCCTGTCCAAGGTCAACCAGAAATAACCTTCCGGTGTACCCGTGTATGAACCCCAGATGTCAAAGCAACTAAAGGCTACCTTGGCTATACCAATAGTCTGGGGGGACATTCACAAGCCGGACTCGTACGCATGGGCAGTGTAGCTGAGCCCGAAACTCTGTCTAGGACAGAATCCCCAGATGCGTAAAATTCATGAGTTACGCTTTGACAAGGATTCAGAGGGGTATCTCCTCTATCCAAGCCTCCACGCGGCCTCGTGCTTAACTCCCGTTTGAGAGGAGCTTCCCAGATACAGTCGATAAAGTCAAGGATTTACCTAGTGATTGGTCCACTACCTTTGAGATTTAACACTTGTGGGGAATTTAAACTCCCTATCCCACAAGTCTAGCCTAAGCTAGTTGGTGTATGACCCTATAAAATAAGACTTACTAGTAAATTTTAAATTATATCGTTTATTTGAAGGGTTTTGTTTAGTCAAAGGGTAAATGGCATGAAACTTATGTGGTGTTTTGACTCAAAATTCAAACAAAGTGACTAAGCAAAGAGAAATGAACTGCAAAAAGCAAAAACTATTCTCTTTATTTTTATTTTTCAAATAGAAAACTTGAAAGCCACAAAAGAACAAATTCTTTTAATATTTTTCAAAAACAATGATATGCCATGCAATCTAGACTAAAAACCTAATCTACATGCATATAAAGCAAACATGTGTTTTTTTCTTTTTCTTTTATAAATGCAAAAGAAAAATCAGCCTATCAACTAATGCAAGCAAGTACTGAAAGCAAATAAAATAGACAACTACTCTACACCCCACAAATAAACCCTAGGTTTTCCTAAAGTTAGATATCAACCTCTCTTGAAATGAAGGCTAACAAAGGTAAACAAGCCAACAACTTTGGAATGAAGAGACTGAGCAAAAAGACTGACATAAACAAAGGTTAAGAGTCCCAAGTATCAATCTAAACCTACAAACAAAGGCTGCTCAATACCTTGTCCAACAAGGTCAAGCCAAAGAAGGAGGTGGGGGGGCAAGCAGCAAAAACAAGTATAGGATCTTTTTAATTTTCTTTTATAAATGCAAAAGAAAAACTACCTACAAAGCAAAGTATGCAGATAAGAAGAACAAATCAAAAGGAACTTTTCTATACAACCACCAAACAAACTCTAGAAATGCCCTAAAGTCAGTATAAACCCTACTTGGAAGGAAGGCTTGCATAAGAGACAAGTCAACTACTTTGGCATGGTGAAATTAACCAACAAAAGAAGAAGGAAAGCAACACCAAAAAGCTTCTGAAATCAAACAAGGATCACTAACAGAGGCTGACCAGAAACATAAGCCAAAAATCATACCAAGCAAAGGAGGCAGGGGGAAAGAGCAAAGAACAAAACCTAATGCTATAAAAAGACAAGCAACAAGGATGACATTAACTCCCTAGAGTCATGCACCTACAATGCACTGTGCTTGAGAAAACTTGAATCAAATAAACTGTCTAAAGGCAACAAACTGAAGCAAACAGGCTGACAGAACCAAAACACAACTAACAAAGGAAGGCTAGGAACCCTATCTTGGGTGCACACAATGATAAAAACCATTGTAGACTTACAAAGGAAAATGACAACCAGCCACTGTCAAAAGGAATACTGGAAAAACAGATCCCAAGACCCTGATAACAGATATGGACAAAGACACCTTAACCCACAACCCAAACAGGCCAGTCACTTCAGCATGCAAACAGAAAATAATCCAAGTAAAAAATACTCAAGGGCTTTCGAAAAAGCACAAAGTGTGATCATTAGAGGCACACTGACAAGCCAAACAAAATTCTTAAAGAAAATCAACTCACCAACAAGGATTACAGAAAGAAAGGAATAAGCAAACCTTAACTTAAAAATCCCCACTTACAGGTAGATTCGCGAATGTATATAAGAGCAACCCGTGGATGATCCGCGGCTGTCCAGTACAGCAACCCGCGAATGCAAACTTGTATTCACGACTATTCAGAAGAGCAACTCGCGAATGTGCATAAAATTTTTCTCAAAGAACAAGAAAAATTCCAAAGACTTTCAAATACTGAGGCAAGTATGAATCAGGATGTAATATCACATACAGACTTCAAGAAAAGACTGGTCAAGGATAACAAAAAGGACCTACAGTAGTCCGAGCTCCCCAACGGAGTCACCAGTTCTGTTGTACAGGATTACACACCTAATAACCATAGGTCTGGGGTTACCAACATACTCAATCAACTTGCAGAAAATTAACTCTAAAGTGCGGTAAAGGAAATAGGAGGATTAGAAAGACTTACTCGATTAACGAAGGTCGATCCTTGCTAGTCTTCTTCCGCTCTGCTTCACCTCCAAAGTCTTCAAGGTTGCTCCTCTTTCACCTTTCAAGAAACAATCTTCCAAATACAAGATGATTCACATATATATAAACAGGTTAGATAAATCACATATAAGATGCAAAAACATAAACATTTATCAAACCAAGATACATGAAACACATATGGAAGAAGGATTCTCTTTATTATCAATAATGGAAAGAGTTCAGATTACAACCCAATGCCTGAGACAAGGACTCCTCTGCAACTAAAGGATTCTGAGTTCCACTGCTCCAAAGACTTCTGTATACAATCCACCAGCATAACTTTGCTCTCCAAGTCTATCTAACACCCTCGTCAAGGCCTGTATTTATATGGAGGAAATAAGGCAGTTTCGAAGGTTGAGGAGGTTGAGATAGTTAAGAGGATTAATGATAAATAGCTTAACTAATCTCAAATCAGCGCGTGTTTTTATGTTTAAATGTTAAGGGACATATTCGCGGGTATGTAGAAGGACAACCCGCGAATGATTCACGAATACAACTTAACATAGCAAAATGGTAAAGTAACCAGCTGGATGGAGGAGGAATGTATTATAGTGATCCAATCTATAGTGTTATGGGCAAACCTCAATCCATAGATGTCCTTTTGTGTACCAACATGAAGAATTTCGGCACTCAGATGGGGAGGTGCCATTCAGATGGATAACAGTGATAGAACCTGCCACTAATGATTACAAGTCTCAAGGCACTCAAAAATGACTCTAGATTCCAATACAGAATAAACGATCTGAAGTTGATGGGATGAAATCCGTTGGAAGGAGGGCATTAAGGGATCCCCCATCGTCTAACATGAGGTACTCAGCAAATCTGTATAATGTGGAAGGACTCGATTATAAAGTGCACAAACCAGTAACTGTATCGGGAATGGCCGACATGCAAAGTCAAGATAACTGAGGAATGGTCGACTCAGGTTTCAACATCCTTCGAACAAGAGCATAACAAAAAATGGTGACTGAATGTAGGCAGCATAGACTTGATATGCACAACTGGGACATTTCTGTGACACGGGAGGCATCAATAGAGGCTCCATAGGGACTGGAAGCTTAACCAATCCATGGAGATAAAGTCAGATAAATGAGTACAGCTCCTAAAGTCAAACTATTATCCCAACCAATGGATGTGTTTTACAGTGCTCTGTTCGAAGGAGACACGACTCGACTGCTACCAAAGATAACATCTTTCCTTGTCCGACATTTTAGTTTTTTTAATTTTTTTGTGGACTTTTTCAAATATTTAAAAGGATTGAAAAAAAATAAAACTGCTTTATAGTTACAGACTAGGAGGACGGTGAGTGTCGTATGGGGAAACAAACTAGTTCCGAGCAGTGGAACATACCTTTGCTCAATGCAAGGATACATGTGTAGGATAGTGACACTTAGGGGAAAGTCCCCTCCTGGTAAAATAGGGAATCAAGCTGCAAAGGATATAAAAGATGGCTCTGCATGGCTAGACATGAGACAAGCTCAGGCTATATGGCTGAAACTCAAAGTCAGGGAAGACGTCGTAAGGCTCAAGAAGGTAGGAAAAGCTCATGATAATGCAATTACAACTTGACATAAGGAATTCCTAGGGAAATGACCAGCATAAAAGTGAAGAGGAGTATGAAGCTCTTGCTCAAGGTCATGGCGGTACTATATAAAGGAATCCCAGACCTAAGAGAGGACTCATAACATGGGTACCAGATCCAAAGGGGAGCTAACTAGGACACCCATGTATAGGAAAGCTATACCATTCACATAGTACCACTTCTAACAACAGCATGAAGGTTTCATGATACCATCAAATGGGTTCGTACCTAAGGTTAAAATTAAATAGTCATAAGGTCATGCAAAGTGCAAGCGGATGTGAAATCCTAACCTATATGCCAGTTCAAACATAATACCTGTGATAGGAAAAATGAGTCAAAACCTTGGAGAGAGTGTACATAAACTAGACCCTACATGACAACCATATTAGTCCAAAACAACCCAAAATAGTCAATAAAGAATCCAAAATATAGTATATAGGGAGGAATGATCATGACAACTGCACCCAAAGGAAACAATGCGGTGAACGATGGGACATAAAAAGGAAAGTAAGGTGTATACCCAACATTCACGCATCCACCACCACCCCCGTGAGGGTGACCACTAGTGTAAACTCTGACTGAAGAGAATAAAAATCCTCCACAAAAGTAGTAGAGGATGGAATATGACCATTCCCAAATCTATGAGCATGGTAACGGGCTGTGATGCTCCCAAGTCTTACACCAAGGTCCATACTAGGACCAAGGACTTGTGATAGAATACCAGGCATGCCAAAAATAAAAGGACCCAAACTCAAAAGAACATAAATATACTCAAGTAACCACGATCCCAAAGGCCAACTAGCGCACAAAGAGCACACTCCTAAGAAAATCTACAGCCAAAATATAAGAAAAATAAGGGGAAGATATGTGAGCTCCCGAATGCAACAGGTATGTCTTGCCTAGGAGAGGCTCAAAAATCACATACACTACAAGTGGAGGTACGTAACCAATTATAGTGGCCCTCAACTTCAATGCATAAAGCGACTGTGCTGTCCAACCTCTACCTAGCCAGGACACCCGTAGAATAACCCCTGCAAAGTACCATCTTGATAACCTAGGTAAGGCAACTAAGGTCACCTCAATATAATCATTGCTCAGGCGGACAGTCGCAGGCGAGATTGACTGTATGGGCAGGGTAGCAAATCCCAAAACTCTCGAAAGAGCCCCCAAATATGAATACAATCCTGGAAATATCTTCGGTGCTACTCAGTTATGACTAGGGGTCATCCCAGTCAATAACCCCTCACATTGCCTTGTGTTTAACTCCCTTTTGAGAGGAGGATCCTGAGAAACACCAATTATACCAAGGAATTTCACACTCTCACCTCGACAGACACATACATGTTGTTGTTTAGTGGTCTTGGAGAATTTACTCACAATGAACTATTCCAAGACCCTAAAACCTAATCTTGTTGGTGTACTCTATACAAGAAAACAGTGTAATCCATTTTAATTAAGCGTTGATTTTAATTGGCTGTAATTACTCAAAGGAAAATGATCGTGCAACTAATGAAGTTATGACTCAGCACTGAAGTAAATATGCACACCATAACAAACAATGCTAAGTGCAATCTTTGTCAAATGAAAAATAGGGTATGCCACTACATGAGATGCATAAATATATATTTATTTTCGAATGCCAATGCAATCCTTCCTATATGGAATCCTAAATATAACTCTCATCCAAGCAATCCAATTAAAGTACCTCCTCAAATCCATATCTCATATGCAATTAAGAGTGCAACTACTTTGTATTTTTCAATATAAAAGAATGAAAAATGCAATAAAAGTCATCTAAAACTCTCAGTCTCCGCAACAAGTATAAAACACAAGCCGAGCAAGACACCGAGACAAAAAAGAGTAATGCACTAATGGAAAGACAAAAAGGATAAATGAATAAAACTACTTTCAAAGAAAAATCAATGAAAAAGCGGTCTCTGGTCACAAAAGAAGCATCAAACAGACAACATCAGACCCAAGGAAAACCCAACCACACTCACAACCCACCCAGAAACTTCCCACAACATCAAACTCACCAAAAGGGATAATGCACGCTACTGTTTAAAGAACAACTATGAGACTTTTGGCTAAAAACCTGCATGTATACGAGACTTTTGGCCAAAAACCTGCATGTATACACAGATTTTGGCCAAAAACCTACATGTATACCCAACTTTTGGCCAAAAATCCACGTATGTACACAAATTTTGGCCAAAAACCTGCATATACAGAGAAGGTAGTGGTAAAAAGAAGGCCAAGGGTCAAACCAATAAAGGGGAGTGCCAATGGATGAACATACTATAAAATCCGACACAGAAACAAGGATAAACAAATAGCAAGTCAATAATATCAAGCCCATTGTGCCCATAAACCCCCAAATAAAAACAAGGAACATCCCTAGTGGAGTCACCAATTCTGTTATAGCGAGAAATTCCTATGGCTTGGGGTACCACAATAGACAGCTTGACTCCAGAAATCAATCCTTTCCATTATGCAAGAGAAATCAAATATCTAACACTAAAGGATCAGACTTTGTACCTTATTCCGAATCGTTGAAGTAGATCATCGTTGAGCTTTCCAACTTCAGCTTGAATTGATGAATCACTTCCTTAACACCAAGTAAACAAGACAAGCATACTATATATATATTGGTGTTAGATCTACTCTAGCATATATAATCAACAATGTATAAGCATTTGAAATAATCCATGGATAAAATATTCATTCAAACATACATTATTGGACAAGAAAAGATATTTCTATTCATATAAAATTAGAGATTACAATGAATACAACCTCTGTCGGCATGTCTGTGAATTGAAGAAACTGAATCCCCCACTTGGGCCTCCACCACCTCAATCCTCCATCTCTCGATAGTAAGATCTCAAGCAAAAGGAAAGCTTGGGAAGAACACCAAAGTGCTCCAAGGGACAAAGGGATGTAGACTCAAGCACAAGTTCCGGCAACAATGGACTATAGTTTCTTTGCTCCCAATTATCTTATGCCTTTAATGTATCCAAATAGTTCCTTATGTAGCTTTTCAATGGGGTAATGGAAGTTCGAATCCGAGCGATCTCAAGGCATATGGAAGGCCAGGAGACAAGTGAGTCAAATCCATGTCAAGGAAAACTCCAAAAGGATTTGGATTTTGTACACATCCCGATGTACACGGTTTTAGGGGAAAAATCCGTGTATATATGCGATAAGGGGTTTAAAAGTCGCGTATAGCAATTTTCACATGTTTTTAGGGATGGTCTAGGAAACATCAAAGGACAAAAAATCATCCAAGGGGTCTAAGGAGTCTACAGAGGGATAGGGGAAGGCCATACAAGTGTGATTCACTTGGTGTGGTAAAATCAACTATAATAGGAACCCAATCCTCTCACCATGTCAGAATGGCTCACGATCTCATCATTTCCCCTTGGAGGGAACCTCGATCTAGAGAACACCAAGCTTCTCCATGAAGTACTCAAAATTCACTTTGGATTTCTAGCATAGAATCATGTCAGGGATGATTACATTCAAGGATAACCTATGAGCTTTTACAGGACAAATTACATCTGAGGACAACCTATAGGTTTGTTTACATCTGAGCAACCTACGAGCTTCGCTAGGATTTATGCTCAGACAACTTGTCTTACCGACTATGCTATAACTCTCTCTTTCGAGATATCTTGATCTGGATCACATACTGGAGCTTCAATGCTCCTCTCTGTATCGTACAAAAATTCAATTCAGATCAAGCAAATCAAATAGTAGTTTTCAAAGAAACATACTACCTCCCAAATAGCAAGTGGCAACATCTTTTGCCTCGAATGTACTCAACGCCATGCAGGAATCCATCCTGCTAAACCAAGAGATCACACTTGATCCCATACTGAAGTAGCACCTTGAAGTGCTCTTCCTATCAATGGCACTACCTACCGAATATGAATCCTCATAACCCTCTAGGTTAGTCTTCTGATTCACCTCATACTTGATCCCATAATCAACTGTACCCTTCAGGTACCTCACTGCATGCTTTGCAACCATCAGGTGAACATGTCTCAATGTGTTCACAGCAAAGCAAATATCTGGTCTCATATTCGTCAGGTACATCAAGGAATAAATCATCCGAATGATACATTGTGGCATCAACCGACTCTGATGAAGCAACACTCAATAGCTTCAGGATCGATGCCATAGGTGTGGTCATGGCCTTGCAGTCCATCATCCTAAACCTCTTTAAAATCTCTACTACATGCTTCCCTTGTCCACACCTCCATGCCTAGAACGTAGTGCATCATCCCCAAGTCCTTTATCTCGAACTTGGAAGCAAGTCTTCTTCTTGCAAATTTAATGAGTTCATCTTTTCTGTCAGGAACAATTCATCGACATATAACAGGAGCATCACTGGTCTTCCAACTTCAACCTTGAAGCAAAGGTTGGAATCCTCTATACTCTCAGTAAATCCTAGAGTCATCAGTAATCTGTCCATCCTATCATAGCATGTCGAATCTCAGGATATTCTATAGTCACTCCCTCTGAAGTGGATCATCATACTCCCTATGTCTTATGTACTCTATGCACTGAAACATTCTGTACTGGAGTGACAAGTAGCTTCCTTTGCTACTAATATTCTATGTATCCATTTAGTGTATATATTTTCATTTTCAACCTTGTAGCAAAGGTTAAGATCTTCATCAAGCCCATCATGTATGTGTTTCAACTCCCATTGGCTGCAAATGTCTCTTCATAGTCTATGCCTTATTTTCGTGAGAAGCCTTGTGCTACGAATCTTTCCTTGTATCCCACGATGTTTCCATCTACTGCATGATGGAACTACAAACTTCCCTTCACGTATCGATAATGCATCCTAGACATCATTCTTCTTGAACTGGTCTTCCATTTCTTCTTGGTTACTTCTTCATGGCTGGAAGGTTATGCATCAATGATTTCTCTGCATTCGTCATATTATTCTTCATCTTGAACTACCGTCACTTGTTCTTCGGAAGAAGTCTCATCCTTCTTTGCTTGTAGGCGATTTTATGCGATATTTACTTCAAGTCAAATGCACTAGTTGTATGGTTAGAAACATTTCATAAGGCATATTGCTAATGGAAAATTCTTATCCATAAATATATGATCATGCAATTATTTTAACCTATACAACATTCATCCATATCTCATGGAAACTTTTCTAGATGCCTTTCATCTCTACCAGGACAACATTGAGATTGTGCACTAATCCAATATGTCCGCAAAGAGGTTTCATTCTAGATAAGCAGCAATGGAGAGTTGTATAGCACCATGAGCTACTTACCCATCACATGCATATTAGTAGTATACTATCATTAATGAAAACATTCTATCATGCATAATATATCAACTGAATATAAAAAAATGCATAACAAAACAATATCATGAAATGACAATTGAATACTTATCTTTATTTGTTTCGTGGGTATACTCCTTCTTGAGCCTTCAACTTCATCGTCTTCTTCATTCATAATAGCATCGTTTCTTATCCAAATGCTAAGATGAATAAAAGGTTCTTTAAGAGTTGATATCTTCATATTCCTCATTGCTTAAGGGATCTTCTTTGGATGGTGAGAGCTTGATCTTCAATTTCTCCCATCTTCTCTTCTCTTATTATGAGTCGAGCTTCTTCTTATTCCCAGAGTCTGCTGAAATTAATCACTTTTTTCTAGCACACATTCCTCGCATGAATGAATACCATGATCCTAGGATGCCATTAAAGAATGATATCACCACTTCTTCTTCTACTACCACAAGTTGTTCTTTGATTTTAGAGACCCTTGTTAAGTATGACTGTATGGTCTCTGCATTCTGGATCTTCACATTCTTCAACTGGTTTCTTAAGGTAATATTCTGATTTATGTTATTCCCTTAAAATAGCTTGGTTAAGGAATTAAACATATCTTTCGGTGTCTTTAGGGAAGACACTTGTGGTACAAGTTGATCCATGACTGAATCAGCAACGATCTTCTTATCCTTGACCAAGTTCTTCTGGTGTCAGGCTTTTAGCCTCATCTCCCTTTGGAACTGGAACCTCTCTTCTTATGTAGATGTCCAATTGATTTTCTTTAGAGAGATCATATACTTCCATGCTTGGAATTTTTCAACTTCACCAAGCTTATCATCAAGTTGATGTGATAGATCACTTTGAAATGAGAACCTCAAATTAAAATAGCAAAAGATTGGATCTTATCATTTTGAGGTGTCCGTCCTAGTTCCAGAGCTGGCTAATCCAGGGTTTGTCAGAGGAACCCTAATTTTAAAAACTTGGAATATTTCATATCTGATTGGATATAAAGGTATACCTCTTCAAGGTGACTTGTCTAATGTACTCCTTTTCTAAAAATAGTGGAGGGAAGCTCCTGGAATAGGAAGCCCTAGTTTTCCAATTTCTTCTACATAAATGCCTGCTACTGTTTCTGCAATATCTATGAAAGTACTTCTCCTATGTGTCGAAAACATTCCAATGAGGTAGGATCACGTGTCCCTGTCCCAACACCATAGGTTTCATCATAATTGGTTTCACCAATTGGGACTAATGATCGTTTTCCTAAGGTGACCTGTTTCAGGACTGTTCAAGACAATGAAGTTTTATAGACTTCCACATGTCATTGTTTCATCTTCGGGGTCTGAAACTTCTACCACAAAAATTACAGTCCGTGCCATTTCTGGAACATCTTCATAAATTTCATTTGGACCTTTGTAGCCCGAGATATAGCAATTATCCCTAGGTGTCCTGTTTAGGGATGAATCACGGAAGAGGATGGAACCCTAACTTGGAGGGATCATATATCCTAGAATATAGAGAATATGAGGCTGAAATTTGGATACAATGTATATCAGTATTGTATATTTTTCATTTGAAAGTTTCATCTCTTGAGCCTTCTCTAATCCCTAGATATAGCGAATGTACCAAAAATTACTAGTTTTAGTATTTAGGGTTTTTCCAACACGGGGTCAAACTAGGGTTTGACTTTCCCGGAGTTACACCCCACCAAAAATATCGACCCAGGTCTCTAAAATTTTATTTTGATGAGGAGATAAATCTTATGATGGGCTCACTCAAAAATTCCTCTTCTATAAAAGGCCCTAATTTCTCGCACCGAAAACTGAAAATGCTAGGAATTGAATTCCACTTCGAGAGAAAGATGCACCCTTCAATGGAGAATCATCCTAGCATACTTTTGCTGATGGATTGTGGAGAGAGACCCCAAAAGCAATAATCCATAGCTTATGCAGCTGCACAATGTCTTCTTCTCAGGTAAGCTCTGATACCATGTTATATTTTAATCATTCTAAGCTAGCATTATGATATTAGGATCTTTAACTAAGAGAATAACATGCACAGCAATAAACACAAGAGACAAGAGACACAAAGAATTCTCCTCATGGAAACAATAAAGGATAAAAACCTGCAACTTCCTTAGAGATAGAATCAACACCAAAAGTAAAACCCAAAAACATAAAGATGATCTCCCGACAGCAGTAGTCTCTCTCTTGTCCCAGCAACTTCTCTCTCACTCATGCGCCCCAATGAGTGAATGTGTGTGTGATAAATAAAGAGGCTCACTCTCTATTTATATTCTTTTGTTGACTTCATGTTCTCTCCAACATGTCGGCCTCACTTAACAATTACTTACTAGAGTCGACATCTCTAAGAGAGTCTAATATCCCTAGTGCCCCACAACTTGTGGGGACTTTTCCCCTTTGACCAACAAGGAGGGTTATCCTTAACACAATGGTGGGGACTATTGCCCCAACTTACAATGACTCACTTAGGTTCGAATTCTCTAGGATAGTCTAATAACCTTAGGGTCCCACAACTGTGGGGAATTTAACCCTTGATCAATAGGAGGGTTACCCACCATGACTTGACATGACTTTTTCACATTATAGAAACTCCCAATCAGAATATCATGGCATAACATGACTCAATTACATTACAAATACTTCCCATAATAAACATCGAGGTACAATACATAAGATATACAAGTGAATACATTCTGAAGTTACAATTACATCAACATAAGTCACCCTATATCTTACTTCTAAACTCTAAGGGTCTTGAACTACCTTATCTACTTGTTTAGAACTCCTAAAGTTTGTTTTGGATTATGTGGGGGAATTCATTCAATTAGGGATTATTTTCCTTGATGTTAGGGTCCCACATTGAAAGTTTGAGTTATAGAGTGAATATGGGAAGTTTTCTCCACCATTTAGGGACACCATGCACCTCTTTTTAGCTATTATAAAATAGTAGAACCCTCCTTGAGTGTTTTTATGGATGTGAACCTCATGTATGTGCCTTCAGTTAGTTGCATGTGATGTTTGTTAGTAGTGCATTAAATTTCTCCTAGCATGTAAGGAGCTAAGTCTACTTAGGGGAGTCATAAGTTAATTAAACTCATATTAGAGAGTGTGCACGAATAACTATGGGTCTCTTGATCTAGTTAAGTCTAACTAGCATCTCATGCATTGCATGAGAATTTCAAATCTCCTCCATGACCTATTGGAATTGTCTTTCCTATTTATACATTCTCCTTGAATAATTGAAGCTTAATGTAATAATACAACATTCTGTCTCTTACTATTGACATCTCTATTTTGTGTAATGATTATTTTTAGCACATTTATTGCATGGAAATGTTAGATTTCTTATCTCTTTCACATTATTTCTATATTGCTTAGTATCTATATCTACATGTTCAAATTCTACATGGTATTAGAACTACAAAGGCGCTAAATAACTTCGTGTATACTAGTTTTTATAGGGATGTAGTCTTATTCAAGGTTAAAAGATGCCCCATAAGATGAACACAACATATTCACTACGAGGACATATTCAAATTCATTGATCCTTGCATAAATCCTACCACACTGGGAGATGCATAGGTTCTAATCCACTACTCAACTAAGGAATACCCTTGTATAGGGCAAGACAAAGAGGTGATCAACAATTTTTAATGTCAATTGGAGAACTTGTCTCAAATTAGGTTCTCATTGAAGAATACCTCTAGAATGTCTCTTAATATACTTTGGACCTACACCTTTTTCTCCCACAATTCACCAAGTTTCACACAAAACCTTCAAGGGGTTTCCTCCATTTGAATCAAGTCTTGATTAAGAACCCTAATTTAAGAACTCCAGTTGTTATGAAGAGAAATTCCTATGGCTTGGGGTACCACAACAGACAGATTGACTCCAAAAATAAATCCTTTCAAATATGCAAGAGAAATCAAACATCTAACACTAAAGGATCAGACCTCATACCTTATTTCGGACGGTTGAAGTAGATCCCCGTTGAGCTTCCCAACTTCAGCTTGAATTGATGAATCACTTCCTCAAAAACAAGTAAACAAGACAATCATACTATATATATTGGTGTTAGATCTACTCTAACATATATAATCAACAATGTATAAGCATTTGAAATCATCCATGGATAAAATATTCATTCAAACATACATTATTGTACAGGAAAATATATTTCTATTAATATAAAATCATAGGTTACAATGAATACAACCTCTGTCGGCATGTCTGCGAATCGGAGAAACTAAATCTCCCACTTGGGCCTCCACCACCTCAATCCCCCATCTCTCGATAGCAATCTCACAAGCAAAAGGAAATCTTGGGGAGAACACCAAAGTGCTCCAAGGGACAAAGGGATGCAGACTCAAGCACAAGTTCCGACAACAATGGACTATAATTTCTTTGCTCTCAATTCTCTCATGCCTTCAATGTATCCAAAAGGTTCCTTATATACCTTTTCAATGGGGTAATGAAAGGTCGAATCCGAGTAATCTCAAGGCATATAGAATGCCAAGAGACAAGTGAGTCAGATCCATGTCAAGGAAAACTCCAAAAGGATTTGGATTTTGTACACATCTTGATGTACGTGGTTTTAGGGGTCAAACCCGCGTATATATGCGATAAGGGGTTTAAAAGTCATGTATATCAATTTTCACATGTTTTTAGGGATGGTCTAGGAAACATCAAAGGAAAAAAAATGGTCTAAGGGGTCTAAGGGGTCTAAGGACTCTGTAGAGGGACAGGGGAAGGCCATACAAGTGTGATTCACCCAGTGTGATAAAATCAGCTATAACAGATGCCCCCTAATGTGTGAGGTCATAGGGGTCATACGATGGCCGAAATCTATTATAATACCATCCCAGAAGTGGAGTGATGAAGAATCCCAAATGGAAGACCATCCACCCAATCAGCATAGTAAAATAATACAACTATGCACATAACTACAAATACATATAGTAGTCCCGGATAAATAAGATTACAATGGCCATGAATAGGCATGATACAAAATATCACATAAGTGGTCATCACCACGTATAATGTACATAGATCAAAATCTCCATGATGAAGATATACAAAGGATCATGATCTCCATACTAGCTGAAGATATACAATGGATCAAGATCTCCATAATAGCTGGAAATGTCTAACATATACTAGAATCAAGTCACAAGAACTGAAATCTCATGAACCCTCGCATGATCAAGGAGGTAGAATATAAGAGATGCCACCAATTTGGAAGGTCTTCTACACAAACCGCTAAGAGTACAAGTGCTACTATGTGAATAGAGGTGTCGAGGTCAAACATAGTAGTCCATCATCTGATTACCGGTCATTGATGTATACCATTAACAGATGCGAGATCACCCACCGATAATGGTAATGGGAATCAAGGTACTAGAGTGAAAAATAACAAGTGCGAATAGATGTGTTGAGGTCGAACACTTGAGAGGATCCATCGATCAGGTGACATTACTGTATTCCCAAAAACTGTCGATGGTGAGAGAACCTGCCACTGATGACTGCAAGTCTTAGGGCACTCAAAAATGACTCTAGATTCCAATCCCAGAATAAATGATCTAAAGTCGATGGGATGAGATACATTGGAAGGAGGGAATTAAGGCATCCCCCATCATCCAACATGAGCTACTCAGCAAAGCTGTATAATGTGGAAGGACTCGATCATAAGGTGCATGAACCAGTAACTGTACTAGGAATGGCCGACATGCAAAGTCAAGATAACTGAGGAATGGTCGACTTAGGTTTCAACTTCCTTCGAACAAGAGCATAACGACAAATGGTAACTGAATAAAGGAAACATAGACTCGATATACAAAACTAGGACATCTCTACGACACAGGAGGCATCGACAGAGGCTCCATGGGGACCGAAAGCATAACCAATCGGTGGAGATAAACTCAGATAAACAAATACAACTCCTAGAGTCAAACTATAAACCCAACCAACAGATGTGATATACAGTGCTATGTTCGAAGGCGACACGAATCGATAGCTGCCGAAAGATAACATCTTTCCTTGTCCATCTTTTTGGTTTTTTGATTTGTTTTGGACTTTTTCAAATATTTAAAAAGCTTGAAAAAGAATAAAACTACTTTATAGTTACAAAATAGGAGGATATGAGTGTCATATGTCCAAACAAACTAGTTCCAAGCAGTGGAACATACCTATGCTCAATGCAAGGATACATGTGTAGGATAGCGACACTCGAGGGAAAGTCCCCTCTCGGTAAAATAGGGAATCAAGCTGCAAAGGATATATGAAATGGCTCTGCATGGCTAGACATGAGACAAGCTCGAGCTATATGGATGAAACTCAATGTCAAGGAAGCCGACGTAAGGCTCAATAAGGCAGGAAAAGCTCATGATAATGCAATTACAACTTGACATAAGGGATTCCTGAGGGAAATAGGCCAACAAAATATCAAGAGGAGTATGAAGCTATTGCGAAATGTCATGGCAATACTATACAATGGACTCCCACACCCTAAGGGAAAAAATGTCAGAATGGGCACCAAATGCAAATAAGGCTCTAACTAGGGTACCCATGTAAGGTCAAGCTCTACCACTCATATCATGCCACTTCTAAAACAACAAGAAGGTTCCATGACATAATAGAGTGGGTTCGTACCTAAGGCTATAATGAAATGGTCATAAGGTCATGCAAAATGAAAACGATGAAGAAACCTAACCTATATGCCAGTTTAGACATGGTACCTGAAATTGGCACGAATGGGTCAATCCAACGGCCGAAACGGTGCTCAAAAAGGTCTCCTACATCATAAATTAGTCCGAAAACGGTCCAAAAGGATTAGAAACGGTCCAAATTATAGAAAAGGGGGTAAAAATTTGAAAAATTTCTATAAATACTAAAAAATTCAAAACATTATAAAACATTTGAAATTTTTACCCATTTGAGCTCAGAACTTCAACAGCAAATTCCACCAGATCTAGCTGATGGAATCCATTACCTTTTTTTCCAGGTACTTACCCATGCTCTCTCTTTCATTTTGATGCAATTTTTGTCAAATTCCATGGTGTATTTAGGATTCTAGGCTAGTCTAAGATGCGCTATGGCCTACATGGAAATCGAGGGTTTTTCTACGTATAGGGTTGGATATACGCAAAAAACGCCCTCAAAGCCGCGTACATACGCGGATGTTTAGCAAACAGACGCGTATGCGGCCACGCTCAATGATTTTTAAGTATTCTAATGGACAAAACTCAAATTTTATGTGCAGGATGGTCCTAGAATGGAGAGAATGTGAACATGGTGTTGTACAAGAGGCAGTAAGGGTAGATCTAATGGCTCAACAAGCATTATGTGCATGTGGGATTTACAAATTTTGGTGTCTTGGTGGCTTAAGAGACAAACCAGGACTATTGCAGATGTTAGTGGACTATTGGGCTCTAGACTCAGATTCGTTCCAGATAGACGGGATGTCCCTCACCATAGAAGTGGAGGACATATATTTTATTACTAGACTTTCCCGACGGGGGGAAGTGGTGAACCTACGCTCTTGCGGTCCCGGAGGTGGCCTGACTACAGATGAGTACATTATGGTGTACTATTATTCAGACACGAAGAAGGTGGGGAGTCAGATCCCAACTAACTCCATACAGGTTCTAGGACTAAAGTCCATCCTACTGACACTGGGCAGGATAACCGGCTTAGCTTCATTCCACTAGGCCTCGCGGCCTCTGATGTTCTATGTAGTGGAGTGCATGAGACCCACTGTGTAAGATTGGATCACTGCGCTACTGGGAAACAAGAAACACCAGCTCAGTGAGTGCAATATGGGAAGAGTGTGAAAAATCGGTTTCAGTAGCATACTAAGCACGTTTTTCTTTGAGTGTGTTCTAGGATTGAGCCCTAGAGTTGACGTTCCTCTACACGAGGTTCGAGATCCGTCCCAATGTTATTGGGCAAATGTGATGCGCATACTGGGTGGGGGTAGGGTGTCCAACCCCTATCCAGCTGATTTCTTTCCATGGTGGTGATGACAGATAGTTGCCATCGATGACTAACCCTATGCGGGGATAGATTTCTGGGGAGACCCGGACATGGCGCTACCACCAGGATCGGCATACGGTGACATTGGTAACGAATCTCGACCCTCTTTTTAAAATTTTTGAATTATTTAATTTTTTTGTGTTTTCTGATTATGTGGAATCAAAAGACATGTTTTTGGGTGGCAATACATAGTGACATCTACCATATGCATGCAGATGTGGGACCACGATGTCCTGAAGGTTTCCCTTGTCATATACGGAGGGGAAGAGGAGACAATATCACGGGTGTGGATGCGAAGCAGATGCTCCAAAGCATTCATACCAACTTTGTGAGACTGACACACATAGTACCCATGGTGCAAGTCAAGGACTTGCCTGAGGCCATGCAGTGCCAGGTGGTGGGTGTACCATGAGCATGGGTGTGGCTATTTCGACGACTCGCTAGAGCCGTAGTGACGTTCCATGATCAAAACCCCCCTCCTCCTCCACAGGCTTAGATACCTGGGAGTGATACGTTTTGTACTACCGTGTATTTATATTTTGGTGGCTCGAGAGCCCTATTTTTGTATTATGACACTATGTATTACCACATTTTGGATGTTTATAAAAACTTTTATGATGATCGATTTATTTATTTACATGTGTAAAAATTTATGTTTGTGATGAGCTTATTCTGTATGAAACAAATGCCAATCTAACACGTAGTTAGCATATGAGTTGGCAACTTGATTATTAGTTCTTGGAACATGTATTTATGTTATAATGTCAAATTTTCATTCTAATAATCTCACACGTAAGAATCTTCTTAATAATGTTGGATATCTAACATGGTACAAACCATTAAGGTGTGACAGTACTAACTATGAATCAAGACGTACCTCAAGAGAGAGAACGCCATGTAAAATGGCATCCCGTAGAAGCTCAATAACAGAACTATATTCAGCAACATTGTTTGAAGATGGCCGTAAACATATGCCTCCTGAAGACAATACCTGACCCATAGGAGTATAAATCACCCAAGTAGTAGAGGTTGAGTGTTGAGTGTGATGGTTCACACAATCCATGAATCCTATGAAGGTGGAAAATTCCATTGACATCTGCCAAAAGAAACGGAAACTAATCACAAACCCGATTACCATAAGAAAAATACCTAGCTATGCAAAACTGTATAATAATATACAATAACCAGCCTTCGCTGAAAATCATGCATAGTACTTTTTAAGATAGATCCCATTTCTAGGCTCCACCAAGGCCATTCCCTCATAATCCACTAACTCATAAGCACCCTTCTCTAACACACGTTTAACGACTTAAGGACAACGCCACATGGGGTTAAACTTTCCTACCCCCAAGGGTTCTTTCATTTGATCCCACAAAAGGACCAAGTCTCCCTCACTTAACCTCCTTGGATGGATAGACTTATCGTACTGGACCTTAACGCAATGCTTATTTACTTCTAGAGCCACCAAGGCATCTTGACGCTGCTCATCAAGTTGCTCTAGGTGGACCAAATGCTCCTCCAATGGTGAAGTGTCTGGTAAGAGTTCTATGGCTAGCTTCAAAGAAGGAATCTCGCACTCAACCGACAATACCGACTCCACTCCATGTACAATTTGATATGGATAAAAACCCGTGGCAGTCTTAACAACAGTTCCATAAGCCCACAAAGCAGGATATAACATAATGTGCCAATTATTCTTGCTTTGTGCGATGGTTCATTGGAGAATGGATTTGAGTGATTTTTTTACTGCTTCTACCTGTCCATTCTCTTGAGGGTAGTAAGAGGAGGAATGCTCTTGCTTATACCCTAACTTTGATGCCAACTCTTCCATCATACGATTCTGAAAGTGCGAGCCATGGTCAGTGACAAGATCTTTCGGAATACCGAACCGAGTAATAATCTGGTTGAATACGAAGTATGTGACTGTCTCACCATCGAATTTAAATATAGACATAGCCTCAGCCCATTTCATGAAGTATTCAACAACCACTATGATATGATGATGTCCCCCATCCGAAGCTAGGTTGCAATCCATAAAATCAAGCCCCCACTTAGTGAAGGGACTGGCGTTGCTGATGGGATGTAACGGGGCAGGTTTCGAGTGCATATTATGTGCAAGCACCTGGCAAGGATGGCACCTCTTGACCACATCTACACAATCCTTAAAGATCAACGGCCAGAAATAACCCGCTCTTAATATTTTTTGGGCTGTAGAAATCCTAGATAAATGACCACCACACGCCCCTCCATGGAAATCATTCAGCACTACCTCAGCCTCTTCATGAGTTAAACAATGACATAAAATAAAATATACCCCATGGTGGTACAAAGCGTTATCCACTATGAGGTCATTTTTAGACACGTGACATAACCGTCGTCGTTCATCCCATGAGAGGTGAGTAGGGACCTTCAATGTTTGTAAATATATAATAATATCCCCATACCATGGGTCCAAAGTTGAGATTAAGAATATGTTCTCATCGATAAACGTATCTTCACAAACCAACTCCTCGACTTCACTTGGGAAATCCGATATAATCTACGCAAAAATTAATGATTTCCTCGATTTTGCCAAAACAAACTCGAGATCGAATTCTTACAAGATGACAATCCATTTATTATATTTTACCCCTATCATTCTTCGAGTGATAATGAATTGAAATGGATTGACATGGACTAAAACCAAGGTCTGGTGAAGAAGAATATAATGTCTCAATCGTTGAACCGCATGTACAGTAGCTAAGGAAAGCTTATCAAAATGGGAATAACGGATCTCTGCGTCAATAAGATTTTAGCTCAGATAGTATATGACATGCTCTTGGAGCTCCTCATCCTCTTGAACAAAAACCATACCAATCATCTCCATGGACGCAGCCACATAAAGTAGAAAATCATGGCTATAGTCTTGGGGACTAATCACCGGGGCCGATGCTAGGGCTCACTTAATTGCATTGAAGGACTCCTCAAAAGGTGGTTTCCTTTTTCAAAAGACTCATAAAGCCTCTATTCAAATTGAAAAAATTGACAACAGATCTTCGTAAGAAGTTTTCCATGCCTTGCAAACATTGAAGATGTCAAATGTTTTTCGGGGGAGACAACTGAAGTATTGCCTCAACCTTCAAAGGGTCGACTCTTATACCCTCCTTGGAAACAATGAATCCTAATAAGTGACCAGACTTCACACAAAAGATGCACTTGTGAGGATTTAACCTAACCAAATAATGGCAGCACCTTTCGAATACTAATCTCAAATGATAGGAATGACACATTCTCATACAAGAATGAGCAGCAAGGTCATCCAGAAACACTTCGATAATCGATTTGAGATCGTGAAAGATCAAGGTCATAGCCCGCTGAAAATTAGCTCCAGCGTTCTTAAGGCCAAAAGGAATTTTCTGATATGCAAGTGTTCTCCAAGGACTAATAAATGCAGTCTTATGTTGGTCCTCAGGTTTAATTTGTATCTGATTGTATTCGGAAAAGCTGTCCATAAAGGAAAAAACCTTGCTACCCACACACTCATCCAAAATCTGATCAACAAATTGTGTGGGGAAATTGTCCTTAGGATAGGCATGATTCAAATCACAAAAATTAATACATATGCGGATCCTTCCTGCTTCTTATCAACCGGAACGGGATTTGAAACCCACTCCATCAAGGGAACAGGATAGATAAAACCAGATTTCAATAGTTTCTCTATCTCTGCCTTAATCGTGGGTGCTTTCCTAGGATTCACTGCACACAAGCATTGTCGAAGAGGCTTAGCATTGGGATAAGTCTTAATCTCTTGTTCAACAATGCAAGGGTTGATACCTGGCATTTCATTGTAAGACCAAGCAAATATATCATGAAATTCTTTAAACAGCTCGGTGTATTCTTGAATATCAGCATGGGAACATTCTGCCCCAATATAGACATTCTCTATCCTGCCAGGATCACGAGAGATGTTGATAGGAATCGTTGGAGATATATTTTCCATGTTCCCATCATCCATCGGACTAGGAGAGATTAATGGAACCATGGGACTACCAATTCTCTCACTAATAACCTCCCTAAAGTCCTCACGCTCCAAGCGGTCAAGCTCAGGAAGAAAGTAAGACCTATGATGCAACTCTTCCAATGGTGGCTCAACTCCCAACATGGCCTCAATAATCGCTTCATCTGAAGGAAAAAAACTATCAAGGTAGTCATGCGTGTGAGAAGAATGAACTACCCATGTAGGCAGCACATATGGGTCCTCCTCCTCCATTCGTAAAGAGGAAGGACTAGGATCTGCAACACATCCAAGATTAGTTTGATAAGCTACCATACTTGCAGGAAACGGCACGTCTGTCATGATGGGCTCACTCGAAGTATTTGGTGTAGGAAGAATACAAGGATCTTCCATATGACTCGTTCAAAAAGACACCGATCTCACACATGTCAAATCCTCACCGGACCTAGACCCTATCATAAGGACAGGTGTGGGACAACTAAAGCTTCCCATAAGGGATGGATACATGCCCACACCCACACTCCCAGTTGCCGGCTGCGAACGCTCTACAATCGGGATCGAAACTCCCAAAGATGCGATAATCGATGGATTCTTGAATGACGTTTGATCAATCATAACTTTATTCCCATTAAATGGAAAGCATACAACGTGAAATAGTGAAGAAGCTACGGCTTGCATACTATACATCCAATTCCTACCCAGCAAGATATTGTAGTCAAGGGGTGCATCAGCCACCTTGACCTCTATCGCAATGGTCTTTCCTCCCAAACAGACTTTAAGGGAAGGAAGGATCCCATGCAGCCTAAACGATCTCCCATCAAGCGCTAGTCAACATGGTACCAGATTTAGACAACTCAGGGGAACCTAAACCCTTCCAACATGATAAAGACATCACAAAAGCAGCAGTGCCTTCATCAATCATAGTGCAATTGACGGTCATGTTAAGACATTATACATGAATCAAAAGAGACACATAGTAAGGCAAGTGGGGCTAAATTCCTACAGTTTCAAATTTAATCATGGAGGAAGAATTATAATCATTCACACCAAGGGCAGAAAGAAAAGCCTTCCTTTGCGAAGCACAACTCTGAAGTACTTCTAGTGCAGACACCGCACAAGGAGTGTGGCCCAAATCCTTGATAACAGAATAGTTCTTGGTGGCTCGGGCATTAGGATTGTGCCTTGAATGCTTAAGGACTCCCTTAGGAATGCAAGGTGCAACTGCAGGTTTATCCATAAGTTTTTCAATATGCAAAGGAGTTCCTGGTGGATCAATTTCCTTTCCTGGGTTAGGTTGTGACGAACCATAGACCTTCGCACGGGTCACAACCTTCGTAGCATGCACCATGTTAATACAACCATGAACACTACCCTATGGAAGATATTGATCCTCCCCGGAATAATCATGGGTCCTCGAGTTCATGTTTTGATTGGGAAGTAAAGGGTTAGTTAGCACAGTTGGGTGCTGCGCTAAGAATATCGAGGCTTCATCGATACGAGGGAACAAGTAAGTGAGGTGATCTTTCTTACATAACTTGCAAGGAAATTTAACCTTACGTTTAGGTTGCTTATCCCCCGCAGCATTACCGAAGTTTTTGTCATTAGCGTTAGCATTTTCATTCCTATTCCCACCCTTAAGATTATTCTTACCCTTCTTTCTATTCCTTCCAGGTTGCTGGTTACCCTTCTGGTCCGACGATTGTACCAAAAGCACACTCGCCGTTTGGGTGGGTTGAGACGAAGTAGTGGCTTGTCCCAAAGAATATTGGTTGATTTACAATTGTTTGACCTGTTGTACAACTGAATCTGTAGGTTTAGCACTCGCACAACCAACAATGCCATCGGCATGTGATCTAGTTTTAACTTTGGGGTTGAAACTAGAACGCGGAGCATTGGGAATGATCTCATATAACAAACCGGATTGAGCATAAATCAAATCCAATTCCTTCACCCTAAAAATGGTGTGTTCCTCATTTTGCACTCCAGATGTAGAAACATCCTTCGCTATATAAGGCAATAACAACTTAAGGAACCATTCGAGGAGGAATTTCAGTGGTATAAAGGCTTTAATCAACCTCTTCCGTCTATGCCACTCTTGGATATGGTCCAAGATATGCATGGCTTTATCCTGCTGAAATGTTGACAAGAGTTTCGTACCAACGTCGTAACGCACTGGTATCTGGAAGTGGTTAAGAAAATTCATTGCTAGGTCATCAAACAAACCGAATGCCCCCCTAGGTAACTCTATATACCATTTCGCGGTAGGCCCTGTAAGGGTGCATTGAAACAGCCTTAAATGGATCAAATCTTGGTTTAAGGAATTTGAAGAGCACCATAGGTGAAAGGTAGTAACATGTTTGCTCGGATCCTCTCCCAATTTTCCCTTGAATTTGGGTATGTCCGAGGGAAACTTAGTAGGGATAGCTTTCCAAGCCGAGTCATGAGATACAGGATCGTTCATCAATCTTGACAAGTCAGGAAGATTTATCGTTGTGAGGAAAGAGAGTCTAGGATGAGCAGGTCGGTGCACCACTCCCTAATAGTTTTGATTCACATAGGTCTGATTACCATAACCACCATGGCCTTGACCATAGTGCCCTCCTCCTGTTTGACCCGTGTGTGGTGGCATGGAAGCACCATAATGTGGTGTACCTTGACTATTTAGGGCTACGAAGCCGTAATTTGGAGAGTAAGCGGACTGGTGATACCCGTATCCATAAGGTGAAGAACCCTGTCCATACTACGTCCCATAATAAGGTCCATAAGTCATCGCATGAGATGTCCCATGAGATACTCCGTAAGTAGGAATATACATTCCGGAAGTAGGAATATACACTCCGGAAGTAGTAACATGACCTCTAGAAGTATAAACACGACCTCTTGAAACAATAGGCGGTACTTGAACCTGAGACACAATTGGTCGAGAAGCAGCAGTACGGACATGACTTGTAGCAACATTCCAGCCCGAAGGACCACGTGAATGAGGTGGAGGATGAAAACTCGAAGAACTAGGGATAGAGGACGAAGGGATCTATGAAATTATGTACGTGTTGTTCCCTATATTCACTCGTCTTGGATCTGGTATCCTAATAGGATCACTAACCCTAGGCCTAGGAGGAATATGTGATGTAGCTTCCACCGTCGGGATGGAAGGTGCAATGTGACTTGTGCTCCCAAAATTCTCCACATGGTAAGGAATGAGAGTGCCCCCAGGCGTAGTGTTAGGCTCAAACTCAAACTCGACATGAAATGCCAAATCATGTGCAGGAAAACCAGACATACCATAACTACCATAACTAGTTCTCGCGGGTTGAAAATGAGTCTCATATTCTTCCGACATTCCATACCAGTGATGCATCAATGGGGGATCAATACTAGAGTAAGTAGGTCTATCATAAAAAGTACCTATCTCAGAAATCACAGGACCTAACTCAGTAAAATCGGGTGAAGGATCATAAGTAGGAGTACACTCCCCATATTCCACATGAATGGGAGAAGGTGGTTCAGGAATACCTTCAACATGGTCTCCCATCCTGTGTGAATCAATGTGCAAAGTAGTCTGCCTGAACTGTCTATCTCTCTCTCCCAAAGGAGGAGGAGATGTAGAAGGCAAAATTCCTGCTAAACGACGAGAATGACGAGGAGCCGCACCCAAATCCACAATGACTCAAAAAATACAAAAGACTCTCTAATTATGCAAACCCTAGGCAAGCTAATGTGCACAAAGCATACACTAATAAAATATAAATCCAAACACAAGCAATCAAGGGTAGGATAAGTGAGCTCCTGAATGAAGTAGGTATGTCTCACCTAGGAGAGGCTTGAGACTCCCATACACAATAAGCGGAGGTATGTAACCAATTATTGTGGCCCTCAGCTTCAATGCATAAAGCAACTATGTTGTCCGACCCCAACCTGGCCGGGACACCCGCAAAATAACCCCTGCAGAGTGCCCCCTCGATATCCTAGGTAAGGCCTCTAAGGTCACCTCAATATAATCAATGCTCAGGCAGACAGTCTATTGCAACTGCAACTTTTCTCCCCAAGTTTCTTAAAATTTTGGGGCCCCTCCTTATCATTTAAAGTTGTTTGATCTCGTGAGGTCTTGCTTTAACTTTGGTTGATTCTGATTATTAGATTGCGGCTTGTTTTCAGAGGTTGTTTGTGTTTGATTTTCATGTTGGGTCGCGGATGTGAATTTGGAGAAATCAAATATTTGTTCTTTAAGGCCACCATTTCACAGGAAGAACGACTTTAGCTGTTGTTGATCCTTAAAAAAATATTCAAATGACTTAAGTTTTCTTGAATCGGTCGTCTTTTTATGTTGAATCGAAAAATCCAATATTTCTCCCTTCCGCTGTTGTGACTGCCAAAGCGGTTTGGCGTCTGAAGTGTAAATTGCTCCAACTGTCGACGCGCATTGATATTTATTCTCCTTCCACTATTGCGGCTAGGAAATCCATTTGAATTCCGATGTCCAAACCGTGCCGATTTTCGATTGAAGCGTTTCCCACCTGCGTCGAGTGTCTTTAGCCTTCTCTTGTCTGCCGTTGCGGCTAGGATAGTCCTTTAGCCTCCAAAACGTAAAGAAACCCGATTGCCGATTTAGGTTCTCTCCAGCCCGCGTTTCGTGTCTCGTCAGCGCCTTTATTTTCTGCCATTACGGCCAGGGAAGTCTTTCCACGTCCGATGCCAAAGCTTGCCGACTGTCGATTTATAACTTTCTTGCCCAAAGCTTAATCGAGACTCTGTCTGGATGCACCTGGCTATTTTCTTGTGGATTTACCATTCTGGGTAGATAATTTTAATGTTTAAAATCCCATTCCAAGGAATAATGCACCGAAATTGTTTGCAGGAGGAATTCGATGGACTGTTGAAGCGACCAGGAGTGAAGGCTTAGCTTGGTTAAATTGAAATCGACCAGATCACTGAAAGGGCCTTCGAAGCGGAAGACAAAGTCAATAACGCTAAAGGCACAAACCTAACTTCCAGTCCGTTACTAAAAGAATCATGAGTGCATACAGACAACTCAGAAAATGGTGAAATGCTGGGGAGACCGAAAGTTCATGTGTAGGGGAAACCCAAACGATTTACTGTTTGTTTAAATACTGGAAAGGGGAAAGTTACAGGGGATTTTTCCCTGAAAAATTTGTAAACTCTTTTGCTTGTAAGAGGAACTATTTCGTTTTACAGTCAGAAAGTGCAACTTTTGCATGCTGGGGAGAGCGAAATGTGGAATGTATCAATGAGACTAAATGAATAATGTTGAAGAGGAACTGTTTCGTTTTCAGCTGTGTTTCATTTACTGTGAGAGTATTTAACTTCCTGAACCTATGTTCTTGTTGATTGTTCTTCAGTATCTTTTGGGATGTCTTCCACTGTGAGTAATGAATGTTGTTCATAAAATAATCGGCTATCTGGTTGTTTAAATATATGTAATTGTTCATGTGTTTTGAATGAAGTATCAGCTATCTGTAACTCTTCATAATGCACGTACAAAATGTATTACTCACCAATGAATGATAACTCTGCTCCCTAGGGATAGTTTAGGTAGTTAGTTTATTTTTGTGTTGTACATGTTTTAGGTGCTTGTGAACCTTAAGACAAGAGGTAAGAACCTGTGCATCACATTGTGACTGTTCCTTGCATATTAAGCACCCTACATTGTTAGTTAGGCACTTGCATATCATACATTAAGTCAAAAAATACCAAATTCACGATGGACCGGGCCGCAACCAGTAAAAGCCTTTGTTTTTGTTACTTTGACCTACGGTAGCCGGACCGTAAACCGGACGGATTCCCTATACCAAATAGTCAACGGGCTAGTTGGGAACGTTGATTGGGGAGAATCCCTTACTGTTGTCTCCTGCGAATTTCCAGGACCCAATAGTTTTGGCACTAGAAGGAGGGCCGCCAGTGCATGGCTAGCCGAGGAAACCCGTTTTCCTGATAATATTCCATCGGTAACAGTTCTGAAAGCAATGGGTTCCGTAACCCAATTCCGGAAGAAAGAGAACATCCATATTCTGTCGGTAACGAAATTGTTAATGATCTGAGAAGGTATACCAGGGCATACGTAAAAAAGATTGGAGGATTACCAATGTATTAATTCTTGCACATGATCTAGGAACTAAGATTCAATCTCATCAAAGAATTATTAACAATTACTCATGAATTAGCAATTATCGGAACCAGAAATGGT